>JAEAOA010001832.1:1117500-1165000 GCA_016746295.1 Potamilus streckersoni
CTGACAATGCAATCATGCTAATAAAGTTGTAGACCATTAGAAAATGTCCCCCTGTCCCAGAGAAAGTTGCAGGTGTTATGGTCAGTTCAATTTATGTCAAGTAGGTTCAATTAAAACAGTTTACTATACCTACTAACAAATCATTTGAACCAGTGAAGTTTACTATACCTACTAACAAATCATTTGAACCAGTGAAGGACAAGCACATAAAAGCAAAGCTTGATTTTTTTTTCTTTGCAAACATATTCGAGCCTTTCCTGCCCAATTACCAAACAGATACAACCATGATGCATTTCATGGTTGTTGAGATGACTATAATCATATAATGCTCGATGCGAAAAGTTGTGAAACCTGGCGTTTTAGGCCAGGCAACCACACCCGAAAAGTTGTTAAGCATAGATATAGAGAAGGCCAGTCTTTTGATACACAAGAGAAGGTGAGACATCTAATGACTTTTGATAGTGTACAAGTTATTGGTATCGATAAGCTTACAGACTTTGATTCATACAAGGATAGACTGGACAAATTGTTGTCGGGTATATGTTAGATACTCCGTACGGGAATCTGCTAAAGATTGTTAGGCTGATATTAATCAACAAGCAATAGCAAAGCGTGACTTTTCTGTGAATAAGGAAGTAGAGACCAGTACTATAAGAGAGCAGTACTATAAGAGAGGGGAGTACGAGCCCATGTTCCATATACAAAGGCTGGAAATAGGAAACCTGGCCCACTGTCAAATGTATAAGGGGAGGGAGTGCTTGTGGCTGTTAGAGCATTTATTGGGAGAAATTAACTCGAAGAATATGACAGAATAGAACCTAGAGCAACCCTACCGAACTTATTTCAAAATTAATATCAGATTTATTATTTTGTATACATAAAGATAGTTGAAAGGAAGACGTTGGAGGAATATAATCTATATTATTTTTCAGAAACACATGGTACTTTTTCTTAGTCCTAACAAGCAAGAAATCATGGAATGGAGCTAGAAGGTATCAACATAACAGGACATCTGAAGGTGCATTGTGTGGTTGCACAGAGTTACATATATGTTAGAAATGTAGGAGGAGTACTGAAATTTCCAAACGCCAATCAACTGCTTGTAGATGTGCTTCAGGAAGACAGAAGCATGAAACTTATTTAGAGAAGGAAATAGCGATGAAGCAGTCTGAGTCTGGGCAGCGGAAAAGAAGGCATGTTCTTGATGACATTGAAGATCTCAAAAGAAGAACAAAGCAGGCTAAGAAACATGTATGAAGAAAGCAGATGAATTGTCTTTAAAAGCAGAAGAGACACTACAAAAGTGGCAATTTCTTCCACAGGCCAATGCTAATTCGTATGACTCTGTGGCATTGAACTAAGCAACAGAAAAGAGCAAAACCCAACAAGTGCTGCAAAATGCAAGAAATAGTTTATTTCATTAGAATAAAAAAGTGAAAATTTAAAAACGAACGTTCAGTACTGTGAATTTAACTCTAATTAGTCATAAACGTTCAACCACAAGTCCAGATGTTTAGAGTTTCAAATGAATATTCTAGTGGTGTTCGAAATAAATTCCGATATTGAATTTGCTGATGTGTATGTAGTTTCGAATGTGAAAACTGTCAATGGTGTGGAATGTGCCGAAGTATTAACATTCTTAATGTAACACAATAATAAATTCAAAATGGTCTTTTGAATGAATTCATAGAAATTCCAAAATCGAGTTTCACCCCAAGAAGTATTGATGAGTACTTTGCAATTCCAGCGAATAATTTAATAATTAAATCCACCCTAAATACAACTGAAGACAACAGGAAGACTGAATCCACTTCGTATGATAAGGTAGGAATAAGTGGTTTTGAAGTAAACAACATTATTATAAAAAGCTAAGACAAAACAATAGAGCAAGAATGTAACTCAGTTTCCTGTCTAAAACATTTAAAGTTGTCAGAGACATCGGGACTTTCCATGTAAAAAGACTAATGCCCTACACTCAGGAACAAGTATACATGTTTACTTCAGTTAATAATTATTGAATATTTAATTTGTAATCGTAGAGAAATATTTGCTATGTAATATGTTGTTTACAAAATAAATGTCACTCGTCCGATAGACCATTAACTTGATTTTGGACTAAAGTCATTTACAAAATACAGATATAAGTAACATAGAGTCATTAAGTAATGCCCATACACAATTCAAACTAAACACACATAAAATATTATAAAATGAGCCAATGAGAAAATTGGGCATTTTTAAGGACTTTTGCAAATAGCTAGATGGTAAGATCGAAGAGCCGAAGAGAAATTAATTACAGAAAAAAAAATCTTACAAATAAGCATTTTGATAGTTTGAATTTTTTGTTTGCGTTAGTGGAATGTTTTTGTGTGTGGAAAATGAAGTTACATGTGCCACAAGTCCGTCTGGAGGTTGTTCCTATTCTGTGATGAGTTCAGATTTAAGACTCCTTTAAAATAAATAAAAGCCTTGAAATATACTTGAAAAGTTCTTCAATTTTATAATATTTTAGCTGGATGAACCGTGAAGGAGCAAACCGATGAAGCAATATCAGGAACTGTACTTGCAACAGTATTTAAATTAACAATAAATGTAAGATATTTAACTATCTCAATCAAGTTATCAATTCTTGTAAAGATTTATTAAGTTCTTAGAGCTACTTAAACATTTTGACGAGAACAAAAACTAATTTTTAGAAGCTTAAGTCTTGTTCAAACAGAAATTCAAGATGTGCGTGTTACAATTAAGACGTTTTAATGTGTGACATTCACAGAATTTTAAAATACATTTCGCTCTGACGCAGAACAATTTAAAGAAGAAAAGAAAGAACACGTTGGTCTAGAATAGAAATGACATAACCATATCATATGCAAGTGAAAACATTTGTCACGCTGGATGACTTCAGAATCTTTCCGATTTAACAAACGGACTGCAGCTAGGAATTGTACTGTTTATGGAATATGAAAGTAGTTTCGGGTTACACGTGATTTATAAATGCTTATAAATCATCATCCACTGTATCCAAATATTTCTCCTAATCCATTTAAATTCAACATTACACTCGCTAAAGCAGTTTAAAAAATGGAAGGTGTTAAGCTGGACTACGAAATGGAAGACGTTTGTCTCCAGTACGATACGGTTACCTATAAATCACTTGTTCATTGAGTGAATAACAAGCACATAAAGACAGGGAAAACCATAAGATTGTGGCCCATACACTTTTTAAAAAATATTCTTCATTCCTCCAGAAGAAACAAAACACTATAAAAAATGAATAAGAAGCCTTTCACGAATTATGAAGGCCACCTTGTATATTCAATTTAAAGTGTGATACATCATAAATATTGCTCCAATTACAATCGGATTTTTTAGTCACTCATTCTTGAATAAAACGGTTCATTGCGAGATGCATCTGTTTGATTAAATCATTAAAAAAAATAGGCATATGTTTACCTGTGTAAAACTGTACATTGGGTGGTACTCATTTAATTTGTACATTTTTATATGTAGCTTCACTACCACGGTGTGGTGATTAGCTAAGAACGAAGTGTACATTACCCTAAAGTTGCAAAATAAAATTAATTATAGTACTTTCAATTAATGATGCCAATTTCTAAATTTGAATAATCCTTTCTGGTATTATGTTTTTTGAGTTGCTCACAACATGCATTTTTACTGATTTAATATTTTTTCTTGAGCGTTACAAAGTCAAGCAATTCTTTCACAAATGTATGTCTACCCATGGCAGTTGCTTCTTCGAAATGATGCCAACTTTTATATATTTTTAATACCAGCGTAATGTCATTTGTTTTTAGTCCACCGAATAAAATCAACATGTTAACATCCCTATCGTTTTTCTTTTTTGTGTGTATGTCGTTTTAGCTGCAATAATGTATTTATATTCACTTACCTCATTCATATGTTTCGCATTGTCATGTTTTTGTTCTGTTTGTATGCACTATAATGATTGTGGCATCTGTCAAACCATACAATGAATCAAACCAAACTACATTGTGACCGTATGATTACTTGGTGTAGTTAGTACATTCAACTGCATAGAGAAAAACACGTATTTTTATTATTTTTTTTACGCTTATACAAAAATGTTTGTGATAAGTTTCTAAATGCAATGTTAAATATCCAATCCTGTCAAAAATTAATCTCATATTTCTGTTACGTTCTGTTCAAATTTAGCATGCAACATGACAGACAACGTAAAACGGAACAACCCATTTCACCTACCTTCCTTTTTTATAGTCTCGTCTTGTGGGAAAATTTCTTGTGCTCAACATTACCATAAGTCTTTTCAAAAGCCTGATGATCAAGCCAAAACTGAACTTTTACAGAACCAAAGAGCACAATTTTCATAATCTTGATTTTATTCTGGTATCGTTGAATGAGAGAAATAAAACCAGTGATTGCTACAGCCTTCTATAGTGTAATCTGCTTACGTTTCTCCCAATAGAATCTTTAAACAATTTTGTGATAGTCCTGTTTACATTTTGCTGAGTCATAAATTTCAATTATTCACGGATTTTAATCACAGTTAAGGAGCCTCTAACACATTTCTAAGACACTGTTAAATAGGTTGATCAAGTATAGAAGTTGTCATCTCTGATTTATTTCTTTAGCACAATTTAAATAAATTATACTTCAACTAAAACTGCAAATGTGTGTGAAAAAAGATATAGTTAACATAACTTTTAGCAAAGTAGCCACCTTAGTATCTATTGACTATAAACTGTTTAAAGTTGGCAATTTTAAAAACTGATCAACCCGAATTCAGTTATACGTTGCACGTAGTAAAGGATGAGTAAAGTTGGAGTTCTCATATTTCACTGAGATTGTTCTTTTCTGATACGCTCGTGTACGAACATGGTTTATAATAATAATAATAATAATAATAATAATAATAATAATAATAATAATAATAATAATAATAATAATAATAATAATAATAATAATCTCGTGCAGTAGTACTGATGAAATGATTTAATGAGTAACGAAACCAATGCATATGTGGCATGAGTAAGAAATGGTATTGATACATATTGTAATCACACTTAACTGCGTCTCGCGTACTACATTGCTGAGTCATTGTAATTTATGCTGTTTTGAAACGTGGACCGGTGTCGCAGTAATCTGTGGAATTTCGTGCAACCAGTATGCTGTTCTCGAAGATGACGCTTGTTTGGGGGAAGGTACTGGGTTACTCACGCTGAGGGATCAATGCTTCGGGACCAACGGGTATTAAGGATAGGAGGATCCAACCTTCGGCAGGCTGGGAGGAGCGGATATTAGGGGGTTGCTCTTTCACCATTCGTCGAGAGTTGTGGAACCGGAAGTCACCTGAATGCTGGGGAATCGAGTTTTGGATCAATATTATTCAATATCATTTCACTAGTGAAATCAATAACTCAGCATCGATATACAAGTGAAAATTAGTAATCAATACATCTTTCTTCTGGACGAAACATACATTTTTATATTTTTGTACGCATTCCATATTTTGATCACACCTGTGCTTGTTCATATTTGTTTATAAATTGTATGCACTGATCATCCGTGGTAATAGATCCTTATCTCAGTCGTACTTGTCTCTGTGTGTTATGCTTGATTTGGCTTGATTACTTGTTCAGTGTGCAAAGTTCTGATTAGTTCCCTTAAGGAACAATGTCGTTGAGTTGTTTCAGTCGTTAAACACATCGCGCATCATTCTGTTAAAACCATTGTTGGACTTTATACGTACGAGCATAGTGTCCGAGTCATTAATCGTTCAATTGCATTATAATTAAACATCTTTTTCAGGAAATTGCTTTCAGTGTATTCGCTAAACCCAGTCCCAACCGGACATCATCCTTTTACACTTGTGTTATAGTAATGTTTGCTTGTATTAGATCTAATTACTTTTTAAACATTAAATATGTTGAAATACATTTTTTGTGAAAATAGTTATGGTTTAATATACGATGAAATTATTTTTGCACATGATATTCACATACAAAATCAGATGATTGCTATCTTGTGACCAGATCTTCAGAGGCGTCACTAGGATTGGTGTCACCCAGTGCCGTAACATATGGTGTTAACTCCAAGGACGTCCTTCCCGCACAAAAATTCAAAACTTTTATAGACAGTCGTGTGAGAAAACTCACGGTATCACTCCATGGACCTCCTTCCCGCACAAAAATTCAAAACTTTTATAAACAGTCGTGGGCGGTAACTCACTGTGTCACTCGATGAAACTCCTTCCCGTACAAAAATTCAAAACTTTTATAGACAGTCACTTTGGCGTCATCCCCTCTGATGGCAATCCACACCCCTTGTGACGCCACTGTAGATCTTGTGTCATGTGTCATCTTAGATCTTAGAACTCTCTCTTAGATTTTATATCGTTGTATGAACTTACTGTCTTGTATCTTGTATCACTTTATGAACTCTCTCTTAGATTTTATATCATTGTGTGAACTTACTGTCTTAGATATTGTATCACTATACGAAATCTCTCTTAGATTTTATATCATTGTGTGAACTTACTGTCTTAAATCTTGTATCACTATATGAACTCTCTCTTAGATTTTATATCATTGTGTGAACTTACTGTCTTAAATCTTGTATCACTATATGAACTCTCTCTTAGATTTTATAACTTTGTATGAACTTACTGTCTTGTATCTTGTATCACTTTATGAACTCTCTCTTAGATTTTATATCATTGTATGAACTTACTGTCTTAAATCTTGTATCACTATATGAACTCTCTCTCTCTCTCTCTCTCTCTCTCTCTCTCTCTCTCTCTCTCTCTCTCTCTCTCTCTCTCTCTCTTAGATTTTATATCATTGTATGATTTTACTGTCTTAGATCTTTTATCACTGTATAAACTCTCTCTCTCTCTCTCTCTCTCTCTCTCTCTCTCTTAGTTTTTATATCATTGCATGAACTTACTGTCTTAGATCTTGTATCACTGTATAAACTCTCTCTCTCTCTCTCTCTCTCTCTCTCTCTCTCTCTCTCTCTCTCTCTCTCTCTCTCTCTCTCTTTCTCTTAGATTTTATATCATTGTATGAACTTGCTGTCTTAGATCTTTTATCACTGTATAAACTCTCTCTTAGATTTTATATTTTAGTGTCTTGTATCTTGTATCACTATATGAAATCTCTCTTAGATTTTATATCATTGTATAAACTTACTGTCCTTAATCTTGTATCACTGTAAAAACTCTCTCTCTCTCTCTCTCTCTCTCTCTCTCTCTCTCTCTCTCTCTCTCTCTCTCTCTCTCTCTCTCTCCCTTTTTAGATTTTATATCATTGTATGAACTTACTGTCTTTAATCTTGTATCACTGTAAACTCTCTCTCTCTCTCTCTCTCTCTCTCTCTCTCTCTCTCTCTCTCTCTCTCTCTCTCTCTCTCTCTCTCTCTCTCTCTCTCTCTCTCTCTCTCTCTCTCTCTCTCTCTTATAGATAGATGGCAATCAATCCGACATAGCGTGATTTTAGTTTCTTATGTTTATAACGGTGACGTCATGAAATCTTGTCTGCCAGCTTTGGACTGAAATAAGTTGACCCACGGATACAGCTGTTCAACATCGTATTAATTCGTACACGTGTAAAAAATGGCTGGGTATCTCAGTTCGATGGAGAAATTACACGACTCATCCTGTGGTGGAACGTCGATATTATCAGGTTTTAATGGAATCCAACGCTGTTTAGGAACAATATCTTTTTCAAGATTCAGTAGCATTCCAATGATTGGGCATATACGACTTTTTGCATGCAACAGCAACATTGGGGTTTTAAAACATTCAACACACTTGCTCATTCAGCATATTTTCTGTTTTTACCTGCTTCCAAATGCATGACAGTTGAGCTCTTAATAATTACCTGCCAAGATAAGGTCAAGTAAAGTGCTTTTTGAGTGGTCCAGGGGAAGCAACTCCAATATTGCCCGGCTTCGTCAAATTTAATTGTTCCCCTTAATTTGATGCTCTCCTAATATATGTTGATGGTGCCGTTGCTAACAGTAATGGACGACAGATTCTCCTTTTCTAGGGGATGTGCGTGATGAATATGGAATTTCAGATGAAAACCACAAGAAATAGTCTTGTGTGTCGTTTCCTATTGCAGGATATAAATACTGAAGCATTCAGACGTAAAATTAAGATCATTCTCGTGCCTAATCAGAAAAGGCGGGAAAGTTTGAGAAGTAAATCAGTAGGGCTGAGTCTTGATTTTTCATACTCTTTTGGTACGCCTGAAAATCAAGCAAACATGTACTAACCAATCAAAACTGCTAATTGAAAACAAAAAGACTGCAACTGAAATTAAAGATTTGATCAGTCCTTTTGCAGCTATAGAACAAAGAAAACACCCTGATGCTAAAATTTCGATGAAAATGCTTAAGTTGTTTTAAATATTTTAATATTTCAGACTAACCATCTGATCTGAAGACCACCAATATTTGTTTTAGCTTAAAGAGATTGTCGTTCCTTATGCTAACCCCGACCTCTGAATCCAAGTGACCTAGAGGCTTCTTCATTTACATAGAGAACATTTATGCGCTTCCAATGTTGGTCAAGTTAATGAATTTTTGCGTGCATGAGTGAGTGGATTTTACTCCTGTGATCTGATTCTTTTCATGTCCTTTGTCATCTTTTTAACAACTTGTATTCCCTGTAATGTTGACCCTTTTCAGACCTCTTCCCAGTCTCAGACAGCATCCAAATGCATTTAGGTGAGTTTGTTCAGCTATTCGCATTCGCAGCTCGGTTAATATTCAAGTGAGCGTCTGACCGCTCCAGTGGCTTAGTGGTTAGAGCGTCCGCCTCAGATGCGGGAGGTCGTGGGTTCGATCCCTGGCCGAGTCATACCAAAGACTTATAAAAATGGTACTAACAGCTAACTCGCTTGGCCAGTGCCGGATTTATGACAAATGAGGCCATGTGCTAGTTAAGTTATGAGACCCCTAACCTCGTAGCACAAAAAAAATTTCAAGATGGGCACCCCTGGTCAAAACACGTCTAAATACAATTTTAAATCCGGTACTGCGCTTGGCGTTCAACATTAAGAGGTTAGTGTTAGGACTGGTCGGCCTGGTGTCAGGATTATGTGACTGGGTGGGACATCATTCTTCATGTCTGTAGCATGATGCTCCAGTACTAGATATCGCTTATAAACTGCCACACTGCAGACATCGTAGCGATATGACTGAAAAATTGCTAAAGCTACGTTAAAAATCCAAATCACACACACACGCACGCACGCATACACCCCCCACCCACACACACCCCCACACACAAGTGATCGTCTGGAAATGTAGCTGAGGTTACCGAATTCGTTTTGCGCACAAATGATTTAAACACCATTTGTATCGACCTGCATAGCAACACTACTCATTAGATACCTGATGACAAAACGTGGTCTGTGTGCACGTAATCCGCCATGTTGATCCCGGAGTTATGGCGGAGTCCGTTTTCGTGTCAGTTGAGTACTTGCCAAAACCCGGCAATCGTCGAGGTACAATGAGTATCAGCGGCGGAAATGACCGCTGTTATGGTAATGCGTGACAATTTTATAATAGCTTGCTTTTATTGGAACATGAAACTTGGCTTTGTGGGATAAAATGTCACAACAAAAACAAACAAATAGTAAAATAAAAGTACAGCATGCATTAAGGGTATGGCATTATATATATATATATATATATATATATATATATATATATATATATATATATATATATACAACTTTCTTGTTATTTATCTTTGCACCTCAAAACATTGTCAATAATTAAGTTGTCGCAAGAGACATATGAAAATAGTACATGTAGATAAATATGTAGATACGGTTAAAAGGAAGATTGGAATGCAGATATAGATATGTATTTCCAGTTTGTCAAAACGTGCCTAAATAATACATTCACATTATCTTGTCTGAGCGAGAAAATGCGAGACATCTAAACACGGAAATGACAGACTATTAGTATATCATGTGAAACAAAGGATATATAGATTAGGGAAACTGAAGGCAGTCATGTAACCCGTCCCGTCGCCTCTAATCTCTTCCTCTCAAATCTTATTTTTTACTTTTCGGGTCTTTAAAATGTCTTTATTCAGTTCTTCGTATTCTGAGAGAACTGTTTATTACTTTCCACTTGTCTCATCAGTGGGGAAATCGGTAACGCATGCATATAACAAGCATTGATTATGATACCAACGGATTTCCACACGAAGTTTCCCTTATTTATGGTTAGAATATCAACGGACATCTTAGAAGGTTCCGGTGTTGTTTCAAAGTAGATTACGTATCAAAGAATTGTACGGGCCTTGTAATCATAAATTATTGCAACCGTACATCATCATATTTGAGTTTCATATTTTGTGCGCAAGTTTCCTTGGTTGTAAAGAAAAATATCATGAATGTGATTAGAACCTGCCATGACTCGATGAAGAATTTGACACGTTAACCGATTAAGCCGCCAAAATTTTTGATGTGCAAAAAAAGGTTCGTATATAAACGTAACAGCGACCGCAACAATCAATATAATACCCCTTTTCGTATTTGTTAATAAAAGAAAACAAAATTAATTTAGAATTGCTATACAATCAATATTACACAGTCCCCACTTTTATCAATGTTACATAATCCCCAACTTTATCAATGTTACGTAGTCCCATGACTTTATCAATGTTACATAGTCCCCACCTTTATCAATGTTACGTAGTCCCAGGCCTTTAGTTACGTAGTCCCCCACCTTTAGCAATGTTAAGTATTCCCATTTATCAATGTTACATAGTCCCCACCTTTATTAATGTTACGTAGTCCTACACCCTTATCAATGTTACGTAGTCCCACACCTTTATCAATATTACACAGTCCCCACTTTTATCAATGTTACGTAGTCCCATGTCTTTATCAATGTTACGTAGTCTCCACCTTTATCAATGTTACGTAGTCCCATGCCTTTATCAATGTTACGTAGTCCCCACCTTTATCAATGTACATAGTCCTATGCCTTTATCAATGTTACGTAGTCCCATGCCTTTATCAATGTTACGTAGTCCCCACCTTTATCAATGTTACATAGTCCCATGCCTTTATCAATGTTACGTAGTCCCCACCTTTATCAATGTTACGTAGTCTCACACCTTTACCAATGTTACATAGTCCCCCACTTTTATCAATATTACACAGTCCCCACCTTTATCAATGTTACGTAGTCCCAAGTTTTTATCAATGTTACGTAGTCCCCACCTTTATTAATTTTATCAATGTTACGTAGTAATACACATATTACTACATACGTGCTTACATATATTTGGCTGTTAGTAATTCGCAGGTTTTAAAGTATTAATTGACACTTCCATCCATAGTGGCTAAGAAACCTTCAGTTAAGAAAATTTAGGTTTCTATTTTCAAGAAAAAAGGTGACGTCATACGCTCCATTTCATGAATTAAGTCATCTTATGCAATGACAAAATACTCAGTATCTTAAATGAGCAGTACCTGTGTATTAATATGACGGGGGTGCCGCATGAAATCTTCCTTTGTGGGACTCACGTGGATTGCACTTGCGTGCAATGGTTTTGTGTATAATACAATTTCAGTAATAGTGGTCAGTTTGTTCCCCACGCAAATGTTGATACAATTCCTTATCGTAGCCAGTAGATGTAAGCATACACGTGGACATGGATGTATTCGAGTATGTACTTGTATGTATGCTTGTGCATGTACATGTATGTCACGTGGACGGATTTTATTTCCTAATCTCAGAGACATGAGTGGTAGCATAATAACCAATCTTGAGACCGACGTTGAGACCAATCACGGTTACAAATGAGGGCTCACACGGGTTACACTTATATGCATAAATTCCAAGTCATAAATTTGGGATTTGGAACCGTAAACTA
The DNA here is from genome assembly GCA_016746295.1 of Potamilus streckersoni. Taxonomy (NCBI): domain Eukaryota; kingdom Metazoa; phylum Mollusca; class Bivalvia; order Unionida; family Unionidae; genus Potamilus; species Potamilus streckersoni. The sequence goes on from JAEAOA010001832.1 coordinate 1,129,406, forward strand.
GTGCCCGTGTTAATATGATAATAGCTGTGTGTTTAGTTACTGATCTAGGTCAAGGCCATCTAAACCCCTGGTTTTCCCATTGCCGCATGCTGTATTAGTTGTGTATTAAGGCGCTTCGTGGTAACTTCGCTTCCGTCACTCACGATAAATAATACACTCGCGCGTTGTGCGATGGGAAAGTCGTTTGAGGTGTAGAAGTCCTTGACCTAGAACAGTAACCGAAATTTCAAACCTCCATGATCATACTACTATTATATTTGTAAATGTACATGTTCGTGAAAATGATTTATTTATATCATAACCAAGTACTAAATTATTGATCTCTATTACGGGTTATGTTGCACTGATTTCCCCGCTGAGATACTGAGCGTGAGGGATTGGTAATCTTGCAATTCTCTGGAGTATTTTAATGCCATAAATTAATCATCTTTGAGCCACAGCAGTTCCGTTGGCAGAGCATTGAACCAACAATGCAACCAGTTAGCGATGCCAACAGTTAAATTACTAAAGATACAATAAAGGATGAAGTTCAATAATAAATAACAATTAAAAGGTTAATAATTCGAATTTTTTCAAATACACTTCTTCCGCTGAACCCTTTATTAGCCTATCACATCATTTGATTCGTAAGGTGAGAGATTTCCATCTGTACTTGTGTTCTACTCATTTGTGTATTCCTCTCTATCTCCTAATTCCTTCTCGTCCCTCACTCCCTCCAAGTTCCTTCACCTCCTCCTCCTCCTCTATTTCCTCCTCCAGACCACTTTCGTCCTCCTCCCCTTCTATCCCTCTTTTCTATGTCGACTACACGTTGTCGACTCCTACTGCACTGCCAGTCTCACTTCCGTCTCCCTCTTAGAGACTTGAAACTACGAAACGTGTACAGGACGTTCTGTCCCCCGAAAAGTTTTCTGTGAAAAAAAGGATGGTACAATATTTTCCTTAAGCCTCACATCTCACACTACACAGCCTATCATCAGATAAGGCTTTTGAATTTCGCCGGACACGCATTCATTCACACCGAAATACGCATACATTCTTGTATGGTAAAACACATCATAATAACACAGCATAGTAAAAGCACGGTATTAATTGTTCTGATACATACAGAAATAAATTGCTTTACATCAGTACATACTTATAATTCCATTACGCAAACCAATAAACAAAAATCAGACGCATATCTTTACATCACAACTCATACAAAATATACAAATATTCAAAAATCCATGCTCTGATATATTCAAGCATCTATTGTAACTAATCGTAAACATATCAATTATTTTCCTAAACTCCAATTCAAACGTGCGTAAATTTTAACATAACGCATTACTAAAGGTACAGGTTACTACTAAGTAACCTACCAGCGAATTACAATATTAACTCTGACGAACTAGCAATCTACATAATTATCTACGTAAACTCAAATTCATGTCTCAATGTAATTTTACATACTAAAACGATCACAGTAATTAAGAATACATGCTACAAATAATTAGAATTATGACGCCGTAATGTTTTTCAAAATTCGAACAAATAGCTTACTGACCTTGTCGAAGCTTTTCCTTTTCTTGCAATTCTACTCTTAAGATTCCCGCCAAATTAATAGTGGATTTTCCAGAATATCCTTAATTCTTATAAAACGGCAATCTGCCCAGGTATACTGATAAATTATTTTCACGTTTAATCTATAATTTCGATTAAAGATTTAATCCCACCCTCTATCTTAATTCCGATTGGATGTCACTCTGTCCGAATCAAACTTAGCTGATAATGTCTTCTCGGTTGTCTGTCTACGTGGCGGGTGAGAACACGACCCATTCACCATGTGGGCTTCTTTTTTACCCCTGGACCAATGTTTAACGTCTAGGTGTGAGAACTACCAGCCATTTGACTGGAAGCTATTCTAAAATCTGGGTTGCTGGCGACTTGCATAATCGATTAACACTGTTTGCGATGTTTACACATCAAACACGTTAGTAATATCCAAGTTTATACATTTCCTGATAAACTGGACTTCAATCCTGACAGAGTATTTAGATTTCATCTTTGAATTATACTGCGTTGATTATAATTTGGATATGTCCAGTTTTAACAGTTCATCTAAGCTGGTTCAGTCATAACGTTGATATTTCAATGTCGTATGTTGTGAAATACAAAATGGAACTTTCAACGCAGCCACTTTGATTCAACACGTGAATTAGGATAGGAATTCAGGACTTATGACATTGAAATTTCATCCACTGTGTAGTTCAACATATACAATCGACAATCTCAGGCTATAAAATGAAATGGAATTTTAAAGACAAGCAATAGGATTTAACCAGGGAAAACGGAATTCTCGACATATGACAGTATCTCAACTACAAGGTTCTCAATAGACCAGTTTTTGACCGCTACACCGCCTCACGCATCAGATCACATTCCATGTGCATACTTACTAATGACTCAATCGCCGCTGATAACCGTATGGCTTCGATGTATGTGTATCGGATCTCGTTCCAGGTGCGCAGTTTTCTAACAACTCGTGGGTAATCAGCTTGGTCTGTGCATTAGATCCCGTTACAGGCGCGAAGTTATATGACAAGACTTTGGTAGTCCAACAACCGCAAGACTATGATGTTAGTACATTAGATACGGTTGCGTGGTTACTACCAAGTGGCTGTCAGTCTCATCATTGTATAGCTTTGATGTCTATGCATCAGATCTCGTTCCATGTGCGTGATTTTCTAACTACTCTCTGGTAACTTGCTCACTTCATGGATTTATGCATGGTACCAGGTGCGAAGTTCACTGATGACTCAATGGTACCCAAATCACCGTATGACTTTGCTGTCTTCAGATCAGATCTTGTTCCAGGTACATGCTCTTTTAAATGCTTGATGTTGGCCTCATCACCAGATATCTTTGCGCCACTGCACCAGATACTGTTAGAAATGCATAGTTTTCTTGGTGGGGGTGGTGGTTGGGAGGTACCCATATGCTTGATCTCAGCCGAATCAATTTTCGACTTGCCGTCTCCAAGATCTGTAAGATCCACATATTCGAGCAAATGTTCTCTGATGTAAGTGCCCCAATCCCCCAGCCGTAGTACTTAGGACAAGCGGTCTAATTATTGTACATGGGCAATCAACATCGTCGGATGTCAATTTATGATAGGATTACATGATGTAGCTAAACATATATATTTCAGAATGAAAGAAAAATATCGACTATTTTTCAAACTAATATTTTTTTTTCTTTAAGACTGTAGTCATGACTACCGAAACATGCTTCAAATGAATAAAATATATTCAGATTTTACTCTCTTGTAATACACTTTATCATATGTTTCAGACAATGTACAGTTTACTTCATTTCCTTATATCATATTATTGAATACAGTATTTCACACAAATTACCAAGGCAGCCGCGGTAAATCCAGGCTAGCTGGTGTAGTGCCGAATTCATAATCCATGGTTTGCAGGTTCGATACCCACAGAGACCATCGTATTTTTGGGCAAAGTGTCGTTAAAACCAACAAAAGAAATTTCAATGGACAAATGACATGCCATTAGTGCTGTGTAATCTCTCGTAAAATTCTGGCCATCTCGTTGTCTTTTATTTGCGAAAAAAATTATCGTATGCATCTCAGCCTTACATGTCGATTTAGAAACGGTGCCAATATTTTAAATAAAGTAGTAAAATATTAGGTGCACAAAATCGGTGGTGATGTACTCTGACGCTATTCTCACCTAGGTTTACTTTGCTCTTTCAATTGTAAAATCTCCTTGAAATATGCTCTTTGAATGAAATGTTCTCACTTACTCGTGAATTGTTCATGAACGGTCAGGAATTAAAGAAAATAAGAAAATAAAAAGAGAAAAGAATTAAAGAAAATAATTAAAGAAAATAAGGAATTAAAGAAAATAAGACTGTTATATTATACAGTCTTTCAAGATTCATACATATTGTTTATTTGAATGAATAATTTTGACAGAGCATATGGCAAAACTAGCTGATCCTTTGGCAATGTCTGGGGAACAGCTCCACATCTGTCAAACCTATAGTTGGATGCTGCCATAGACTGTCTTTCCATGGTTCTGGGGAACAGCTCCACATCTGTCAAACCTGTAGCGGGATGCTGCCATAGACTGTCTTTCCATGGTTCTGGGGAACAGCTCCACATCTGTCAAACTATAGTGTGATGTTGCTATAGACTGTCTATCCATGGTTTGCCTTGGAATGGAAAATCTCTGCTGATATACCGCTTCGAACTTTGCTACCTTAATATAAGCACCATTCAGAGATCATCATCTGGTACGGTCAGACTGTTTGACAAAAATGTACCTCATATAGTCTAAATTAGAATTAATGGCTTTTATCGTACGCAACACATACATTCATTTCATAGAAAGAGAAGTCTAACATGGGACCCCGTTTCATTTCATGACAGTTTCCGATGCTAATTTCAGAGAGAGAGAGAGAGAGAGAGAGAGAGAGAGAGAGAGAGAGAGAGAGAGAGAGAGAGAGAGAGAGAGAGAGAGAGAGAGAATAACAGAACCAAACATGCATACAATAACAGAACCTCAGATCGAGATTTAAGCGATTTATTGCCTCACAATTTCAATACAAGGCTTAATTTGTCAGGAGGAATAACATATACATGTATTATCAGTTTTTATTACAAATCCAAATTGTACGTTATGATTTATGTACGGGCCGGATGAGCATTTCGGTATGTTTCAACACGTACATGCGCCAATTCTTGTACGAATCCCACGTGATCCCAGTGCCATCAGCCTTGCCCCATTACCCGTTAATGTTACTTTTGAAGCAACTGGAATACCAGTAACCGCCGTGATGTACCTCTGCGCAGTTTGTCGGGACCGAATTATGATCGGTATTTTCTAGGTTTTCGTTAGTTTTCATGTGCTTATTTTATATACAATGGATGACCAAAAATTACTAGTTCTGCATCACCAGTATTATTTCGGAAAAATGTCGGAACTGTTGCCGAGTACTGTATTTTAAAAAAGCACCAATGAATTTCACTTTTTATAAACATCGCCTTATCCTATGTTCTCAAATAAAATATATATCTTCTTAAAATAGATATCACTGTAACGAATCGGTTAACCCGTTTGTCGTTTGATGTCCAATGATTTTATGCAAGATTCAGATGACACAATTACCATATTTAGAAGTAAGAGATCGATTTTCTAAGGTTGCAAAATATGAATGATCTTAATGTTGTTCTCTGGTGGCTTTCACAACTTACAGGTGTTGACTTAAAACAAAAAAAAATCTTTGCTGTGCACGATTTATTACTTTTCGTTTTAACACCTGGTTTCGTTTAAACAGTCTGTGGTTAACACGAACTTTCATGCTCATGAATATCAAATAAGTTTGGAAGGTTGAAGGTGACACAAAGAGTTGCATTAAAATGTCATGTTTACCTTTTAATCTGAAAACGAGTAGAGATAAAAAAAAAACCGCAAGACGTAGTCGGACTGTCAAGGGAGTTTTTTCGTGCTTTTTGCTTCAGTGCAAAATGCCTTGTTATTCAGGTACCTTTGCCTGATTTTCTAGTGTCACTGAATATACTGATGCCTTCAAAGTTTTGTGTGAAAATTGTGGAACACCGTCTAACAACCGTCGGCGCACTGGTATCCGAAATATTCATCTATTCTATGACAACGCACAGCGCACAAATCTGTCACCGGAACAGACTTCCCGAAAGAGAACAGTATCCGCACTTTGCTAGATCCTTCACAAATATATTTTAGCTTCAGTAGGTTTTGGCTGCATCCCGTTAACAAAGATTCTTTGAGAGGCAGACGAATTGATATTCGCAAAATAATTTTGTGGCGCATACATTGTCAGAACTTTATAAATGACCCTCTTATAAATATCATGCAAAGAAACGGAAAAATAGAAACTGTACGATTTGTTTTAAAAAGAATTTTTTGTGTATTATATGTATTTTTCTGATCTTTTAAAAATTAAACCCCACCCCTACTACCAAATGCTTTTGAACTCACCGAATTTTGTACATATATTTTATATGCGTCTTGACTCCTCGATATTAAAGAAAATCCATTGCACCTTAACTTATTGTGCAAGACATAAAAACAAAGTCAAACCTGGTGTGCAGCACGACGTCTGATGGCCATCCAACTGCCACTGTAATGATGTCAGCATGGACTTCAGAACTATCAGTTTATCCGTGATCTGGTGACCAGGAACGGGAATTATAACCTGGGCAGCTACAGTGACAACTGCAGCACAAAGGAGCAATAAAGTCGCCGCCATGATAACTGTTGCTTCTTTGCACTGATTTGGGGGATACCTAGTTGTTTTCTTCTAGGCTTTTCAATACCGTGGTGACCTAGGCAGAGTTCCATGGAATTATCGTACCACAAAAAATGAAATTCATAATCTTGACCAACATGCTACAACTTCTGAGGTAAATTAAAGAATAGTAGTTTAAAGATCCCCCCCCCCCGAAAACTATACAAATTCACATCAGATTCCTTTTGCGCACATATGCAATCTAGTCTTGATTAACTGAGGCAAACATTAACCTCCCCCACCTCCACCAAAAGTACCAATGTTGATTAACGCAACAAAGTTAAGCTTCACTTAAGGTTTTCATATTCAATATATTGCATTACAGCGATATTTGGACAACAAGAAGTCGGGTAAACGAAACTGTTACATACAATAAGCATGACTTGAATTCTGTTTTTTCGACGAGGAATCATACTAGAGGCATTAAAATGGTTGAATCAAATTGCATTAAGAGAGATCGAGGATTGGGCTATTTCTACCCATACATTGTCGTTATGTGGTCTAAGAAGTAGGTTAAGAACGTGTTTAATTTGATCTGTATACAAATGTTGCATTTTTTCCCCTCTTTATAACTGACCTTAATCTGCAGTACGAGAATAGAACATAGTGTTTTCAGTCTAAGTCTTAGATGCATGTATTAGAATCTAATTGGTCATGGTGGTGATGTTCACAGTAGAAGTCAACCTAGGTCCGCCTGGCGAGGCCAGAGTTACATTTTTGCAGGCATTGTTCCAGCATTATATTAGCATTTCTTCAGTTATCACGTTTTGTATATGTATGTATGTATGTATGTATGTATGTATGTATGTATGTATGTATGTATGTATGTATGTATGTATGTATGTATGTATGTATGTATGTATGTATGTATGTATGTGTGTGTGTGTGTGTGTGTGTGTGTGTGTGTGTGTGTGTGTGTGTGTGTGTGTGTGTGTGTGTGTGTGACTAGCACCTTCGAATTGCCTTTCTATGTGAGAAGAGCCGTTTCATTTGTAAAATAAAATGGTGCCTCATTTGAGCTTAAGTTTTCTTGTTTCCCATTATGTCACGAGGTTCACATTGCGTGTACTTTGTAAAGGACAATCACTTCTCTAATGTCGTTCCGACAACTAGGTTTGATTCTGAGCTGTTAAATAATAATTTATATTTTAATTTTGCTTTGAAATCTATGGTTAATTATTGTCGTTCCTCATTGTATGTGATCAGCTTTAGATAATAAAGTGGTGCAAACTATTTTAGGCAGATTGCAAGTCACGTTTCATAAAGTCTGATTTAGAAATCCAACGACTATACTTCCGAGATATTTTAGTGAGTTGCTTTTTTTAATTCCTAGTATATATGAAGATTGGTTTTATATGTTTGCCTTTGAACTATTTATAAATAAGTGCTGATTTAATTTCACAGCTGTCATTGTTTTGTCTGCGTAACTGATTGTTTGTGTTTTATGCTTCTGTATTGTCAAGCAGCTGAATCAATTGTATAAACTATCAATAATTGTACTGCATCTCTATACGTGAACACCCCATCCATCTCTTTTGTATATATTCAAGTCTTTTTATGGGAACATTCAAGATAAGTTTGTCTCTAGTCCTCTCGTGCGCGCAGAGAGAGAGAGAGAGAGAGAGAGAGAGAGAGAGAGAGAGAGAGAGAGAGAGAGAGAGAGAGAGAGAGAGATTTATCGATATTCTTTTATTCCTCCATTTTCTGAAGATTTTAAGATACAGTATAGAAATGCAATGCAATATATTGAATCACAAAAATGTGGATTCATTACTTATAAAATCTTCTGAATTTCTTGTAATAGCAAACTAATACATATATTAATATATTTATTAACTAGATCGATTACAATATGATTCAGCCTTTAAAAATATAACTACAGAGAAAATATATGCATCAATAGTTGAAAGTAGAACTACACCCAAGCAAAATATTAAAAATAGCATTGTCCTCTATATCCTGTTCACTATTTTATTATATATTTCATTTACCTGTTCATTTTGGTTTGCCGGTGGACCTATATTTTTTTAAGCACAGATCCTGCCGTGAATGTTTCGTTTGTCATTTTGGTGTCCTTTGTGAGATGAGCATGAAGTCGATTTATATGCTACCATCTACTAGACAGATGGTCCGATATGTGATCAATAAATGGCCCTTATGGAAATTGTGGCTCGACCAATGGCACTGTTTCGGTCTAGCGGCATGTGCTTTTGACCGACAGCACCTCTACATACTTCTTGAATTTATATCATCTTTACACGTCTATGGCATAAAGCATCATTTTAAACCAAGCTTTTTTTTATGACGAAACTTACCCCGTCTAAATCAATGTACATTAGGTAAATAAAAAAATGTAATGAAATGGTTGAAAAAAGTTTTTGAGAATGACAATTTAAATTTGTTTATGATACATACTGTTATGTATATTTAATTTAATTGTCTGTTAGTTTTATTATTTTAACAAATTTCATTACATGCTATTGTAATTTAACTTTGCTTGCTTGACTTGACGTTATCCAAAACTGAGTTCATTTCTGCTTGACCGGATTGATATTTTTTATTTCATTGTATGTAAACAACTAATACAAAGTTAAATTATTCTCTATTTGTATGGGCTTAATATCAGGATCTTTATTAATAGAAGAAGTCAATATGTTTATACGGGTCAGGGTTTTGGATTTTCCTAAGTGAATTTTACAGGTTTTGTTTTGATTTTGTAAACATCAGGATACTTTTTTTTTTAGAAAATGTCAATTGTGACCTGAATTCAAGGAGAGAACTATATAATCTTGTAATTGTTAGGACTTTGGTCATTCGTGTTTTAACATCTAGCACTTTCAAGTTGAGTATTATATGTTGTGACCAGTAGTTTTAGGCTGGAGTCATTTTTGTTCAAATTATTGAATTTTTCACTGGAAATACAAAAGTGCTCTGATAAAATTCTTTGATAAAGACGTTTACTGGAATTTACAGCATATTCAAACCTGGAAGTATATTTCTGTGATTCGACGAAAGACTGTTGACACATTAACACTTTAATAGCTAATAGCTATCACAAACACGTCATCAATATCAGTGTATGGATATTTTCTGGTCTTTAACTGAATTTTATTCAGAACTTTAAATTACTAGGCTTGTGTCAGTAATTCTTGGATTATTTTGGGATTTAATTAGTAATACTCTAAGTTCTTTTTTTTCCTCAGTTTCACTTTGTATTCAGGGGAAATAAATTATTTGTTAAATTTTACAAAAGCTTGTTTTCTTTCACTCTTTTCTGTTACTTTTTTTTTAAAAAAATTTTGTTGGTGGTAGGTCTACTTTCTTTGATCTTTTCAGATCAGTTAAGGGAGGCCCCCTGCACTAATTGTATTGCTGTCGAAGTTGTATATTATATATTTGGTGTATGCTTTACGTGCTTTTAATTTCTGATGTTTTTAAAATTTAAATAAAAGGTGTCTTTTATGCTTGTATTATTTTAATTTCCAAATCAATGTTGTCCTCGCGGATCTCTTTTTTGTTGCTGTTTTTTTTTCATTAGGATTCTAAAATGTACTCCTCAATGTTCATTAAATGGGTTTCTATCATTTTTTCTTCCTCTTGTCTTGTTTGTCTCTTTCTGGTTCTACTTTTAATTCATTCCGTTTTCATTTCTTCTGATGTTTATGAATTGTTATCTCTGTTATTTATTTTTCTTCCTTTTGTGATGCTGCCCTTGCTGCCGCTTTTGTTTTTATACTCGGCTCTACTTTTGTTGTTCTAGTTCCAGTTTTGTGTTCTGTTATTCTTGGTGCTGCAATTAATTCTTCTGTTATTTAATGTTTCTCACTTTTGTTGCTTTTCCTTCATTACTTCGTTCCTGTTGTCGCTGTTTTTGTTTTTGTTTATGGTCCTGGTGTTTTTGGTTTTGTTGTTTATATTCTTGTTTGGTGTTCTGATGTTCTTACTGCTGTTCTTCTTTTTGATTAGGGACCTGTACTTATTTTTGTTTCTAATGCTCTTGTTGTTTTTGGTTCGGGAAGATTGTCGTTTCCGATACAAAAGCTCGTTGTTTATCGCCATCTTTAATCATTGGGCATATCTGTGGTGTGTTTCCAGTGTTCTCATATTTGTTACACTTATTTTTATTGTGGATGCACCCTTTGTACCATAATTTGGTTAAGAAGCCATGTAGTTAAAAGGCTGGCTTAATTTTCCTTATTTCAGATTTTTCTATTTCCAATATCCTAATCCCGCTTTTTATGGGATTAATGTGGATAACAAGTTATTAATTGTATAGAATAAAACTATCAGTACTGGGAGAGGGAAAATAAGTGCCCTGTATATACAGGAACCTCAGAAAAAGACTCACCCAAGAAGGTTGCAAATTAAGAGAAACCACTGGAACAAAAACGATCATATAAATACACTTTCTTTCCAAAATTCGTTTCTGTTTTCATTTTTTACGGAAAAAAACAACACATAAATATCAGAGGGTGGGAACAAGAATACATAAATGCCTTTGAATGTTTCGAAAAAAAAAAGAGCTGGGGGGGGGACACACTCGACGCTAATAGCTAATTATATCAAAATGTCGAAGGTGTGTCAACAAATAAAACTTAACATTATTCTAGAATATACATATCTGCAATTAATTTTGCAAGTTAGGGACATAGATGCCGTCCCGGACCCTGTGGATAATTTCCGAGTAAATGGTAATTGGAGATGTTCGTTACGTTTCGTTCAAAGAATTTATCATTAAAGCAATGACCGTATTTCATTTTGACCCAGAATTTAACTTTGCAATGAATTAACAAATTTATGTAGTAGTAAATTATCACGTGCTTGTTTGTGGACAGTATTTGGGCAGTATTTGGGTAGTATTTGGGAGTATTTTGGCATTATTTGGGCAGTATTTAGGTAAATCTTGCCACCCGTTATGCGCTCCAGGGGAAACAACTTCAAAATTGATCTCAACTTCGTCAAACGGAATAGTTTCTCTTAGTAATATACTATCCTGATAGGTGTCGCGGGTGCTGTTGCTAGCTGTAAACAACATGGACGACAGGTTCTCCTTTCCTGGGGAATGTACAAGGTGAATGTGTAATTTAAACTCCAAACCACCTTCTATAATCTTTGACTTGCTTTATGTTGGTGTTTTCTTAAAGATAAATACTTAAGAATTCATACATAAAATTAAAATCACAGTCTGAGAACTAAGTTTGCACCTGATCAGATCAGATGGGGCGGGAAAGTTTGAGAAATTTGCCAGTGGGGCAAATTCTTGATTTTTTACACTCTTTAAGTATGCATGAAAACCCGGCACACATATATTTACCAGCCAAAAACAGAAACAAATGGCAAATGAAATTATATTGTAACAGGGCACTTTGCAGTTCGTATATTAAGATCTGACCATGGTAAAAGTCATACAGGTCATGTAGGTGTTTAGAACCAACTATTACAGTAACGAGTGTAATATTTTAGAATTTGATTACTCATGCCGTTAAATTGCAATTATTCACTTTATTTGGATCCTCATACATCCATTGCCCTATGGAAGATTATTATTTATTTATATGACCCAAGAAGTACATATAAAATAATTATGTAGATATTTTTGGATGAGGTCAATCTAAAGGTACAAACTGAATTAATTGTCATGTTCTATGATATCACAATGAAAGCACCACATGTTGAAAACAAATTATCTGTTATGATAGGCGTGAGATAATCTTTTCTTGACCCAGTTTAGTACTTGGCTACCAGTGTAAAATTCCATAGCAGTCAGTGTGTTTTGTTCAGAAGTTTGTTAATGACATTTAAGATGCAGAGCATTAAACAATTAGGTTACACTGTTTTACCATTAGGTTTTTGATCACCAATTAATGTTTAATTTAATTTGAATAAATGTGCATGCATGACCATATTCACATACACTATGACTAAAAGTACAGTGGTGCCTAAATTTCAATGAAAATTAAGACTATCTCTTAAATGCTTCAAAGCTTCAATTTACTAACCATCTACTCCCAAGAGTAATGTATATGTTTCAACTCAAAGTGATCACTGTTCTTCACTAACTTAATCCCACAAATTCTAAATCCAAGTGACTTGGATGTTTCTTCATTGATATAGAGAACCCTTCTATTTTTGGACAAGAAAATCAGATTGTGTGTGCAAGAGTTGGTACTTTTTAACTTTTTTGACCAGATTCTTTTATGGTTTTATGCAGCAGATTAGAGAATTGACTCATTCCTATATTATTCAACCCTTATCAAAGGTGGACAGATCCAGCATCCTTCTATCCAATTATTTAGATGAAACTATTCATTAAAATCAGTATTGCAAATGATATTCATGCATGTAGCTTAGTAAATGTTCACAAGAGCATCTCATAATTTAGCTAAAATTAGAGAATTCATATTTCACATAAATGATTTAATATCAATATACAGAGTATGACACTACTTTGATACATGCTGAAAAACCATGGTCTGTGTACATGTAATCTATCTTGGAGTTATGGAATAGTCTATTTTTATACAGGATTGAACAGTTATCAGAGCCAGTGTGTGCCACAGGTAAATAAACATAACCTACTCTTTTAGAGAATTGTTATCATAACCAGGCATGAAACAGAATTGTTATTAAATAGTTTAAAGAAAATTAGATGGTAATGATGCTGCATGTTTACTTGTGGCATGCAATGAATAATTGCTCAGTTCTGTACCAAGAACCATGCAGTCAATATCTCAATAATAGCACTTGGTTAACATTAAAAACACTTGTCACTTCAAACAAAAAAGTATACAACAATTATGGCATCTAGGTCTAAAAGGTGTGTTTGAAAATTTAAATATTTGAAAGAACTGAACCATCTAATTCTTGAAAATATGGTGCTTTTATTTGGTCAGACCTAGTGCAGGGTACAAACTGCAATGGGTTCTAGAGAAAACTAGTTTCTATAATTAAATCCTTAGAACAGCCTTTTAAATTTGACATACATTCCTTTTGACATCCAGTTTATTTTTGAGAATTGCCACTTCAGAATAAGGGCTTGAATTTAATGTAAAATTTGGAAGGCACGAGTTGAGATTTCAAGCTATTTTATCTGTTTGCAAGTGCTAAATTTTACTGAATTAAAACAGTAAATTCTTAGTAAAATTTTTTAAAGTAAACTCGACAAAATACAAATGCCTATTTCAAAAACATTGAATAATGCTTGCTTTGGCATTAATTTCTTTACTTAGAGACAACCTGTTTATCTAGTAGACTAATACTATGTCCATATACACATTGAACTAAGGCACAACCATAACATTTTCACCGGGGGGGGAGCAGTATATCTCTTTTGCACCATTTTATTCACAATTACAGATATATTTTGCTAATATTATCTCCATTTAGGTGAAATCTGTTAATATTTCTTGTCTTTTGGCTTGATGTGCGAGAATGTTTTTGTAGGAAGGCTGATTACAGATATTTTGTGTGACATAACATACACTGACCCGCTAAAAAAACTAAATGGTTGGCCCCAATATGTTCTTCTTTTGTCTTGTAAAGCTAATTATCCTTGTTGTGTCTGGTATGGCTGACTGTTCTTGTTCAGTACAAAACTACTGACCTGGATGTGTGATCTTGATTTGTTCAGTGACTTAACATGTTGATAATAATGAATTATGAAACATCTGAAAAACTTTCAGAAAACTGAAATTTAATATAAAAAAATGTCAGGTTTTTTTTAATGATTTGGCATTTGTGATCAATAGTCATAGCTATAAAGATTCCATTCTTGGTAAATATCCTTTTGAGAACTGGGCATCTAGTAGATCTTGTTCCAAGTTCTTCTTGCAATAGTTAAATTGCAGCAGAAAATTTTTGCAGCATCTTTTAAACCTTCGTATAAAATTCTTAAGTTTCTTTTCCAATCGTCATCAGTTACACAGCTTTCAAGACAGCTTATTCAATATTGTTGTAATACTTCTTGTATGTAGTCATAATTATATGTAACAAATTTGGCTCTTCACTTTTGATATTGTATCATTTCAATTTTAAGTAGTACATAAAGGTTAAGACTGTCAAAATTAAAAGTAGAATTGATTTCAATATATACTCATTATAAACCACAAATTACCTTGTTAACTGACATTTTACTCTTCTGAGACAGGCACGTCCAAGTCAAAATTCAGTATTTATTATTGTTAAGAGTAACTAGTAGAATGAAAGCAGATGACTCTTCAACCACAGAAAACTTTTACAAATATTGTTTGTACACTGTACTTGAATAAGCTGGGTCTGACTGCAAATGACATATGCCGTTATCTGTCATCACATAATGTGTGGGCGGACATGGCCTGTGTTGTATGTGCTACTGATTATTCTTAGTAAACTGCAGACACCCAAGCCTAATGGTGCATTATGCAGTGGCAGACTCGACTCTATTCAGTTTACAGTTGAACTGGATTTATCAGCAAGTGCTATGGTATTATTTATATCCTTGCATTTTAATGCCAGGGATCTGTCTTTCTGTGGATCAGAGTATCAACTGCAATGACTCCAAGACACTTCCATGATGAAGCAAATCAGTAAGCAAATCAACAAGGTTACATCATCATATTAGATCTGGGTCCAATGACATACACAATCATCTGTCATTACATAATATGTGGGTTGATCATGGCCTGAGTTTATGACATATCAACATGTTAAGTATTAAATGTTGTTAATGCTTTAGTAAAGTCCATTCTCTGTACACTGTAGTTAATCCTTTAGTAAAATCCATTCTCTGTAAACTGTTGTTAATCCTTTAGTAAAGTCCATTATCTGTACACTTGTTAATTCTTTAGTAAAGTCCATTATCTGTACACTTGTTAATTCTTTAGTAAAGTCCATTATCTGTATACTTGTTAATTCTTTAGTAATGTCCATTCTCTGTACACTGTTGATAATTCTTTAGTAAAGTCCATTGTACAGTCCTGTTACTTTAGTAAAGTACATTCTCTGTAAAATGTTAATTCTTTAGTAAAGTCCATTCTCTGAATATTCTAGTTAATCCTTTATTAAAGTCCATTCTCTCTACACTGTAATTAATCCTTTAGTAAAGTCCATTCTCTGTACTCTGTAGTTAATCCTTTAGTAAAGTCCATTCTCTGTATACTGTCATTAATTTTTTAGTAAAGTCAGTTCAAATCAGTACAACTGTAGTTAATCCTTTCATAAAGTTAATTCTATGTACACTGTAGTTAATCCTTTCATAAAGTCCAACAGGTGTTCACTATATTTTATTCTTTAGTAAAGTATCATCTGTATACACCTTTACACTAAAGCTAATACTTTAATAAAGTTGTACACTGCAGTTATTATTTTAGTGAAATTCAACCTGTGTATATTAACCACTCAGAGGACCTGTTAACAGTTATTTATATATGGACATATGGTCTTATATAGATAATTACATATATAAGTAAATTGTAGGGAACGTCAGTGGTCATATGAATAATATTGGACTCACCACCACCACTACCACAACCACATAACTACCAGTCACAGTCTGTCAGGGACCTTGTCACTAGCAAAACACAGTCACATGTTACATTAAATAGGTGGTTGGTGTATACAGCCAGTTTATATTGGAAAATTGGACTTGACCAAAATATGGTAAAAGAAATACATTCAAATTCAGTTGTCAATCCTGATACACGTCATATATGTATGTGCATGTTTGTGTATAAGAGACTGAGACAGACAGTGAGTGCAAGTTTTAGATACACTGCATTCTTGCAATTTTTTAGAATTTCATATTCTGCTTTTTCATAGCTTTTTCTGTTCTTTTTGTTTCATGTGTGCCCTGTATATGTTCAAAACCATTTACAAAAGTTAGATTTTCTATTACATTTTTATGCATGGATATGTATTCTTGCAACTTGACTGGCACATACTTAATTTTTAAAAATAATTTTAATTCTTTCAGAAAAATAGAACTAGATTTAGACAGTAATAGTTGATGGGTATGCTCCTGAATTTCATATGCCATTCTCCTCAACACTAGAGAACATCAACATGTCTGCTGCAGCTGAAGTACACCCTGGTGGTTTTACATCCCAGGGTCTTCCAGGAGATCCTCTACAGCTGGTTATAGACATCCCTGGGGCTGAGGAGTCTGATGCTGACTCACAAGATCTGGGTTCAGAGGCATCTGACAGCTATGATGACCTGTCCAGTCTCAGTGAAATTGGAGAGGAAGATGAGGAAGGAAGTGAGAATGAGTTTCGTGTCAGGTAAAATATCAAGTATTTAAAATAGCTGAAAGTTGAAAGTAAACAAATTGATTTAATTATCTCCATGCATTACTTTCCCATTACTTGATCCTCTTAAACCACTGATTGGAAATTGATTAAACTTGTTACATAAGTAAAGATGGAAATAATCAAAGTGATGTATCCATGCATTACTTTCTCATTACTCGATCCTCCTAAACCACTGATTTGAAATTGATCAAACTTGCTATGTAAGTAAAGATAGAAGTAACCAAGGTGACATAATTATCTCCATGCTTTACTTTTCCATAACTCCATCCTATTAAACCAATGGCATTTCTAGTTACTTTCCTTGCCTATTCTGCAATATATACCAGATATAATTGTTTACCCATACAAGAAATTAAGAACAGCAACAGACAATATAGATACATGTCAGTTATATCATTATTCTAGATTTGTAAAATTTGACCTTGAAAAGCTTTCTCACATGAACATTATTGAATCCAATCCATTTAAATAATACTTCATGTTGAGACTGTATATATGGATTCAGATTTAGAATCTTTCTATGATATGTTACATATGTTTTTACTGCTCCGGTAGCCTAGTGGTTAGAGCGTCTGCCTCAGATATGGGAGGTCGTTCAATCCCCAACTGAGTCATACTAAAGACTTACAAAATTGGTACTTAAGCTGTTTCGCTTGGCACTCAGCATTAAGAAGTTAGTGTTTAGGACTGGTCAGCCTGGTATCAGGATAATGTGACTGGGTGGGACATCATGCTACATTTCTGCAGCATGATGCCCCAGTGTTATACATCACTATAAACTGCCACACTGCAGACATTGTAGCGATATGACTGAAAAATTGTTAAAGCTATGTTTAAAATCTAAATCACACACACACCCATGATATGTCATTAATTTGCTTACCAATTTTGGATGTTTATATATAGTAGATGCACTTTCTAATTTAAAGCTTCATATAAACTGTAATCACAATGATAAAATAAAATGATAAGCTTTGTCTATTATAATGTTGTTCATTGTTATGATATCCATAGGCCAGATCACTGATTTTTTACAATATCCATAGGCCAGATCATTGATTGTTTTAATATACTCAGGCCAGATTGTTGATTTTTACAATATCCATAGGCCAGATCATTGATTGTTATAATATACACAGGCCATATTGTTGATTGTTACAATATCCATAGGCCAGATCATTGATTGTTATAATATACACAGGCCATATTGTTGATTGTTATAATATCCATAGGCCAGATCATTGATTGTTATAATATACACAGGCCAGATTGTTGATTGTTACAATATCCAGAGGCCAGATCATTGATTGTTATAATATACACAGGCCAGATTGTTGATTGTTACAATATCCATAGGCCAGATCATTGATTGTTATAATATACACTGGCCAGATTTTTGATTGTTACAATATCCATAGGCCAGATCATTGATTGTTATAATATACACAGGCCAGATTGTTGATTGTTATAATATCCATAGGCCAGATCATTGATTGTTATAATATACACAGGCCAGATTGTTGATTGTTACAATATCCATAGGCCAGATCATTGATTGTTATAATATACACAGGCCAGATTGTTGATTGTTACAATATCTATAGGCCAGATCATTAAATGTTATAATATACACAGGCCAGATTGTTGATTGCTACAATATCCATAGGCCAGATCATTGATTGTTATAATATACACAGGCCAGATTGTTGATTGTTACAATATCCATAGGCCAGATCATTGATTGTTATAATATACACAGGCCAGATTGTTGATTGTTACAATATCCATAGGCCAGATCATTGATTGTTATAATATAAACAGGCCAGATTGTTGATTGTTACAATATCCATAGGCCAGATCATTGATTGTTATAATATACACAGGCCAGATTGTTGATTGTTACAATAGCCATAGGCCAGATCATTGATTGTTATAATATACACAGGCCAGATTGTTGATTGTTACAATATCCATAGGCCAGATCATTGATTGTTATAATATACACAGGCCAGATTGTTGATTGTTACAATATCCATAGGCCAGATCATTGATTGTTATAATATACACAGGCCAGATTGTTGATTGTTACAATATCCATAGGCCAGATCATTGATTGTTATAATATACACAGGCCAGATTGTTGATTGTTACAATATCCATAGGCCAGATCATTGATTGTTATAATATACACAGGCCAGATTGTTGATTGTTACAATATCCATAGGCCAGATCATTGATTGTTATAATATACACAGGCCAGATTGTTGATTGTTACAATATCCATTGGCCATATTGTTGATTGTTATAATATACAGGCCAGATCCAGTGTTTGAAAAGATCAAAGAGAGCCTCAGCAGAACTCAGAAGAAGAGTGAGTCAGCGCTGTCTGTTGCTAGTGATGTGTCAGATGGCAGTGGTGAGGGACCACTTGTTCAGATTTCAGAGCAGTATTCATCAATTCCATATGGCATTCAGCCCAGGGCCACTTATGAACATGCAAAAACCAACTCAGATATCATGGGAGGTAAGAATATTTGGAGGTTAGTTTCTGGTGTTCTGGGGATCCTTCTTTATCTTCTATTTAAACTTTTATCTTTAATACTTATTAGTCAGTATATTATTTACAGATGGTTGTCAGGGATGTAAGTCAGTGATTTAAGATAGAGTGTAGCAGGGTACAGAATAGCTCCCTAGAGTCTGTAATTTCACCTAAACATACGCACAAGACAAAGTTCACTTTGTCTCACCTTGATTTTATAGCATTCTCCCACCCACTTTTGTTTTCATGCATTATATTATTGATGAGATTTACAATATCAACTTTTGTTTTAATTTTCCATTGAAAGATAAGGGTAGATAATTGTGAAAATCAGTTTATATAAACCGCAGTTAGGTTGCTAATTGGCTGAAAGTAAATACCAGAAAATGGTTATTTTTATATGAATTCCCATTGAAAATTCACATATGATATTTGAAAAAAATCAAGTTAAAGAAAGAACTGCTCAAGTCAGTTGGAAGTGAATTTATGAAGAAACAAAAATTGCCTACGGAAACAGTTACCACTAGTTGACTGTAACCTATTTTCAAGGTTGCACTTTTACACAGCAACTGTTTTACAGTGACTTTATTGTAGCAAATAATATTTTCATAAAGTGTTAATAGTATTTGTTTGATGATCTAACATAAAATATATGCCAAGAACACCTCCATGTGAAGAATTGTTACTGACCTTGACATTTTTTTGTGGTATAGTGTTACTGACCCTGACACCTTGTAATGTACATATACTCCTCATCATATAGTGTCACTGACCCTGACACCTTGTAATGTACATATACTCCTCATCATATAGTGTCACTGACCCTGACACCTTGTAATGTACATATACTCCTCATCATATAGTGTCACTGACCCTGACACCTTGTAATGTACATATACTCCTCATCATATAGTGTCACTGACCAGGACACCTCTTGTGATGTAGTGTCACTGACACTGACACATCCTTGTGATGTAGTGTCACTGAAAATTGCAGTTTTGGCTACATTGCAGCAGATGTTCCCAAATGATAGAATGGGAATGAGAGTGTTGATGTGCTCATAGTCATCAGCTTCTAAATCAATAAGCATGACACCATGGATTTAAGATGGCTCTCTTTGTAATTATCAGACTTACTTACTGAGTATAAATGGAAGTTTTCTATCAACATCTGAGCTATTTATACACGGTTGTTTTGAAAAACAAGTCATTAACAATGGATTTTTCTACCCCATATTCTTACTCCAGAAAATGTAAAGGTGGATTTTTCAAGTAACATATGCCTATACCGTTTGCCAGGGCTACTTTAGCAAGTACAATAGCAAGATTTATGTTGTTGTATAATGTGCAAGCAGAACTGGATCCATGCTGACTGTTAGTACCATTTTATAGAAGAACAACATTGACTCAAATCAGCATGTGCATCTTGTGATGGCAGATCAGGGTGTATGTTGTTTGCTGTCAGACCTGATCATTAAGCAGGTGAAGATGACAATGCACACAAATTGAAGTTCTACTTTTACTTCTTCATTCAAATTACCTTCTCTGTTTAGAAATTTCTGAGTCAGACCTTTTTTTCAAAATGGAGGTTCAATTTCCTCTCTATGTTTTCAGTTTTAAAATAGACACTGTTTTACTAAACAACCATGGTGGCAAAGTGATGTTACTTGTTATCTAGCCAAATGGTTATAGACATGATGTATTCTTAATCTCATCTAAATCAAATTTGTATCCCAATTAAATATTGATATGTCTTCTTTAACTCTAGGTTAGCAATTATGTTTTAGTCAACTTTTACTTCAAGCGAATCAATGCTTTCAAGGTACCAGTATTCACTTTTATGTCACTTTTCTTTTGCTGTTTATAAATGACATCTACATGAGATCTGATTACATAAATAGGTTTATGTATGTGGTTGATGCAACAATTCAGGCTGGAAGTACAAATGATTTTGGACTGCTCCAGTGGCCTAATAGTTGGAGTGTCCGCCTTGGATGCGAGAGGTCATGGGTTTGAACCCTGGCTGAGTCATACCAGACTTATAAAAGCAGTACTATCAGCTGCCTAACTTGGCACTCAGCATTAAGAGGTTAGTGTTAGGATTGGTCGGCCTGGTGTCAGGATAATGTGACCAGGTGGGACATCATGCTACATGTCTGTGAACTGTCACACTGCAGACATTGTAGTAATCTGACTGAAAAAATGTTAAAGCTATGTTCAAAATCCAAAACACATGCACACACATGTTTATGAAATAGAGACTCAGGTAAATTCTGACATTTCCTACTTTTCTGCTTGGTGTAACAGTGATGCTGCATGCATAAACAAGCTTTTATGGATTGACACTACCCACAAGTAAAGGAGAACACAAATTGATCATTCTGTATGCTTCACAAATGACAAGCTTGACTCTGTCACTCATGAAAACCTTCAAGGAGTCTCAGCTTACAACACTTTATCAAGGAATAAACAAATAAACTCATTAGCAAAATTTCCTTGAAAAGTGTTAAGTAATTATTAAAACCAAAATCAAAAATTACATTTTACATTTTTTTATTTTTATTATTGTTCTGATATTTGGGAATGTTGTTCATCTTACTATACAAAGTGCATTAGTGACTGTAATAAAAAAGAAATGGTAGCTTGAGAATTTTCGGTAGAAAGATATTCAACACCCATTGAAGGTTTATGTGAAAAACTCTGATGGTTGCTTTTTTAAAATAGAGTGAAATACAGTCAATTAGTTATCATGTACAAAGTTGAGAACAAACTGTCACCAGATTATTTGAATACTCTAACGGTACTCCAGAAGTTACTAGTTGAGTCACACACTCTTATACTGTACTGAAAATCCACTTGGTATCCTAAAATACAAGACTGAAATGTTATAAAGAAGTTATTCATACAATCATGTTTATATATGGAACATTTTTCAGAATGATATTAAACCATGTACAACTCCCTTGCTGCATTTAAATGCATTTAAAACATTTTTAAACCCATAATATAATTTTATATTTTTTTATGAACCTGCTTTATTTTATTACTTTAACTCTCTGATAATATTTATCTTGTGGGGTTCATGCATTTGATTGTATAAAATATGAATACTGTATACAGTGATGATCCTTTTGGTCAAGACTCCATCAATAATAAAGTACATGAATCATTATTACTATTACTTATATTATTATCATTATTATTATTATTATTATTATTATTATTATTATTATTATTATTATTATTATTATTATTATTATTATTATTATTATTATTATTATTATTATTATTATTATTATTATTATTATTATTATTATTATTATTATTATTATTATTATTATTATTATTCCTTTTTTAATTACCAAATTATTATTATTTGAATTGTCTTAAACCTGGAATAATAATTTGTTTAATTTTTGAAGGAATAATAGATTATCAATTTTTTTTAAAAAATTACATAATAATTGTTACTTTATATTTGTCTATATGTTTTGGATGTCAAATTAATCTTAGTTTCTGTTTTCTCAGATGAATTATTTCTGTCATAAAGGTTTATTGCAGTTTAAAATAAACACAATTTT
The DNA here is from genome assembly GCA_016746295.1 of Potamilus streckersoni. Classification (NCBI taxonomy): domain Eukaryota; kingdom Metazoa; phylum Mollusca; class Bivalvia; order Unionida; family Unionidae; genus Potamilus; species Potamilus streckersoni. The sequence goes on from JAEAOA010001832.1 coordinate 1,152,144, forward strand.
TTTAAAATTAAAGCCTATTTCAATTATTTCTTTTTCCTTTAAGTTGCCTACAACAGCAGAATGAGGCAGTTTTTGATCCTCGATTCTAAAGGAATAACAACTTGGAAAAGAGATATGGTGGATCCTAGAGGTATGTCAAGCAGTCAGTTTTCATTATCTTTCCATGCTTATAATTTTAAAATATTTGTTTGTAGAAATTTTGTTTTGAATTTTTTAGACGTAGCTTAGGCGTGCTGGTAGAAAATCTACTGTGTAAGCAATTGAACATAATCATTTCATCGACTTATCATCATCAGCTATGTTCAAGTCTTCCAGCCTTAGGAAAATTAATATTTCATTGACTTGTCATCATCAGCTATGTTCAAGTCTTCCAGCCTTAGGAAAATTATTGTCTATGCTTCTTCATAAGTTGAGTCTAGCTGGAAACAAGACAGACCCAGATCTGCTGTAATTTGTTCCTTCTGATTACTCCTAACAAAATGCCTAGACCCAGATCTGCTAGCACATTATTTGATGGCAGATCTTAGTCTGTGTTGTTAGAAGCTATGCTCATTTTATAATAGAGTATACATGATAACTCTCAGTCTATGTATTTGAAATGAAAAGAATTAACTAATTTGTTTTGGGTTTGTTTGTTTTTTTTAAATTTTTTAAAGCAGCTTCATAACTAATTCTTGATCAGATTTTTCCTTATAAATTTGTGTTGAATGAAGAGAAAACTAAAGTTATTTTCTCAACTGCTGATAAATGTTGTTTTTAACACTTTTTTGTAATGTGTGTCATTGCTATATTACAAAATGCTAGCAGTAAGTTTCAATGCCAATACATTACATATAGTTATGCATTTTACTTGATAAAAAATAAATGTTCAGTTGGCATTTCCTTACATATATATATATATATATATATATATATATATATATATATATAATCTCTCAAGTGATTCACACTAATATTTTTAAGAATCATTCTGTACACAACATATATCATACCTGAACAGTTTCATGAACTTGGCACCAATTTGAGATATTTTTTGTACAATATACAATTTCAGTCTTGCCTTTTGCATGCAGTGCCTTAAATGATTTATATATACCAAATTCTGAAATGGTTCAAACAGTCAGTGCATGACTGAGTCATATTATATGAGCACAAGGAAGCAATCAACATCCACTAAGTATTCAAATAGTGTAGTAAATACACATATAGTATAAGCCATAGGAGTGATTGTTTATTGCCTGCCAATTTTGCGATATTATGACTGCATCATTCATTACATATTTGCAGTACATTTCCAACCTCTGTAGTTTTGTGTAAACAGTATATAATTTCAATTATTAATTAGATTGACATTTAGCTAACACAATGACTACATTTTTTTACCTGGTAAATCAATAATCAACATTTATCTAAAGTTTATCAAATTATTTATTTTGTTAATACAATTTGGATTATATTTTGTGTTTTAGATAACCTTCATCATTTTCTTTCTTGAATGGAAGTGTGATAATATTGGACAGTAACTGTTACTTGTACCAAAGTCAAGAGCAAAAGTCTTTGAAAATATTTGTCTCCCCTTTCATACATTAACTATTACATTAATTACATTACATTAATTATATTACATTAATTACATTACATTAATTATATTACATTAATTATATGAGCATGTGCCTCAGATGTGGGAGGTCACAGGTTCATACCAAAGACTTATAAAAATGATATTAACAGCTGCCTCACTTGATGCTCAACATTAAGAGGTTAGTGTTAGGACTGATCAGGCTGGTGTCAGGATAATGTGACTGGATGGGACATGATGCTACATGTCTGTGGCATGATGCCCCAGTGCTATACATCACTATAAACTGCCACACTGCAGACATCATAGTGACATGACTAAAAACTTTTTAAAGCTATGTTAAAAATCCAATCGCACACATGCACACACACATTAATTACTTTACATTAAGTAAATTATATTACATTAATTATATTACATTAATTACATTACATTAATAGTATTCTTTTTGAATTAGTTGAGGTTTCACTGGGCCAGAATCCAGACATAATTCACCCTCCAATCAGTGCCACTTTTGGTAATAATATCATGTAGTACATACAGGTAGTTTATATATATATATATATATATATATATATATATATATATATATATATATATATATATATATATATATATATATATATATATATATACATTCATAGAGATGTTAGTCTATGCAATTGTATATCTATGACTCTGCAATTGTATATATGTGTCTTTGCAATTTTGTTGATACATATCTATGTCAAAGCTTTTTCCCATGCATAGTGACCTACATCTGTTCAAGGTTATTAGGACATATCTGTCACAGCTTGTATCCATGCATAGTGACCTACATCTGTTCAAGGTTATTGGGACATATCTGTCACAACTTGTATCCATGCATAGTGACCTACATCTGTTCAAGGTTATTGGGACATATCTGTCACAGCTTGTATCCATGCATAGTGACCTACATCTGTTCATGGTTATTGGGACATATCTGTCACAGCTTGTATCCATGCATAGTGACCTACATCTGTTCAAGGTTATTGGGACATATCTGTCACAGCTTAATCTCTTGCATTGTAATCTATATCCATCCATGGTTATTGGACATATCTGTCACAGCATGTATCCATGCATAGTGACCTACATCCATGCAAATTTATTGGGATGTATCTATGTCACATTTTATTTCTATGCAGAGAGATCTACATTAATACATATTAAATATACATAACACAACATAAAGAAACATGAATAATGGCAATCAAATTGAACTAGAAGTATTAAAGGTTGTGTTTATTACTGAACCTGTAAATAATATTGTTTTAAACTAAAGTTGTTATTGTATGTTGTAACATGATGCATAAGGAGTTCAAATGTGAACAAATAACAAAAAATGCTTTTATCCTTCTAAATTTTGAGCAAGATAGAGTTATCCATAGTCACTCATAAACCATTTAATTTACTAGATGATCAAAGTTGCCATTTTAATTGTCAATAATGAGTCATCTGCATAATTGTACTCTCTTTGATTTATTTGAAGTTGTATCAGTTATGAAATCTAGGTTAAGCAAACTTATCCATGAATTAAAGCAAAGACCAGCATATGATTTGACACAGATTATGGTTAGTGTAAACATTAAGTGAATCAGTAGTGTTTACACTTGGCTCAAATGACAGCTTTCAAAATTAATTGTAATATAGTGCCAATGCAATTCAAAGATTACCATTTTTTTATATGCAGATCATCCAATACTAAATACTTCTCAATTAACTGGTTTAATTAGTTAAATTAGTAAATTTTTAAATTAGTTTTTTTTATATTGACTGGCTACTAACATACAGAGTTATGTAAATTTAAATAAAAGTACAAATGCATTTTTTGAAATAAATTTAGTTTAAAAACTTAAGCATGATGATCTTAATAAACAAGATTAGTATATTAATAAAACATAAATTTGGAATTAATCAATATGCCCATTGTTATAACTAAGGGAACATAATTAATTGAATCAAATATTTAGGTGAATGTTGAAAATGTTTAGTCAACCAAGACACCCATAAAACCAGAAGTTTTATTTTCTGCCATGAGATTTTTGTTTTGTGAGGTTTTTGTTGTATTCTGGTTGCAAATTATATTTGCATTTTAGCTTATGTAGTAAAGGTTGTTTTGCCCAGATGTGTATTGCCAATTATCATGTGACTTACATCCCACTTGTAAATCATGTGATCTACTCAGTGCAGTTTTTACTGCACTGAGTAGATCACATGACTTACAAGTGTCATCTTGAGCTAGAATAATTGTTGACTGCTCCAGTGGCCTAGTTGTTAGAGTGTGTGCCTTATATGTGGCAGGTGGTGGATTCAAAATCCCAACTGAGTCATACCAAAGACTTGTAAAAATTGTGCCAGCATTTGCTTCATTTGGCTCTCAGCATTAAGAGGTCAGTTTTAGGGCTGGTCATCCTAGTGTTAGTATAATGTGACTAGATGGGACATGATGCAGCATGATTTCCCAGTGCTAACCTTCATTATAAACTGTAACACTGCAGACTTTGTAGTGATTATGACTGAAAAATTGTTAAAGCTGTGTTAAAAAGATACATACACACACAGACACATACATATCCACACACACACAGACACAGACACACACATGCACACAAACACAATAATTATTATAGAAATACTGGATTTTCAATCTGGATAATTGACCACTCATTAATCATATTCCTCAAAATTTTCTTATAAGGGTATAATTAATATTACATCTTTATTTTTTTTTTCTTCAAATGATGTGTATGGATAGGCTGGGTTATTGTCTAGTTTTCCAATGAGATAACCTTAGTGTGAGTCCCCTCCCCAATCATTTTCTTGTTGGTGTAATGTTCCTTTGTAATAACATTGTTTGAGGGTTTCTTTTTTTGCTTTATCAGGAAAATTGTATGTAGCATCTGTAAATATAGATCAAAAATATTCCTTGAAGTGCATGCCATATGTTCATGCCTCTATGTCAAGTCTAACTGCAAAATGCACATACTAAGATTTGCTGTCACATAATGTGGTCACAATTCTGGATCTTTGCAGTTTCGAAAAAGTAATCAGTATAACAAGACAGACCCTGATCTGCTTGCACATTATGCAGTGGTAGATCAGGGGTTGTGTTGTTTGAGGTTGGACTTGACTTATAAGCAAATATTTATGGTCGGCATCTAGTTTCTTCACGGTTACAAAAAGGAACTTACATCACTAATTGAAAATGGTATAAATTTTTGACGTTAGATCTGCAGTAAATCCCATATTTATCTGATAAGTCCATGCTTAACGTTAGGCCTACCTTATTTTTTTTTTGCAAACCTTTTGCACATATTTATTACGGATATTTCTATATGATAATAGGCACACCTCCTACTGGTTGACAAATTTATCAGACTGGCACCTTGGTACTGTAATATGAGAAATACTGTCTGCATCATTTAACAGCATGTGTTATTGAAATGTCTTAAGGAAAACAATAAGAAAAATAACTGTTTAAAAATGTGCTCTCTCTCCCTCTCTCTCTCTCTCTCTCTCTCTCTCTCTCTCTCTGTCTCTCTCTCTCTCTCTCTCTCTCTCTCTCTCTCTCTCTCTCTCTCTCTCTCTCTCTCTCTCTCTCTCTCTCTCTCTCACACACACACACACACACACACACACACACCAAAAATCACTTTTTGTAATTTCGAAAACTCTTCTGTTTCAATGTATGTATATGCATTTGTATTAAATTAAAATAATATATTATTTATAAAAAATAAAATATTCATCTAAAAATGTGCATTTACATTCATTCTTCATTGTGCAGAATCATAGGTTGTATTTATTCAAAATAATTTAATTTGATATTATTTACTTTCTGTTCCTTCTATTATACTGTTTTCAGGAAGAATATATGAATTAAGTGAGCATTACTTCATACAACTCTTATATTCTTCTTTCTGGTGGTAAGGAATGTTCCAATGTTTGCTGGAAAAGCAATTTTCCCCAAAAATGTGTCATGTATGATGTTAAGCTATTCTCTGTTTTATGTGTATTTTTATTAGATGCATAATGTGTATACTCTAATTACATGGTTAATTATACTCTAATTACTTTTACAGTTAATGGAAAGAATAATCATAAACATTTCACTTTATGGTAAAACCTGTAAAAATTGCAGCATTTAAAAATTTGGATTAAAATTAAAAATTAAAAATTTGCTGAGTTTTTATAAATTACCAATTATGGATAATTTGGTTGTGACATTTTTTAATATACAAGACAGACCACACTGTGATAGCAGAAATTCTCAAAAATCAAAGTTTAGAAAAAGAATACATGTATGTTTTATCTGCCTCTAGTAACTCACAAATAAATAAATAAAAAAATAAATAAATAAATAAATAACAAAATCTTTTAATAGCATGAATAAGGAGTTATTCACATAAACTCTGGTTTATTTATTAGCCTGTTGTTTTAGCATATTTCAAACAAGGGATTACCCAAACTGCATTTGAAGGCAGTTGTAGATCCTTTGTTAAAATGTCAGTGCTATCATTACATCACCATATGGTGTATACTTTTTGTAAAAAAACTGCTTTGTGTGCACTGTTTTATAGCCAGATTAAATAACGATTAGGACTGTCAACTGAATCATGATTTTGTCACTTGGTACAGCATTAATATTGATAATTCAGTTTAGGTTACAATATTTTATAATGAATAAAGAAGTGCCTGTTTTGATGCTTAAAAAATTTAAGAAATTAAAGTTTGTCTTTCTCAATAAACTGGTTTTATTGGTCCCTGACCATCTTGTAACCTGGTTTCATTAACACTGAATGTCTACTTTTGTAGGATCAACAGTCAATTTAGAATAGGGTTTGCTTTAATGTATCTTATATACTTGTATAGATCAAGTCTAGCTTCCAGAACCATAGACCCTAATCTGCTTATGTAAAATCTCTGGAAGATCAGGGTCGGTGTTGTTTGTTCTATTGATTGCTTCTGAAAAACTGCATAGACCCAGATCTACTGGTTCATTATGCAACTGCAGATCTGGGTCTGTAAAGTTTCATTGGACTCAACTTTCAAGAAAGTATAAGTTTTATAGTTACAGTCCATCAATTGTTATACTATACATTGTGCAAGAACTATCTGTTCTCACTGAGTTTAGCAAAGCTGCATTTAACTTGCAAGATCGCTTATATGTAATTGATTAATTAGGATATAATATTCATGATTTATCAGCTGATAAAATAAAATCCAAGAGGTACGCATATTCAAATGTTTTAATTTTTGAAACTTATGATTTTGAGAAGTAGTGAAAGTTTAGACTTACGCTAAAAAAAAAAAAATTGCTTTCTTCAATAATCTTCCATGTTTCAAGCTTCAGTGGATTACAATTTTTACAGGTTATACAATTAAAAATCGTGATAGTTTTATGCATATTCACAAAAAATGTATTTGCTAATTAAAAAAATACTATTTAATAAAATGAAATTTTACAAGTATAAATATTTATTAGTTTTGTCTGCTTTGAAAACTGGAAATATTCTTTTTTATAGTTGTTTCTTACCAAATTTGATTATACTGCAAATTTGAGAGAAGGGGAGAATAGTTTATGAGTTTATTACAAAGTGACACACATTAAATTAAAAGCAAAATTTTCTTTGACTAAAGGTATGCTGGTGTCTTATACTTTTAACTTTTATACCATAGCAGATGCACAGATTACCTGCTCCATAGTTGTCATATTTCCTCCTCCTTGTTGACCTTTTCCTCCTCCTTGTTAACCTTTCCTTCTTCCTTTATCACCCCAACATAACATGGAAACTAATACCAGTTTACCATGCCTATGCTAAGAATAGACTGGGTTCTTCCACTCTTTAACAATTAGCTGTCATATTTGACTAAAAGAATTTTAACTTTTACCATAATTAGTAAGTTAGTGCTCTCTCTCTCTCTAACATTCTGGATTTTTAAATAGATAGCCATTTTAATAAGAATTTTGGAATAGGTAGCTATTGCAATAAGAATTTTAGAATAGGTAGCTATTGTAATAAGAATTTTAGAATAGGTAGATCCTGTAATATGAATTTTACAATAGGTAGCTATTGTAATAGGAATTTAGAATAGGTAGCTATTGTAGAATGAAATTTAAAATAGCTACATGTATTGTAATAAGAATTTTTTAATTGATAGCTATTGTTATATAAATATTCATAAGCATCATGCTTGAGATGGTTTTCAAAGGAAACATTGATTCATTACATAGAATGAAAATTGTATAACACAATATCACTATAGCACTCCCTCAGTATAACACTGAATTTTCAAAAAGATAGCTATTGTAATAAGAATTTTAGAACAGGTAGCTATTGTAATAAGAATTTTAGAATAGGTAGCTCCTGTTATAAGAATTTTACAATAGGTAGTTATTGTAATAAGAATTATACAATAGGTAGCTATTGTAATACAAATTTAGAATAGGTAGCTGTTGTAGATAGAATTTTAAAATAGGAAGCTACTGTATTGTAATAAGAATTTTAGAATTGGTAGCTATTGTATATGAATATTCATAAGCATCATGCTTGAAATGTTTTCAAAGGAAACATTGATAAATTCCACCCTGAAACATTGAATAGAATGATAATTGTATAACACAATATCACTACAGCACTTCCTCAACATAACACTGTCCATGGCAGCTAGTGTATACTGCCTTATAGTGAGACAGCTCTATAATGAATTGGTGTATACAATCTTAGTTGACCATCTAGAAGTAGTCTTTTTGAATAGGTGGTCTTTATATAGTATCTCATATAATGCTGTCCATTGGAACCACAGAATATTCTGCCTTTTTTGTGGGACTGCTTTATAATGAAGTACTGTACTAAATCATTATAACACTGTCCATGGGAGTCATAGCGCATACAATCTTATTGTGATACCACCTTATTTTTGAACTACAGTATTCCCTTTAGTTTAATGTTGTGCATAGGAGCCATAAAGTATACTACCTTTTAATGAAACCATCATAAAATGTAATACATTACACTGTGCTACTTCATTATTACACTGCAAATGGGAGCCATAAAGTATACTACCTTATAATGAAACCATCATAAAATGTAATACATTATACAGTACTACTTCATTATTACACTGCAAATGGGATCCATAAAGTATACTACCTTATGAAACCATCATAAAATGTAATACATTACACATTACTACTTCATTATTACACTGCAAATGGGAGCCATAAAGTATACTACCTTATAATGAAACCATCATAAAATGTAATACATTACACAGTACTACTTCATTATTACACTGCAAATGGGAGCCATAAAGTATACTACCTTATGAAACCATCATAAAATGTAATACATTACACAGGACTACTTCATTGTTACATTGCAAATGGGAGTCATAGAATATATTTCCTAATTCATTGTATTGAGACTACTTTAAAGTGATGAGCATAATACATAGTTATTCTAATATTTAATAAAATGGGATGCATGACCATACTTGCATTATGTGATGCTTGACCATACTAGCATTATGGGATCCATGATTATACATGTACTTGCATTATGGGATGCATGAGTATATTTACATTATGGGATGCATGAATATACTTGCATTCTGGTATGCATTACTATACTTACACTGCAAATCGGAGCCATATAATATATTTCCTTATTCATTGTATTGAGACTACTTTAAAGTGATGAGCATTATACATAGTTATTCTAATATTTAATAAAATGGGATGCATGACCATACTTGCATTATGTGATGCTTGACCATACTAGCATTATGGGATGCATCATTATACATGTACTTGCATTATGGGATGCATTACCAGACTCATTATGGGATGCATTACCAGACTCATTATGGGATGCATTACCAGACTCATTATGGGATGCATTACCAGACTCATTATGGGATGCATCATTATACATGTACTTGCATTATGGGATGCATGAGTATATTTAAATTATGGGATGCATGAATATACTTGCATTCTGGTATGCATTACTATACTTGCATTACAGGATGCATGACCATTATAGCATTATGGGATGCATGACTATACTTGCATTCTGTTATGCATTACTATACTTGCATTACAGGATGCATGACCATTATAGCATTATGGGATGCATGACTATACTTGCATTATGGGATGCATGAGCATAACTGCATTGGTGGCGCTCACCAGTTATTATGTACTTTTGAGAGAGTGATGTATGTAAGGTGAAGTTGTTTGCATTTTAAACATGCACAGTGGAGAGAATGTTGGCATACCTATATACTACTTTCATGTAATGTGGATGAAATTTCTTTGGATATTGTACTTTTGAAAATTTAAATTGAGCTTAGGACACTGCGAACTAAAATGGCTGCTCCCTTGTGATCCAAAAATCAACCAAAATTTGTCTAAAGTACACTATTCTTGGCAGCTATTAAAATATGGAAAATGAATTTTGCCCAACTAGATAATACCAGCTTCTAAAAGTGCAATGACTGAATTACCAAATACATAAAATGTAAAAAAGTTATCAGCTCTTTTTTTTACAATTTACCTCTGACGTTCAAGAAGTGAAAATGAGCAAGTAGAGCTAGCACTTTTTTGAAAGGTTCACATCTGCAGTAAGGTCAAGCTGTATACTCTCTAACCCATATTACACCCATCAATCATACATCAAAATAAAGGGAATTAAAGGTTCTTTGAACAATACCTAAGATATACAAAGTCTCTTTTAAAACACCAGTATAACTAGTGAGGAAACCCGGGGAAACTCTTTTTCTTTAAAATTTTAACCCTATGCTAAATACGAAACTGTAGAGCGCCACCATTATGGGATGCATGAGCATACTTGCATTATGGGATGCATTACCAGACTCATTATGGGATGCATTACCAGACTCACTATGGGATGCATGACTATACTTGTATTATGGGATGCATGGACATAACTGTATTATAGGATGCATAACTATACATGTACTTGCATTATGGGGATGCATGACCAGACTCACATTATCACAGAAATCATGTTATAATGAAGGTCCTTTTACTGATGGAGTGCTGTATTTGTGGGGACCTATAGAACATGTCCTTTATATTAAATATGTTGTGCTGATATACAAGTGGTTGTTGTAGTAAGTTTCACTGTATACATGTATCTATGACTGTTATTTTATGCCTAATTTTTGAACAATGTTCACTATTGTCTTCATTTGCTTTGGGTTTTTTCTTTATCACCAAAAGAACCTTGAATCAGTTGCAGCTATGATGAATGTGAGAACAATTATCATATTTACTCACTTTTTAAGGGAAATCTGACTGCAAAAACATAGACCTTGATCTACCATTGCATTATGTGCTGGCAGATCAGGATCTGTATTGCTTGTTCGACCAATTACTTCTAGCAGATTGTGCAGATCCAGTGCATTGTATTGAGTCTAGTTTGCAGTTGGAATTAACTTGATAGTGAGTATGGAGAAAATTTTTGAAGAAAATGACTTTATGATCCTTACCTTCATTCATGGACTCCACGGAAAAGGGGTGATATAGTACAAACAGAATCATAATTGCTTATTGTTTTCTTAAAATAATGTTTTTGTAGCAACTACAGTACAAGAATAATGAAAATTGGTAACAAATGAAAATTAATAACTATTTATTTAAAAAAAATATTCCATAAAAATATATACTAAAGAGAAAATTAAATAGTTTTTTTTTCTGTTTTATAGACAGTTGATATTAATGTTATCCTTTGGATAACTAAAAGACCATTTTGAATGAACTTTTAAAGTTATCCATGTGTTTAATTATTGACATTATAAACTATTGATATTATTATATTATTAATACAATTTAACTCAAACAAGTCATTGTGCTTTTTACCTTTTATTTTCAATAAAATATCAGTGTAGATATCTATTGGAGTCTTTAAACTCAATCAAAAATAATCATATTGTATATGGCATTAGACTGAATAAATGCAAGTTTTATACATAGAAAGTCACAAGAGAAATAAAACCAGAGCTAAACACCAAATATTGAGGTAATGCTAAACACCAAATATTGAACCAATGCTAAACACCAAATATAAAACCAACACTAAACACCAAATATAAAGCCAACTTAACACCAAATATAGTCTACACTAAACACAAAATTTATAAAACCAAAACTAAACACCAAATATTGAGCCAATACTAAATACCAAATATTGAGCCAATACCAAATATAAAGTCAACACTAATCACCAAATATAAAGCCAATGCTGAACACCAAATATGGAGCTAAATTTAACACCAACAATTGTCCTAAAATCCAAACAAGAATTATGTCTGCATATCAAATGTTACCATCATCTTTGTATTGTTATTTTATGCTCATTTGTACTTAATGTGATACATCTATTTATCCTTTGAGTGTACATTGTAGAAACACTTGCCAAGAGTCAATTAGCAATTACAGTAGAGACTATAAAGCCGTTAATAACCTTTTTATATCAAATTGTGTGCATAACAATAGACCAACTTAAATACTTTGCATATTAAAGGAATGAATAAAGTAGTGTTCTAGTGCAAATAATTGTAACTATAGCACATGTAAGGGGCATTTGTTCTGAAACAAAGACATAAATGGCATTGGAAATGATTACAAAGAGTTTAGGGTTTGAAAGGAGGAAGTGGTGGGGAGACATAATGAAATAACAAATTCTTAAAGCTTTTATATTTTGACCCTACCTTTTATTTCTTAATATATTTCTGAATTATTTAGGCCTGTCTTTTTCCACGTGCCCCACAATCTACATTCTTCCTGATCTTTGTCTGCAATGCAGTTAGGTTATGCCAGCTTACATAAATAAAATTTTCAAAGATTTAATACAGCAAAATAAATCTATATTAAGGATACTCAAACCAATTCTAACCAATACAAGCACTTTTGGATTGAGGCAGATTAATACAAAAAGACTGGATTTATACATACAGTGCTTTATTATCAGTAGTTAATTATTTAGAGAGATCTGCTTAGATAAGTTTTAATATAGATTTTTAATTATGATCACATTTTCAGGTAGACTGAGAAATATTTTTGAATCAAAAATGTGTTAAGATTGCACTAGTTTTAGTTAGAACATTGGTATGGCTTGGGAGATATTTGTCATCTTTTTAGATCATTCTGTTCTCTTTAAAACAGTTTATTGAAATTTTATGAAAATCAATGTCATTTGCTGGAAACATCTTGTCAAGGTCACAT
>JAEAOA010001832.1:1170000-1257500 GCA_016746295.1 Potamilus streckersoni
AACATTAGGTATGTTGACAGATTGTACAATGTAAAACATGTTGATAGATTGTACAATGTTTAACATTAGGTATGTTGACAGATTGTACAATGTTTAACATTAAGTATGTTGACAGATTGTACAATATAAAACATGTTGACAGATTGTACAATGTTTAACATTAAGTATGTTGACAGATTGTACAATGTTTTAACATTAAGTATGTTGACAGATTGTACAATGTTTAACATTAAGTATGTTGACAGATTGTACAATGTTAAACATTAAGTATGTTGAAAGATTGTACAATGTTTAACATTAAGTATGTTTACAGATTGTACAATGTGAAACATTAGGTATTTTGGCAGATTGTACAATGTTTAACATTAAGTATGTTGACAGATTGTACAATGTTTAACATTAAGTATGTTGACAGATTGTACAATGTTTAACATTAAGTATGTTGACAGATTGTACAATGTAAAACATTAAATATGTTGACAGATTGTAGAATGTAAAACATTAAGTATGTTGACAGATTGTACAATGTAAAACTAAGCACTGTGTTCCCTCCATTTTAATGGTACTCATTGTAACCATGAAAGTGATGGATGCTGTAAGTCAGGAGATTTCTGCCGACCTTCCAGGCCCTGTTGGAAGGTTTGGAGACTCAAAAAGTATTTTGCAGTCTTCAGGAGGGGTGAGGGTCTTTATACATGACCCAAATAAGCAGCATTGTGCAATTGAGAATAAGTTATCTGATCATATATTCCTATAGAAAATTTCTGGAAATTCAATATTCATTGAAAGAAAATTAAATATCAGTTAATTGATGAATTTAATGAAGTTTATAATATGTGATCTGTACTCCAATTCATGGATTTATTATATACGACTATAGTACATAACGGATTATAGATTGTACTACACAAATGTAAGTTGTGAATACACAAGTATTTTTCAGACTAGTTTGTCTTCATTTAATCAAAAGCATATAATATTACACCCACGTTTATTTCCCCACCTACCATATTTTAGGTAAATGCTACATTTTCTTCAGCTAACTGACTTGGTTGGTTGTAACAATGTTTGTTCTATAACACGGTTTGGTTCTATGGACACCAACTACTGTGTTGTAGTGTGGTCACACTCGGTGTGTGTGTGTGTGTATGTGTGTGTGTGTGTGTGTATGTATATATATATATATATATATATATATATATATATATATATATATATATATATATATATATATATATATATATATATATATATATATATATCATACAGGTTAGAAAAGTTTAATTCACACTCAATGGAAATTTGAACCCAGGTCTATGGGTAAATAACATCAATTGGTACACAAATTTATGTCCATGCAAATACAAAACTGTTGGCAACATTTCAAGCTAAACAAGATCTTTGTCAGGGTAAGAAACAATCTACATCTGCAAAACAATCACTAAACTCAAAATATAAGAGAAATTCAGGACTCCTACATGTTTAAATGGAGGTGGAGGAGGAAATCTACCAACAAGAGATAGAATAATAGGAAAGAGAGAAGGAATTATTGACAAATGTTCTTAAAATTAGTAAATTTCATGTCTTCTGTGCTGCTTTCATGCATATATCATGTTTAATATAAAAAATTATGGCTTGAATGCATCATGTAACTATATTGAAGTGTTAGTTATTCCTTTATATCAGGTCAATTCTATTTTCATATATATATATATATATATATATATATATATATATACATATATATATATATATATACATAAATATATATATATATATATATATATACACACATTCATTCATACATGCATACATACATACATACATACATACATACATACATACATACATACATACATACATACATACATACATACATACATACATACATACATACATACATACATACATACATACATACATACATACATACATAACTATGTACTATTTTGCACAAATTCCAGTGACTGAACATTTACTGTTAAAGTCGAATCGCTTGAACTTCCTTCAGTCTTCAGACTGAATCTCCAATTATAAAAACTTTTCACTGTACATTGTATTGATTTGATGGTCTTTGTTATCGTACAGATCTCATTCGGCTCTGTAATAATTTTTATGTACCAGTATAGTATATAAGTTACAAGCATATATTATATTCTCTTTCAGGTTTGGTGCTTCAAGCAAGTGACAGGACAAGCTTTCCAGGACCTAAAACCCTTGGCCAACTACAGGCTTTTTGTAAAGTATGTAAACCAGAATATGTTAAATGTGTGTTATATGAAGTGACATGGTTCTTTTGATGAAGTTTTGGAGTAAACCAGTTTTGTTGCTTGGTGCAAGCTCAAATGAATAATGGTGTATTGTACATTTACCATAAGGTTAGATCCAATTGCAAACGCACCGGTATTTCTGGGTCTGTGGAGTGTTTTTTAGGAGTAATCAGTGGTACAAACAATATAGACCCTGATCTGCCAGTGTACTAAGTGATGGCAGATCAGGTTTGCAGTTGAACTTGACTTATGTTACGTATAAGCAATTTAATTGCTTGTGTGTTAGTTTTAAATTCTCTTTTAATTTTTTTTTTATTTCATTACATGTTAATGATAATTTTATTCACTGGATTTGATATTTTTTCATTTCTCTGTTTTTACCTGATAAACAATGCAATTTGATTGCTACATTTTATTTTTAGCTGACCTTGGTTCAGAGATTGGTAAATATGGAGTGAAAATCATAGGTCCTAATCAAGGTCATACTTGGCTTATGTATTGTAAACAACTTTTTTATTTTAAAATTTTATAGTAAGTTTTGTTTTGTACAATTAAATCTGATAACCTATGTGGAAATCAGCATTTTTTTTACTGTTCTGTTCAAATTTAGTGGCCACATGAGCCATCATGTGATCTAAAATCGTGGGTTAAAACATTTTGTAGTGGATTTGTCAGTGGTAAATTACACCTTTAAGAGCTCTAGTTTTTTTTTGTGTTGTTGCCTGTTTGATTTAAAGTTCTTCTATTTCTTTTGGATTTAATAATTTATATTCTCTGGAAAACATACATATTTGCTCTTCTTCATAAAGATTCTTGGACAAAGACATTTATTGGAAATTATTTGGAATTCTAAAGCCAGAATATTATTTTTGATTCATGAAATTCAACAAAGAACTGTTGACAAATTAAAACAAGGCAGATTACATCATGGCCTTCAATATTGGAACTTCACTGGGATTCAAACTTTAATTTATATAGGACTTTTTAGTTTAGTTTGGTTTTACTTTTTTATTAAATGTTGAGTCTATTCTACATTGCCAGTCTTATATTTTTAAATTCTTGGATTGATTTTGGATTAGATTCACAAATCGTAAATCATTTTTCATATTTTAACCTTGTTTTCTAGGGAAATAAATTATTTTGTTAAAATTTACAAAGCTTGATGGCTTCACTCTTCTCTTTGTTACTTTGTACAAGCCTTAACACGTAACAGTATAATAGATGTCTTCAGGTTTGTTTTTGTCTGTGTATATGCTCTGGTAACTATCCATCTGATTATCCTTGTTCTCCCCTGCCCAATGGGATGTCTCATCTAACATCTGTTACAGTAACATTTACCTTAGGATAGTTCCATTTAAATATACAAGGTAACCAGGGAAGGAACTAGGGTAAGCTTGTTACTTCAAGAGTTCATATGACAGTCATACAAAATTTTTAATTGCGTTGAGGGAGACTACTCTACATTAAAAGTGCCATCCCTGGATCCCAAGTAAATTTTGCTGAATAGCCCTTAATAAACAACAACATATAAAAAATTATTTACTTCTAAACAACAACATCCTTATTTCCATTCTTTAACATTTTTTATATCTTTTTTACTTTTATAAAAGGCATCTGTCCATAATGGAGATTTCTGTTCTTTGTAGTGTCCTTTATAGACAGGGATCACTATACAAAATTGTCTTTTTTGCTTATATTTCCAAGGTAGATTGTTTGGGTTTGTCATTTTATGGTACAACAACACATGTAAATTATTTTGGGTTGAGTTAACCAGAGAAAAGTACCTTGCCTAATGACACACCATTGTACCCAACCCAGGCTGATCCAAAATATTTGGATTTGGACCCACTCTCATTCAGCCTTCTGCCTGGCACAATAAGTACTGAGCAATCATAGATCCTTTCTTCATCAGATGGCTGTTGCAAAATGCAGGAGAGTGCATTGGACTTATGATACGATATCTATTCCATAAGAGTATATTAGGCCTTTTCTTAATTGCCAATTCTGAAAGGGGATATTATCCCAGGAGATTACATTGGACCCAATCTACATCCATGAGTCCTGCAATGAGTAGTATCCCAGGGAAGAACATTGAGTCTATTCTACATTGCCAGGCCTGAAGGGGATATTATCTTAGAAGAGTCTATTGAGTCTATTATACATTGACAGACCTGAAGGGGGTATTATCTTAAAAGAGTCTATTGAGTCTATTCTACATTGACAGGCCTGAAGGGGGTATTATCTTAAAAGAGTCTATTGAGTCTATTCTACATTGAGATGCCTGAAGGGGTATTATCTTAGAAGAGTCTATTGAGTCTATTCTACATTGAGAGGCCTGAAGGGGGTATTATCTTAGAAGAGTCTATTGAGTCTATTCTACATTGCCATTCCTGAAGGAGGTATTATCTTAGAAGAGTCTATTGAGTCTATTCTATATTGACAGGCCTGAAGGGGGTATTATCTTAGAAGAGTGCATTGAGTCTATTCTCCATTGCCAGGCCTGAAGGGGGTATTATCTTAGAAGAGTCTATTGAATCTATTCTACATTGACAGGCCTGAAGGAAGTATTATCTTAGAAAAGTGCATTGAGTCTATTATACATTGCCAGACCTGAAGGGGGTATTATCTTAGAAGATTCTATTGAGTCTATTCTACATTGCCAAGCCTGAAGGGGGTATTATCTTAGAAGAGTATGTTAAGTCTATTCTACATTGCTAGGCCTGAAGGGGGTATTATCTTAGAATAGTACACTAAGTCTATTCCACATTTCCAGGTCTGAAGGGGGTATTATCTTAGAAGAGTATATTGAGTCTATTCTACATTACCAGGCCTAAAGGTAGTATTATCTTAGAAGAGTACATTGAGTCTATTCTACATTACCAGGCCTGAAGGGGGTATTATCTTAGAATAGTACATTGAGTCTATTCTACATTGACAGGCCTGAAGGGGGTATTATCTTAGAATAGTACATTGAGTCTATTCTACATTGACAGGCCTGAAGGGGGTATTATCTTAGAATAGTACACTGAGTATATTCTACATTCCTGAGGCTGCAATGGATAGTATTCCAGGAGATCACATTGCCAAATCTAAAGGAGGTATTTTCCTGAAGATAACATTGGACCTATTCTACATTTCACAGGCCCACGGCAGGTAGTTGCCTAGGAGATCACATTGAGCTTCTACATTTCCATGCCTGATGAGGGATAATATTCCAGGAATTTATGCACAGTGGACCATTTCCACATCCACAAGCATGCAGCAAGTTTCCTGGTTATTATACTGTAAAGAATATGGTAGAACATAGGTGTGGCCTGTCAGGTATTAAATTTATAAATGAAATGCTGAGGCTTTTTTGAATGAGCATTGAAAGGAGTAGTTACTTTTTACTTTGCAGCTTAAAGTATGGTTATAAAGTTGAATTTTGAAATATCCTATTTAAACTTTTCTTAAGAGTAAAGTCACTAGAAGAGAAAAATTTATTTGGTCCTTAAGTAAATGTTGTGTCTAGAACTAGGATATGCTGCAGACATTTAACATGATGTCCCACCCAGTCACATTATCCTGACACCAGGCTGACCAATCCTAACACTAACCTCTTAATGCTGAGTGCCAAGCAAGGCCGCTGCTGGTACTGTTTGTATAAGTCTTTGGCATGACTTGTCCGGAATTTGAACCCATGAACTCCTGCATCTGAGGCAGATACTCTAACCACTCAGATAACCAGAGCAGTTCCATGGTTGACTGACTTTAGTTAGGCCAAGGATTAATACTATATCTGAGACGTTGTTTTTATCTTAATTAAAAGATGAATAATTAAGATAAATTATCATAATTAAAGCTTTATACTGTGCAATATATTGCATGCAATATAGCGATGATTTTTCTATTACAGATACACACTTCCAGATGTTGGAGGAAGCTGGGTGAAGCGGGTAGACTTGGACCATCAGTTACAACATCTCTATTGCTGCTCAGACACAGACCTTCATGTATATGACCTTAATGGCAAGCTACTCTTTAGGTTTGAAAGGTACATTTTGCTTAGACATTATTTTATGGACTATTGCATGCTGCTTTATAGTTGTGTTTTTTTTTGGCATGGTGGATGATGTCTCCTGCTCAGTGAAGCTAATATGTTAATTCAAATGGAATGAACAATGGTTAAAATGGATTTCTTTTATTGAGGCTTTAATAATTTCACATCTTTTCTTCCTCAGTTCATGCAATCACTATGCCTCCAGTTTACTTTTGAAAGGTCAATTTGCTTGTAATTTAAATTTATGGCACAAGGTGGCGAGGGCCAGAAGTTTAAATGAACCTACAAGGTTGTGTGGCCTTGGTTGGTCATGTACTACATATGCTTGCATCATAATTTTAAAATATATCATTGCCTATAAGAAATAAATAAAAAAGCCTTTAGAAAAATGATATTTTTTATTTTAAAAATCCCAAAAATGTGTAACACAAATTAGTCATTCCAGATGTTGGAGCCTGTGCCACCCAGCAGAGAAAAACATATGACAATATGGCAGTAGGTTAAACAGTATGGGCAAAAATAACAACAGCATGGAATCATAATCAGTGTAAAAAGACTCTTTTGAGACCATTGTCAAGCCAGATGCATAGATAGATTTTATGATGCAACGTCAAGTTCCATACATGAAGTCTTAAATTCTTTTACACCGCATGTTTGTTAGAGTTGATTGATCTTCATGGCTGTTGTGAACCACTTATTTAATTGTGATTTTCTGAAAATAACTATGAATGTTATGTATCACGATTAGTCAGGGATAATTCCAACAGAATATTGTCAGTTCACTGACTTTTTTCTTGGTGTCAATCATTGTGGTTATGCATTCCTGGGTGTCAGTCATTGTGCTTTTGCTTTCATGGGTTTCAGTCATTGTGCTTTTGCTTTCATGGGTGTCAGTCATTGTGCTTTTACTTTCATGGGTGTCAGTCATTGTGCTTTTGCTTTCATGGGTGTCAGTCATTGTGCTTTTGCTTGCATGGGTGTCAGTCATGCTTTTGCTTTCATGGGTGTCAGTCATTGTGCTTTTGCTTTCATGGGTGTCAGTCATTGTGTTTTTGCTTTCATGGGTGTCAGTCATTGTGCTTTTGCTTGCATGGGTGTCAGTCATGCTTTTGCTTTCATGGGTGTCAGTCATTGTGCTTTTGCTTTCATGGGTGTCAAAAGTTGTGCTTTTGCTTTCATGGGTGTCAAAATTTGTATTTTTGCAGAAAACAACATATTGCTGGTTCTTTCTTTTCTTTTATAATCACTTATGGCTTTTGCTTCATTTAGCTTTTAAATTCATATGTAGCCACAACGAAGAATGTGAAAATGTGTACTTCCACAAATAATAGTGAATTTGCCATGCTAGATTTTTTTATTAAGACTAATTAATTTCATTTGCTAACATAAAATTTACACATGTCATGGTGTTCCTGGTGGTGGTGATGATGATAACAATTTTATTGTTTCAGAATGTGTCATGCTGATAAATATAGTGCTAATAATGGTGATGATAATGGCAGTAGAGGTGGTGATAATTGTTGATGAATAAACATGGTTATAGGTTTAAACACAATGATGGTGATAACAGGAATGGTGGTGGTGGTAGTGGTGGTAATGATATGATGACAATGACAACATATAGAAACTGAACAAAATTTTAATTAGCTTTTGTTTCTATTTCTATGGATAACTTATTGTCAGTTACATCTGTTTCCATTTCTAGGGCTCAAATAATGTCAATCAGTTTTGATTTCTACGTATCAAAACAATGTACAGTTACATGAGTTTCTTCTAGTGGTCACACAATGTTTTACATCAGTTTCTATTTCTAATGATTACACATTGTTAATTGCATGTTTCTATTTCTAGGTTTCTGTTTTGATTTTTAAGGATCACAAGAATTTCACATCAGTTTCTACTTTTTGATATAACACATTTTTTTTTACAATAGTTTATATTTCTAGGGATAACACAGTATTAATTGCATATTTTTCTATTTCTCAAGATTGCACAATGTTAATTACATCTATTTCTATTTCTAGGGATTACACAATGGTAATTGTATCTGTTTCTGTTTCTAGGGCTCACACAATGTCAATTACAGGCTGCTGTTATTCTCCAACTGCAAAGTTCTTGGTAACATCCTCTGTTGACTCAGAAGGTAGGTATGACTTAAACAGTGTGTCCTACAATGGATACATTTTTTGCTTTTATTAAATTGAAGAAATAAATTCTGTTTAAAGCTAATGGTTATGAAACAGGTTACCATTTTATTATTGTCATGCAATTTAATGCTAATGATTATAGCACATATTCACATTTTATTATTGTTATGTAATTTAATGCTGATGATTATAGCACATATTCACATTTTATTGTTGTCATGCTGTTTAATGCTAATGATTATAGCACATATTCACATTTTATTGTTGTTATGCTGTTTAATGCTAATGATTAGAGCACATATTCACATTTTATTGTTGTTATGCTGTTTAATGCTAATGATTATAGCATATATTCACATTTTATTGTTGTCATGCTGTTTAATGCTAATGATTATAGCACATATTCACATTTTATTGTTGTTATGCTGTTTAATGCTAATGATTATAGCACATATTCACATTTTATTGTTGTCATGCTGTTTAATGCTAATGATTATAGCACATATTCACATTTTATTGTTGTCATGCTATTTAATGCTAATGATTATAGCACATATTCGCATTTTATTGTTGTCATGCTGTTTAATGCTAATGATTATAGCACATATTCACATTTTATTGTTGCTATGCTATTTAATGCTGATGATTATAGCACATATTCACATTTTATTGTTGTCATGCTGTTTAATGCTAATGATTATAGCACATATTTACATTTTATTGTTGTTATGCTGTTTAATGCTAATGATTATAGCACATATTCACATTTTATTGTTGTCATGCTGTTTAATGCTAATGATTATAGCACATATTCACATTTTATTGTTGTCATGCTGTTTAATGCTGATGATTATAGCACATATTCACATTTTATTGTTGTCATGCTGTTTAATGCTAATGATTATAGCATATATTCACATTTTATTGTTGTCATGCTATTTAATGCTGATGATTATAGCACATATTCACATTTTATTGTTTTGGTACCAATTTCCCATATTTTGCATTTGTAGAAAACTACTAATTGACATAACCAATGCAGAGTGTCATTGTTTTGATTTTTTGTGTGGAACATATTAACAATTTATAGTACCACAATGAAAATATTAGTTCTTGCAAAACCACAACCATGAAAAAGTGAATAAACAGTAATTTGTTTCTTTGTACTTATCCTATTAGTTTACCAGTTTGAACACAAAACTCATGGAAATGAGAATGGGATAAAGTTAATTTGCTGAGGTCACATGATCAAGCCATTTTGAAAAGTTATTTCCTATTTGCCATGGAAATAAGATAGGTGCCTAGGAAAAAGTTGATTTCTAATTAACTTCAGTTACTGATGGATTGTATTCAAAAGATGAGATTCAGTGATACCTCTGAATTAGCAAGTTTAAGCAAGAATGTAAATATAATTATTGATTTATGCATAATTACCTTATTTATGCAATAAATGGAGAGGAAGGCACTGGAATGATTCTCTAATTACTTAGAGTTACCCCCCTTCTTATGATTGCTTATAGTCATTATTGAATTAGAAAAGAAAATTAAATAGGAATTTCAGAGTCCCTAAACTTCACCTTAGTTCTATCACCAGTTGCAGTCAACTATTGTTTATTCAAAACTTTAATCATGCCTTGAACCATCTTGATTTGTTATGTAATGACACCTTTCATGTCTGTAGATAGTTGAGAAAGTGGATAACAAAACAGCTGTACAGGGTTTTGACAGCTGAGGAACAAAACAATTTTGTCTGCTTTTTTTTGGATGGTCAGTGTTTACTGCATAGCTTCATATGACTTTATGACACCAGTTTTTGCCTAATTGTATTATAATTATATGAACACTGAGAGAGAATGGACATAAAATAACATGGTTGAAACCTGTCTCTTGTTAAGTAATAAAAAAAAACTTTCTTTTACAATTTTGATATTTGCAAGAACAACTATGAAAGAAAATTATAAAGTTAGCAAAATGTATATTAGACCCTTGGAAATATTTATCAATATAAAACCTTCCATAAATTGGCTGCACAAGCTTTAACTTGTGATCTCAGTAATTCATTTTGCAGCTCGCCAATTTCTGGATATATTTAATGCGAGAATCCCATGATCATCATCATGTACACATTTTACGTGTTTTAAATACTGTTTTAATTCTTAATTTATCGACAGCTGATAACACTATATAATTATTGATGAATGAAATGACTAAATTTGTGCATGTTTCATATTCTTCATGCTTTTTGTTTTTAAGTCAGTGCCTGAGAGGGGGGAACCAACCAAATGGCAAAGTAAAAACAAATACTAGTGCTGAATACAGATATAAAGTTTTAAAAAATGTTAAATATTTTACCATTTCAAAACAGTCATCTTTAAGGGAGTTTTCTGGTGAAACTAGGCATTGTTTGAATGAAAAATAACTGGCTATTTCGGAGAGGTGACTGATATTAAAAATAACCATTATGGAAATTTTAACAGTATACTCACTAAATGATTTAAGAATCTTTTAAATTTTTTGTTTGTTTTTTGAAGGACCATGATTATGTTTAATGCATTGATTGTGCATTACTTCATTATTGTTTTATTATTTATTAAAACTCACTTTGTCAGTGAAAGTGTGGAGTTTGACAGGAGGACAGGTACATACATTTAGAGGACACTCCAGGGCTGTCACCAGTATGATCCTCCACCCGGATTGTGCCTCAATAGTGATCACAGCTTCCTTGGATGGATCCATCCGGATGTGGTCTCTGGATTTTATGGATCTTCTCTATATGTAACTAGTCTTCTTGATTTAGATTTAAAACAATTTGCCATCCAGTTTGGTAGAATGCAAATTTTAGCAGAAAGGTAAAACCATGATCATGAAAATTTTATACAGCAGTAATGAAAATATCATCATATTGTTCTGAAAAATATTAAAGGTTTTATTGTTTAACTTCATGAGGTGCATGTTTGAGCAAGAAAGATAAGATGCTTCAGGAGAAATTTTACTTATTCACATAAAGTTTTTCACATATGTATGTCTGTTTTTGGACAACCAGATTTAATAAATAAACTGTAGACAACAAGAATGATCCATTATTATTTCCATACATTGAAGTACTGGTAAATATCATATCACACAGACTATAGTTTCTTAGATAGAAGTTGTTTTATTTACATAACTGATGGCTGCAATAAAATGCCAATTTATCTAGATTCAATTATATAATTGGACTCAACAGGAGACATTTATTTTATCTGTAAGATGGTTGACCAGATAATATTTTTAATCAAAATGAGATTTCAAATTTTGGGGGAAATGGTGGGAGTTCTTATAACTGAACAATCATGATATCAACATCCTACTCTATTTATAAATTGATATGTACTGTTTGGTTTCATAAGCTACAATTTGTGTTTGGTAATGTTTCTAAGCTTTGTACCACCATTGGATTGCCTTTTTAAGATCAGTACAAATTTTATACCTATGCATGCCTGATTGAAAAAACAGTATATAAATTTAGTTGGTTTCTTGTACAATATGGAAATTTTTATGGTATTTTATACAATATGGAAAGTTTATATGGTATCTTTCACAGTATGGAAATTATATTTTATACAAGATGGAAATTTATATGGTATCTTATAAAGTATGGAAATTGTGATGGTATTTTATACAATATGGAAATTTTTATGGTAACTTTTATAATACAAAAATTTATATGGTATCTTATAGAGTTTGGAAATGTATATGGTATCCTATACATTGTGTGGAAATTTATATGGTATTTCATGCAGTATGGAAATTTATGTGGTATCTTACCTTTAAGTTATTGTGGCTTTTTCTAACCAGAAAATACACAAGAAGGCATAGATTCATTCCATGATTTTTTTTACCTGCCATATTATGTTTATATATTGTCACAGCAACATCAAGTTTGAAATGCTGATATGAGCAATAAATTTTCATGCATTTTGCTGTCAAAGTCATTACCTGATTAAAGTTACACAGATTTTCAAATTTACTTAATGCTTTTTACTGAAAGGGAGTAAGATACAAGTTTGGATTTCAATGTCTTACAGTCAAACCTGTCATGAAAGACCACTGCTTTTTAAGACTACCTGTCTTGAGAGACTGTGATGTTTTTAATATAAAAGTGGTAGCCTTTGAAGACAAGTTCTACTGTATTACCAGAGACCAATGCTTTTTTTTTCAACTAGGATTGTAGTGTCCACTGATGGAGTCCTGTGGATGGGTTTGACGGATGACAAACTGCTGTACGTCAGCACCTGCCGCTATATCAGTCTGTGGAGTTTAAACTATTTTTACCAATTCTGGGGTCTGGCCAGGAATCAGCTGACAAACATGTACTTGTCAGGCTGTAAAGAAAAAACAACCAGGCTTGTTGCTCTTGGAGAGGATAGCAGGTGAAATTTTAACAGCGAGAGGTAGACAAAAGAAAACGGGTCAAATTTAGATCCAGATTATTTACACATTTGCTAGATTAGCTTGTGAATCGTTGCCAAGTTTTGCCCTGAAAAATACTTATAATGTTCACTTATAGTGTACACCATTATATTGTATACCCGAAAAAAGGCTGAAAAAGGAAGAGTTCTCCATTCCAGATCCTGCTCCCATTTAAGCTTTAGTCTTTGCTAATTATTATGTGCTTGTATTTCGTTTATAATCCCCTCTTGGAATTTTTTTTCCGAATGAGTAAAAGTTTGCAGATTATTTATGCATTTCCGAATGTTACTTTGTTATTTAGAAAATTTAGTTTCTTACATCATTTATATGACCTAAAATATGCATTACATTGGCAGATGTCAGGAACATCAGTGCAAAAATATATTGGCAGATGTCAGGGATATCAGTGCAAAAATACATTACAATGGCAAATGTACAGACATAAAGTCAAAAATACATTATATTATCAGATGTCATGGACAAGGCAAAAGTACATTATGTGGGCAGATGTCAGGGACATGAAGTCAAAAATACATTACATTGGCAGCATCATTGCAAAAATACATTACACTAGCATATGTCAGGGACATCAATACAAAAATATTTTAAACTGGCATATGTCATGGATATCAAGGAAAAAACATTACATTTTGGCAGATGTCAGGGACATCAAGTCAAAAATACATTACATTGGCAGATGTCAGGACATAGAGTAAAAACTACATTTGTCAGGGACATCAAGGCAAAAATATATTACATTGGCAGATGTCAGGTATATCAAGTCAAAAATAAATTACATTGGCAGATGTCAGGGATATCAAGTCAAAAATAAATTACATTGGCAAATGTCAGGCATATCAAGTCAAAAATATATTACATTAGCAGATGTCAGGGATATCAAGTCAAAAATATATTATATTGGCAGATGTCAGGGATATCAAGTCAAAAATAAATTACATTGGCAGATGTCAGGGATATCAAGTCAAAAATATATTACATTGGTAGATGTCATAGACAACAAGTCAAAAATACATTACAATGGCAGATGTCCACCCCAACCACAATATTTACCATCAAAATTTTGATGCATGTAACTATTTTTTAAAGGCTGTAGAATTTTCTTTCAAGACAATATGGGAGATAATAATTCTTTATCTGATTCAAGATGTCAAATCTAATAGTATGCAATTATCAAAATACAACTTGCGACTAATTTTTATTCCCACAAATCAGTACTTCATCCAATTAAGGCATATATTGTTGTTTTTTTTATCATTTAAG
Organism: Potamilus streckersoni; assembly: GCA_016746295.1. Classification (NCBI taxonomy): domain Eukaryota; kingdom Metazoa; phylum Mollusca; class Bivalvia; order Unionida; family Unionidae; genus Potamilus; species Potamilus streckersoni. The sequence goes on from JAEAOA010001832.1 coordinate 1,184,190, forward strand.
TTTTATAATAACTAAGGAGGCATTTAATTTTCATGCTAAAATGTTGATAGTAATTGTGTTGATATAAACTTATACCTAGTAGAAAAATGGCATAAAATAATTTTAAATTATGCAGAAAAATTTGGATATATTTCACATTAATTCGTTACAAATGTAGAACTAATATTTGCATTTTCTTTGCTCAAAACAACCCCAAACATCAATTTGTCTACAGAAAAATGGTCCCTCTCTTATACCTGCACATATTCTACCATAAAAGATTGGTGATAAAAATGGGACAGCCTGTCAGGAAACAGTTGGAACCATGGTGTCTTAATCATCTAAAAATAATTTGGCCTATCTTATATATTTTGACTAAATTCATGTATAAAAAAGTACCAGATCTGGTTTGGAGTTTTCTTTCACAAACTTCAAAACAAAGACTTTGTTGGGATATATGCAATATTTCTTTTGCAGTGTGCGATTATTCATCAGATCTAACAGGAGGAACATCACAACGGTTCTTCCACCACCTGACATTTCTCCATTGCAAAAGGTTCTCAGTCTCTGTTACAGCAGAGAGTTTAATGTGGCTTTTCTACTAGTTTCCAACAAGGAAATCTGGGTTTACACTACAAGGTAAAACTTGCATACAGTTCATTCTTGATAATCTTAGTTAATCCATTACCATTGGAAATATGAGATTATCCAATTTGTAAACTTGTTAAATTTTTGATTGCCATTTAATTTCATAATTACATATGATATACCTGTTATAAAAAGATCAATTTAGAAACTTCATACTACATGATTTTTAATTTGAAAGTTGATTCCTGAAAGGAGTCCTTGTGTGAAGAAATAGTACCCTCAATGTTATCAGCTCAAAGTGCCTCAACTGAAATAATCACATAATGATGTCATTTTACGAAATAATTACGACCACTTTATTTTATCAGACTGAATTCACTATTCTGAAACATGACAGTGTTTAAATTTTAAAAAACTTTTCCCATAAGAACGTGTTCTCACATAACTTTGTGGCCCTGAGCAATTTGTTACTTGCCCATACCACTTTTGGATAAGTATGAAAAAATTTCAAAATGTCATGTTACATGACTTAAATTAATAAAAGTCACATCATTTATTTAAATGTAAACTTAACAAAACTAAAATACATCAAGCTCACGTGTTTGTCAATTAAAGGTACCTGAATAAACATAAATTTTAAAACAGAAAGTCACATTTTTATAAAATGATGATTATTTGATGAAAATAAATAAAAAAACAAAATATGATGAAAGTATTAATTCAAAAAAAGATTGTTGTCTTATAGTATAAATTCTGGAAATGAAATAGTACTATTTAAAAAAAATTAAGCCTTGAGTACGCCTCATTTCAGTTTAAGCTCAAACTCCATTTTGCATAAAATCTTACACCCTGCATATAGGGAATACACACTTGGGCAATATTTGTTTGCCCTGAAGTGTGATAATGGAACTGAGTATAATGACTAGTGCCCTCTAGCTAGGTCTTTAGACATTATGTCCAGTTCCATTGTCACAAACACTTGTACCAACTGATACAGATGTTGCTCTCAGGTGTATTAACTACATGTATAATATTTCAATGTATGATATTGACTTTGATCATTAGTTGAATAAAAGAAGTTGATGAATGAGAGTTCAATGTGAAAACCACAATCTAATCAAACTCGGAGTACTTTCAGGTTTCTGTTATTTTCTTCCTAAAAACATGTCCAAAAATAGAAATTTTTATTTATTTCATAATAGAATATTGATTACATTTTTCTTTCACACATATGTGCTTTATTGCAGCAAAGAAATGTATTAGCAGTTTGTTTTTGTATTTTATGTAAATAAGTTGATTGAAAATTCATAAAACAGTTTCAATTTTAAGTTTTTGATCCAAATTTTTTTATCTTTGCTCTAATCACAGTTAGTATTTTATTATGGTGCATTCAGTCAATATAACCTGGACTATTCTGACCTTAGTTTTGGATGTTTGTTGCATGTTTAAAATACTAGTATTTAATCATGATGAAAATACATGTCAGATGGAACCATATAAGAGAGTACACTCCAACTTAGTCTTGTTTTAATGCATTCTCAATCAATGATTGAGACCTGGTCTGATATAAAAAGCTATGTATAGTGTTAAAAAGAACTATACAGAAATTTTTAATAACCAAATGAGTTTCAAACTTGGGAGTAAACTATCTGATTCACTCATGAGATTTTGATGTAGTATTAAAGTTTTTAATTTGATTTTCTCATCCTTCAAAAAAAGAAATATTTTGCAATATTAGATTTAATTATCAGTTAACTTGCTATCTCTATTGGATGTTACTGAAAAATGCATTAACTTTAGATTTTATAGTTTTCACAGTGGGCTATACATTTAAATCAACTGTTGTTTTCATGAGAATGAAAACATGGAAATTTTATTCAAATATTCAAAAATGGGGAAATTCTTTAGATGAGAAAAGTTTTCTTACATTTGGTTAGTCCGAGTGTCCTCTGACCCTTGACACTCCATTTTTGATATCTGGTTTTTTATGTTGGGGTGTAGGATCAGAGTCTATTCCCTATCAAAAACTTGGAATTTGCCGACACCAAATGGTGTCGGCATAGGGTACTCACCATCTATCAGGCCTAGCAAACTTAAATGACCTTGCATTGACCCATAATTACATTAAATCGATAGGGAAATCATTTATCTTCTCAGAAATTACAAGCATAACACCGATATTGTCTTTAATCCATCGTCAGACGAGATGAAACTACAGCGTTGATGAATTTTGACCTTGTTCGCACCATTTTAATTGATAGTCACATGACTAACTAAATCTTGCGGCCGATATGCATAAACGTCATAGGTCAAATAGTCATGTGATAACGGGGAGGTAATGCCTGCTCCTATTTTAGAGGGTACACTTTTTAAATGTGATAATTTCTCATTTATTTAGTAGAATTGTATAAGAACAACAGTTACTACTGGTTTTTCAGGTATGGAAGATTTTTAGAATAAGTTCAAACAGAAACTTTATCTGATCTTTAATATGTATTTCATACAATTTTAGGACAGATCCATCATGCCGAATTGCTGTCTGGGATGTACATGAGCTACAGATGCCATACACATTCAGCCGACCAGCTGCAGACAGTGGAGAGATTCAGCAGATAAAGTATTGGATTGATAGTCTGTCTATCTGTTGATCTCTTTCTCTATCAATTTATCACTCTTTATCTCTTTCATTCTCTCTCTCTCTCATCTATCTACATCATTTGATCAACCAGTTTTAATAAAATATAAAGCTTTTTATGCATGAAACTATTTGCATTCAGCAAACCTTCCTAGCATCTAAGTATTAGCACAGAACCCCCACCCATAGAATACTACACAGTGTAGTATTTTTGTAATTCTACTGTAGTTATTAATAATCATAAACCCAAACAAAAGGATTGCTAAGGATGTTTAACAGGTCATTCTAGGAAGGTTACTCATGTAGCTTGCATTTTCACATAACTGACTGTAATTATATTGTCCAATCATATCATTCAGGACATCTAGCAGTGTAGGTCATGGTGTGTCACACAGAGCCACAGAAAATGGTAATGGGAATGATGTGGTAGCCAACTGTTGCAGTTTGTGTATTCTGAACTCAACTGCCATGATGTGGACAGATGAGGGGTTCTGCTGTCCTATACGCCATTCCTACCTGCTTCTGGGATTAGAGGTAAGTCAGTTGGAACCCTCAAAGAGGTCATTTTCAAATTTGCCTGAGATTAAATATGTTCTAATGCTATTCAAGTCTTGATAGAATTAAAACTAAATTCCTCAGTAGCCTCCACATAAAATGGCAACATTACATGTTTCAGTTATACCGTCAAAAATAAGTACCTCAGTAGCATCCATGTCATTTCGAAGTGGCTACATTATGTTTGATAGATAACAATGATTGATATGTGGTAGATTGTTTCAGTATTCCACATGGTTAAAGTTTTACATGCTATAAGAATCAAAAGCTTGAAGCAAGATTATAGTATCCTATTTTCCTGGCAGGCCATAAAATGGGATGATTCATTAGAAATGGAAACCTTGAAGTATGTAATTTAACCTAAGCATGTGCAAAAAGCAAAGATCAATGTCTTGCCTTGATTTCAAGTCATTCTTCCAACCTCTAAGTGTTTAAGTACAGTCATTAATAATTCAAGTACAATGTCAACCATAATTTTCCTTTGATAGAGGAAAGTGAATTGTTAAAAGAGGACATTTTAGGCCCAATGGTCCATTTTTTAAAACTATTTTGTTGATCCCATAGGCCAGAATTTAAAATAATGTGTATAAAATTTATGCCAAAATCTCATGTATGATCCTTGAAAGAACAATTGAAAAATTTCAATATGTATTTTTTTGCCCCAGTATTTGATTCTATAAACATATCACAAGAAGACTTAAAATGCAGAAGCAAGTTTTTGGTATTTTTTTTTTTTCAATTTTCTTCATTCATGTTCATTCCTTGCACACAGGATGGACGAATCCTCTTCATGGACCCAGTTGTAAAGGGACAGAAATTTATGGAATTTAAAGCTTCCAAGGATGCTGTAAGTTTGGATTGTTTTTTTCATCTTACATTTTTATATATTCTTTTCATGCTCTGCACCAACATTATGCCTGTAATATCTCCATTGTCAATGACTATACTAGAATAAGTGGATTAAGATTTGTTTCCCAACCAATTTTTGGAACAGGAACTAATAGCTGCTGTGGAATGATGGGATGATCTAAATATTATAAAGTGTAAACATGATACAGTGACCATTTTATTGTTTAGAAATGAATCCACATGTAAATTTTTGTATTTCCAGGTTATCAAGAAGTACAGCAGAACCTGTCTTGAAAGATCACTTCTTCTGCCAAAAACTAATGGTCTTTCAAGGCAGGTGGTCTTTCATAACAGTGGTCTCACAAGACAAGTTTTACTGTATTATTCAATATATTCATTCTTCTGAGTCATGGTCACATCTTTTTACTCTTGTCCTGAAGGGTTAAGTAGGTTACAGTGACTTAGTTTCTATCTTTAAAATACCTCACAACATATACTAGGCAAGGGCAGCTTCCTCCAGGTCATGGGCCAAATAATTTTTAAAGCCTCACTTTATGATATAAATAGAAGAATAAAATAAGACCATAGTTGTACATGCCTGATTTACACTAAATTATGACATAGATTAAAAGACAAGATGTCACTGTTGCCAGCATGTACATAATTTGTTCCTAGCAATTATGATAACAGTTTGTCATTTAGATGTCATTTCAATGAAGCAATTCTCAACCTAGGATCTTCTCAGATTTTATTAGGAACATAAGTTCTTAAGGACAATATTAAACCTGTTTAAGAAAATTCCTTTCAGAAGCAGTTGTTGAAGATGAGTTGTATCAATATAAGGTTCTTAAATTGCATCATGCATGTATGTATAGTACACGCTTGATATTACACCTTCATTGTAACACTGTCCATGAAACCCTTAAAGTATAAATTGATGCCAACTGTTCTGAATTTTGCAGAAATTTCTGAAATTTTAGTGAAAATTCTGCTTTCTAAAAGATATCAACACAATTCTGGAAATTTGAAATTGTGAGGAGGGGATACAATTTTGAACAAGAGTTTTATAGGTGGACACCGGTGAGGAGAAAAGTACTTCAGGACAGAAGTCTTTATGATCCATTGGGCCATTTACAGAACTTAAGATTTCATGCAATAGTCCTTATGCCAAATTTGGAGCAAGTTTATTCATATTCAGCACAAAAGCTGTGAAGATCCACTGTTACAGCATTAGTCCTCAGTATTTTATATAAAAATTAGCACTGTAGATTTCTTTCAACTGAGGTGGACATACTTTACATACTCAAAACTTTGTGACTATCCTTGATCTATCTAAATGATGTTTCAGTCTTTATTTTCTTACTGTTTTGAACCTAAAAATATTCTATTGGCATTTTATTTCAGATCCGAGACATGCGTCAGGACATTTCACATAGTTGCCTAATTACTCTTAGTAGACTGAAGCAGCTGATGCTGGTACAGATCTGGGGACTTCCTCAGCTAGACCTCAATTATGAATTGTACTCAGCTCCAGACATCAACATTTGTTCAAGGCTGGTAAGAGATTTGTTACTATCTAGTGTCATTTATTTGTCTTCTGTTCATCAGTCAGTTGCTTTCGGTAACCTTTGTTGGGATTCTGGTAGATGTGAGGATGAGGAACAAGTCAAGCATTTCATTTAATTCCTTAATAAAATTGGTTTTATCTTTTCCATTTTGAACATAGTTGTGGCTCTTAACAATCAGCTTGAAATCTTCACATATGATTTTGCTTGTTACCCACACAGCTCCAAAACCATAAAACATATTCTGGTGAAATTTGGGTATGAACATACTCTGATAGATTTGTATTTTCCATTTATGGGTTTAGTATTGTCTGCTTCATTTTGGACAGAGTTATGCCCCTTGTCAAGCAAATTCGTATCTTAACAAGGAAACTTGAAATGTTGTTTGCAATGAGGATATCTCAAAGAACATTGAATATATTCTAATGAAATTAAGTGAAAACATTGCTTCTTAGTCCTAGATGTGACATTTTTTAAAAATTTGTCTACTTCATGTTGGAAAGAGTTATGCCCGTTGTCAAGCGAATTCTTGTCTTCACATGAAAACTTGAAATGTTGTTTGCATTGAATATATCTCAAGAAACATTAAATATATTCTGATGAAATTAAGTGATTACTTTGCTTCTTTGTCCTGGATGTGACATTTATTGGCCATCTACACTATTCTGAACACAGGTAAGGCCCATTTCAATGAACATATCTCATAAACAGAATAGCTCAGTAACCATTCAACATAGTGTGAAGCAGTCAGATGTGAGCATTGTCTCATCTACTCAAAATTTGGCAGTTATGGCCTCCCAAATTTATGAAATTTGCAAAAACTAAATGAAACAAAATAAATGAGAATTGAATGTTTTATAAGAAAATCTTTTTTTGGTTTCAGGGTTTGACATTTTTCACTGGACATGAAACAGGCCACCTAAACTTCCACTTTCTGGAGCCTGCTGAGGATCTGGGACTGTCCAAAGCAAAACGTAAGTATGGACCAGCCTGTACAGTAAAAACTTTCATGAGCGACGTCTGCTATGAGCAACCACCTGTCATTTCTGACACAATCGTAATGTACGGATCGATTTTATTATATAAATGCTCTGTTATGAGCAACCACCTGCTGAAAGTGACCAGTGACCATGATGTCTTGGCAAAATATACATTTTGACACTGCTATGAACGACTGCATCACAAAAACGAGGATAAACTCCACTGACCTTTACTTAATCCCTGTCAAAAAGATCACTCATAAATAAAAAAAATAAAAAGTTTTAAAAATAGGCTGATTACCGATTTGTGAATATTTAAGCTATGCTTATAGTGTATTTTAGTTTGTGTCATAAACCTGACTAAAGTATATGTAGATTATTTCCTATTCTGGTTCCCTGCTTCGTACATTCCCTGCATTGTTCTCCCCAATTCGTGTATCGGTGAGGAATGCAAGGAACATACAAACCAGGGAACCAGACCAATTATTCTTGCATTTAGCTTGCTTGCCAGCCTAAATCGAAGGACCAGACTGTGAACTACCTATCGCAAGAACAGACATACACCTCTGACCTATATGTAATCAGTTGTTACAATGACCACTTAGTTTGTAACGATTATTCTGATCAAAAACAAGCATAAAAGGAATATTAAAAAAGGATTGTTGCTACTGGTGATGGATGCTACAGTCCATAAAACAGGCTAATGTACATGTCACAAATTGCCATTGTGGTGCCAAAGTTGGTGTAGTGGTTGCATATATTGTTTGCCTTTAGAGTTAATCTATATTGCTGGGGGTGTATATTGTATATTGCTGGGCCATTGTCTATTAAACCAGCAAGAGAGAATCGTTTGTGGGATTTGATTGATAGTGATCAAGATTTGTGATGTTTGTTTTTTTTTCCCCCAATATTAAGTGATTACACCCCAATCACAAAGCTGTCATCTATTCAAGTTGGTGTGTCCAGGTTACACACTTAGCTTATAGAGTTATTCCTAGTACTGTATGTCATCTTTGAATAAAGCCAGTGACTTTTGTCTCTGAGTAAATGGTTCTGTTTCTGGATGAGATAATTCTTTCTTTTTATTTCATTAATTGTTAGATATGCAATGCACATGTAAATATTTTCAAATTTTCCCACAGCCCAGTTAACGCCATCTGTATATTTGATATTACAACTGAGCACTAATAATTTTAACACCTAGAACATTAATGACAATGGACGAACCTCCAACTAAAAAGAGACAAATTTTAAAACTGGAGAAAATAATTATTGTAATTAAAAGAAGTGAAAAAGAGCAGACCACTCACAAAAAGAAGTTTAAATGTTGATAAAACAAATTTAGGTTGTTATAAAGAAAAAGAAGTAATTGAGAAATGATTTAATGTGCTAAAATATGTGTTCTTCAAATGTAAATTTTATTTCATGCTTAATGAAAGAACTATATCTTTATTGCTTTTATAGTTTTGTTTTTAGATGAATGCATACAATATTTTAGCAAGAAATATTAATAATGAATAGAATATATGTACAGTGTGGTTATTTTTCTTGAAATTGTTCTGAAAATGGATCTTGGAAATTGGTCTTTTTGTACAAGCCTGCAATGAGAGACCACCTGTCTTGAGAGACCGCTTTTTATTGGCAGAAGGGAAGGTCTCATAGCAGGTTTTACTGTTGTAATCACTCACCTTAGCAATCTTATATAATCAGATTCAAAAATTTGTGGGTAGTGCTGAACAGGTAAGTGGAATTATCTATACATAATCAATCCAGACTTTTCAGGCATCAGGATCAATAGATTATCATATGTAAATTCAGTTTGTCATTTGGGCATGCAGTTTGTCATTTGGGCATGCAGTTTATCATTTGGGCATGCAGTTTGTCATTTGGGCATGCAGTTTGTCATTTGGGCATAAAATGTTTTCTTTTGGGCATACATTTTGTCATACAGTTGATCATTTGTGTGTACAGTTCATCAATTGGGTATAAATTTTGTCATTTGGGTGTACAGTTTATTATTTGGGCACACATTTTATCATTTTGGCATACAGTTTGTTATGTCAGCATACATTTTATCATTTAGGTGTACAATTTATCATTTAGGCACACATTTTGTCATTAAAGCATACATTTTGTCATTAAAGCATACAGTTTGTCATGTCAGCATACATTTTGTCATTAAGGTATACAGTTTGACATTTAGGTTTACAATTTATCATTTAGGCACACACTTTGTCATTAAGGCATACAGTTTGTCATTTGGGTGTACATTTCATTTTTTCGGCACACATTTTGTCATTCCAACATACAATTTGTCAATTGGGTATAGTGGGGTTTTTCTAATTATATTATCATTATCCAGAAAATCATTTATCTGTCACAGAGATTCAGATGACCAATGCTTGACTGTATGAACAAACAGTTATTCTAGTATGGCCATGTGCTGATCAAAACACATCTTAGAGTTTGACAGTTCCATTTCATATCTGTGAGCCATGGCAACTCATTGGTTAGAATGCCACTCATGACACAAATGTGCATGCAGGTTAAATCCTACCATTACGTTGGCCGTCATGGTGTACCATTAGGCAAGGGACCTACTCTAATTTCCTTTGTGCTAAATAGCCTATTTGTGTTGCTGTGCCATAACACCTAAACCCATATCCCAGAAAATCCATTTAATATCTGGACTGGTGATCTGTATCATTTAACATGATTATGCTTTTTCTTATTTTACTTTTTATAATGGTTTTTAAAATTTTCTGGATAATTCCTACCACTTGCCAGCTGAGAACTGTCCTAAAGAACATTTTACATAGATCTTATTGTCTTGATTCAAACAAAAGATTTGGATTATTTGTTTGTGACAGAAGTAATAAAATTAATTTGTTGAAAATTCACTAGGCCCTAGCATTTTTTAACATTTTTAAATCATGTCCAGTGCATCTGAAAAATGCCAGATACAGTCTTTAAATCTTTTATTTGAAAAGGATGTCATCAATTACAAACAGGCACATTTTGTAAAAGTACAAGTCAACTTTGAATACAGTCCCTTTTTTAATATTAGAGTAATGAGGTATCCTGCCAAGATTAAGTAGGCTGTTAAGATTTTTCTTTAGGCATGGTACTTTACTTCCATTTGCTTGGCACTTAAATAGTTTTACTTGTCCAGTCAGAAAATAACTAATGCTTATCTTTTGCAGAGGAACCAGAATATGATGAGGTGGTAGAGAAAAGACGGCCAGAGCACAATTCCAGAGTTGTGGCCTTAGATTCAGTTGTTACTTTACGAATCTTCATTTCAGCCAGGTGAGGACAGAAAACAAATTGATTATAAAGAATACATTTTTTATAAGAAAAAATGTTTTTATAAGAAAAATGAAAAAAAAAATTCCTTGACTTTGATCTATTTACTAATGATTGCCATTTGATTAAAATTCTCTTTCCATTCTTTGCCTTTAATTAGACTGATTGACTTTTATATGATAATTTTTGTTTCTGCTGAAACAGCAGAGTCTCACTTGTCATGTATTTTTCAGAATCTGTATATTCCTGAATAAATTTAATGTTTGTTTCAAAGTTTGTAAGCTTACTGTTTTTACAATTTTTGTTTCCTTTTAGCTCACCTTTTATACCAAGTGAGCTTATGGAAGTACCTGCATCGGTCATGCATTTTTCATGAACAATTGCATATTAATATTCAAAAAAACATATTGTTCTATATGATTTTTACCATGGATATGGTCATGTATTATATAAGAATTCAGACAGTTTTGATAATAGCAAGATTTATGCATATCAATGCGGCAAATTTACATCTGACTGGCCAAGATTATCACCACTTTTGAAGCCATATTTCTAATCTGAATGTTGACAGGATTTGCTATGATAATCAAGATCTTTGACAAGACTGACAATGAGATATATGCAGATTAACATGGTGATGTTAAATCTGACTAAGCTCGTTACTACTGATGAGACTCTATTTCCAATTTTGAACACGTTAATTAGTTTTTATCTTTGGAAAGAATTATTTTCAGTATGTAGTAAAATATGTAAAATGGACATTTTATAATGGTTTATAGGTAGTTTACATAGGTTGTGTTCTTTAAGTACTACACAAGCCTGCTTAGTGAAATGGTCAGTTGTCAAGTAATGTAATTCAGGTGAGCAATTTCAGCCCCATTTGGGCCTTTTGCTGAAGCATAGGTTTTACTGCTTTATTTCTTTCAAGGTATACAATGATTTAGCATTAGGGATGTTATGATGTCTTTTGTCAGTATACCTGATGACTGAAATTTACAACTTCATATTTTCTTGTCCATATGTTTACTCTAAGATGAGTGTGGTTTTTGTTCTCTCCCCTGCTTTTGGTTGTCTCCCCTTTATAGTGTCAAAGGGTAAGATGTACTAAACTTTTTATCACATTAGCATTTTTGAATATTTTCCAAAAAAATTTCCAACAAAATTTCATATTTACATTCATAGCAGTAGAACACTATATATATATATATATATATATATATATATATATATATATATATATATATATATATATATATATATATATATATATTGAGGGTTAAAGACACTACTGTTTCACATTAGTTAATATTCCAAAAATAATGGATTTAAGAGTAATATATCCTAAGTGCATATGGTTTAAAACAATACTGTTTCGTATGAGGTAATACTCCAGAAATATGGGAATTTGTATTAAAAAGTCATCAACATTGCTGTAGTTATATTGTGTTTTAATTATCTCATTTGAATATCCATGTTTCATCATCTTACTTTCATGTAATAAGATTCAGTCTTCTTACACATGAGTTAAACATATATACTGAGCCATTGCATTGTTAAAGGTGACACAAACGTTACCACCTTTACAATATATTGAAAAGTGTATATCATTAACTGGGCTTCAAGTTGTCTGATCCACATTAGTGGGGACTGAGGCACAGCAGTATCTGTTTCAGCATCATCACCTAAGAATTTTGGTAAAGTGTTTCATTTGCTTATATTTCACAAATGCCATGATGAAGTCTAATCATTTACAGCATAACTCATTATAAAGTTAATACAAATCATTCTGTGGTAAACATGCTGGCCGTTTGACCTTAATTTCAAAGTCACAGTAATATAAAAAATTTGTATTAAAGGATTTGGTGTAAGTTTTATTGACATATTTCCTAACAACCTTGATGGACTTTGCTCATATCTGACATTTATGAGTATGTAGCAAAAAAAATTCATTCTTTAATATACTGCCTAACCTCTTTGACCTTGTGATGAAGATTACACACCAGTGCTGGCATCAACATTTAAGGTTTTTGTAGAGTTTTTAATTTTCTTAATACATTCTAAAAATTGTGATGGATTTTATTCATAATTGGAATGAATCATTATGAAGTTAGGGGAATTTATTTGGCAACATGATTGTCAACTTGTTTAACCTTAGCATTTAGGTCACATTAATAGAAAACTTGCATTCAGGTTTTGACTGCAGTTTTTTCCAATCTCTTGATATAGTCTGTTTATACAAGTGAAGAATTGCCATCTTGACTGTTCAGTCTAAAAATAGTCAATTATTTATTTATATATTGGGTCAAGGTCACACATTTTAAAGCAATTCTGTCATCATGCACTAAACATGCAGGCTCTGGCCTTTGTATTGTGTTTAAATCTATTTGTACAGTGCTGATGGTGCCATTAAAGTTTGGGATGAGAACAAGATGTTATTGACAGAAATAATGATGGATGAATCCCTCAGTTCTGCCTGCTTTCTGAATGACCTGGGAGATGTCCTTATTGGCTTCAAGAATCATATATTCTTTATTGATCATTCCAGAAGTGAGTACATGGTTCCTGTACAGTTTGATGTGCTAAGATTCAGCATTTTAATACTTTTATACCAATCAAAATACACCAGTAAACCTTATATGTTATTCTACCAATCAAAATATACCCATAAACCTCATAGTTTTTTCTTCCAATCAAAATATACCCATAAACCTCATGTTATTCTACCAATCAAAATATGTCCATGAATTCATGTTATTATACCATTCAAAATATACTCATATATTCATATGTTATTTTAAAAATCAAAATATACACATCAGCCTTGTATGTTATTCTACCAATGAAAATATACCCACAAACCTCATGTTATTATGCCTTTTAAAATATACCTATCAATGTTGTGATTTTCAATGAATCAGAATATACTCATCAAAATTGTACATTACTCTACCAATAAAAATATACCCATAAGCCTTATATGAACCAATCAGTGGGCTTGGCCAATGTGGGTGTGTAACAAAGCTGCCAGTAGCTTCCCATGGGGTAGTTTTTACTGGGTTTTTCCTTGGTTCTTCCTCTACCAGTTATACTGGCCACCATATATAGCCTACCTTGCTCTGAGAAAAGGTATTAAACCCAAAACAACAGCAACAGCTACAAGTCAAAATATACAGATAAACCTTATATGTTTTTCTACCAATCAAAATAACCCATAAACCACATGTTATTCTATCAATCAAAATATACCTATAAACCTTGTAGGTTACTCTACCAGTTAAAATATACCCATAAACTTCATATGTATTCTACCAATCAAAAAACACCATAAACCTCATATGTCTTCTACCAATCAGAATATACCCATAAGCCTAATAGGTTCCTCTACCAATCAAAATATATCTATAAATCTCATGTATTCTACCAATCAGAATATACCTGTAAATCTCATGTATTGTACCAGTCAAATTATACCCATAAACCTCATGTTTTGTAAATGCGATTTGTCAGTTACAATTTCAGAAAGATGATTTAAATGGTAATGGCAGAAGCAAAATCAAACTTGTACACAATTCCACAAAGGCTGTCTTGTTCTATATGTTATATTTTGGGAGGGTGTATATCTAGTGCTTTGTACATCTTTCTGTCTTTCCATAATTGTCTTTGTTCCTGAGCATAACTCACAAACCATTCAAGGTATCTTAGCTAAACTTGGTAGACATGCCAGGTAAATTGGATTGAGGTTCCTTTCCATACTCAGAATTTCCACATGTAACCATGGAGACACCCTTGAGCATGGATAGTATACAAAATTAACAGTACTAGACAATATATTAGTATAAAACATGAGAGTGCTGGACCTTTGAGTACTTTAATAGTGGTAGTCTTAACACAAGCTGGGAAGCAGAAGCATATGCTGTCTCAAGAGTATGTAAGCTGGAGACCAGGCCCATGTGTCATCTCAAGAGTACATAAGCTGGGGACCAGGGCATGTTATCTCAAGAGTACATAAGCTGGGAAACAGGGCCATATGTCATCTTAAAAGTGCATGAGCTGGGGATAAGGGTCATAAGTCATCTCAAGAGTACATAAGCTAGGGACCAGGGACATGTCATTTCAAGAGTACATAAGTGGGGAGCAGGGGCATATGTCATCTCATGAGTATCTAAGCTGGGGACCAGGGATATGAATCATCTTAAGAGTAAATAAACTAGGGACCAGGGGCATTTGTCATCTCATGAGTAGATAAACTGGGGACCAAGGATATAAATCATCTCAAGAGTAGATAGGCTGGGGACCAGGGATATAAATCATCTCAAGAATAGGTAAGCTGGGGACCAGGAATATAAATCATCTCAAGAGTAGATAAGCTGGGAACCAGGGGCATATGTCATTTCAAGAGTATCTAAGCTTAGGACCAGGGCCATAAATCATCTCAAGAGTAGATAACCTGGGAACCAGGGCCATATGTCATCTCATGGGTATCCAAGCTGGGGACCAGGGGCATATATCTTCACAAGAGTACATAACCTGTGGACCAGGGGCATAAATCATCTAAAGAGTAGATAAGCTGGGAACCCGGGTCATATATCTTCTCAAGAGTACATAACCTGGGGACCAGGGGCATAAATCATCTCAAGAGTAGATAAGCTGGGGACCAGAGGCATATGTCATCTCAAGAATAGATAAGCTGGGGACTAGGAGCATCAATCATCTCAAGAGTAGATAAGCTGGGGATCTGAGGCATATGTCATTTCAAGAATATGATTCATATTTTCCATAATTACTGTATGTAAATCTCTGTTAACATATATACTCACTTAAAAGTCAAGTCTAACTGCAAACAACACAGATCCTGGTTGGCCATGGCAGAATGACCTGGCAGATCAAGGTCTATTTTGTTTATTCTACTGATTACCCTTACAAATTGCATAGGCAAAGATCAGTCAGCACATTGTGCATTAACAGATCTGGGTCTGTGCAGTTTGCAGTTATTCTTGACTTATAAGTGTGTGTAAACAGTATATGTCATAATTACATTTGGAGAACCCTTGTTAATTTATGTCATACCATATATACTTGCTTATAAGTCAAGTCTTATAAGTCAGTTTTCTCTGAGTGTTAATCTTAATATCATATTTTAATCTTTCCACTTTCAGTTTGTCCCCATTTTAAGCCACCTGAGATAGAAATGGAGACCTCCGATCAAGGTATCCCATATGTGTACAGCTTGTATTTCTGACTCTGCATGAAATCATAGCTCCAACATGTACCCTGTGAATAAACTTTTATTAGTATGATGACAGTGTTCATGGGGTTATTTTGGCAGTTACTTCAAATCACATAGTTAAATAGCCAACATAAAATATCAGTGTCATAAAAAATACCATTTAAATACAAACCTTGCATACTTGTTTGTAAAACTCTTTGTAAAAAAATGAATTCAAAGTATAGAACTTCCTCACTATTAGATTCCTTTGTATAAGGCACTCTCTTTTAACCATCAAAGTTGGCAGGATCATATTTCACAATTTAATACTAATACTGTTCTACCGGTAGTGTACTAATGGGAGGGTGGAGGATGCAGTTGGCGCCAGAGGTCTTGTGGCGCCAAAACCCATTTGGGCAAAATATACTCTCAGTACATCACTGTCCTCTAACCTATTTATAATGAATCAGTCAGGGCCCATAATTGCTGACCACATTTTCTACCGAACTATTTTATTGTGAGAACCGTGGTATGTACGGAACCATGATATATTGATAATGTAATATACAAAAGTTGCGGTCAGTCATACAGTGTGACCCTGCTATAACACAGTAGTTGGGAGTCATAAAACCCAACTGTTTTATAGACCAAACTGTGTTATAAGCATTGTTAAATAGAGGGATTTTAATTAGTAGAGGCATTTCACTTGATAATGTAGAAATATGCTGAGATTTACAGCTCTTTTTTATAACACAACTCTGGATATAATATAATACTACTATGGACATACCTATGTATAACAAATATGGGTTGAAAGAAACAAAGTGAAACTTAGTCTTATATCTTCATTTCTTTTTCACAACACCATTATGTAACAAATCTGATAGTGCCCACTATACCATGATTCTATATATTATGATGTTCTCAGTATATCATGATTTTATATATACTGCAGTCATCAGCATAACATAGTTTTGTAAATAATGTGGTCATCAGTAATGGACCCTGACTATCATATTAAAATGGCAAACTGCTGTATTTTTCAATTTATAAATACAAAATACTGAAGAGCAAATCTGTAATAAACGTGATGAACGATTCATGGAAGAAAAATACTATTGACATTCAGAATGATTCGTTTTCAGAGTCAGATGTATATGAAGATCCGTCTGTTCTATATGAAGGCATTATCCCAAATCCTGATCCATTGACCAAGGACAATTACTTGGTAAATATTTTCATCACTTCTGTTTATGCATAATATTAGACTATCATACTGACAAAATGATAACCTTGTTCTCACATATATAAAGAAGTTTGATTTTTCATCATCTACAATTTTTCTCCATATTCATTTTGAATCTTTCATTCTGTAATATCAGTGTTCATATAGATAAGCACACCATTAAAAATATCAACAGAAAGATAAATGCTGTTCTTTTACAAGGTGGTACTACAATAGTAATTATGGGAAGACTTTTTGCCATATTTAAAAAAGTGGGCTTCCTTGGATTATTATGAGATAAATATTTTAGAATGATAAACATGGATGTAATAATATTGAAATCATGATATAAATAATACATTTCGCATTTTGGCAGTGATCAAAATACATGTAATGGGTTAAAAATTGCCTTTGAATTAAATGTTAATTGGATTCTTTATTTTACAGGTGCCATATCAAATAGAATTTTCCAGAGATTTTTTGGAAGGAAAACTGAAAATAGAACACAAAAAGGCTAAGACTGAGGAAACTGTAAGATTTCTATTTTCAAGACTCTTAATTAAATTCAACTTGTGTCTTCTCTCCTTTCAGCTTTTCTTTTATGTGACTATTTTGTACACAGAGATCCCACATTAGGTGTTTGATTAGCATGTATAAGACATATTTTAGTAACAAAGCTGAAATGGTCACACTAACATATTATAGAAGTAATTCAAATTCCATCATCTATGGAGATTACCATAACAGATTTTCCATCTATTCATTTGTCTTTTGCAAAGCCTTCATACAGAGGTATCATTGCACTTGCTTTGCATCACTGCAGTCCCAGGTTTGATAATAGGTTCTAACGAACACAGGAGATGGTGGTTACTTATTCATGGTTGATGGTTTCTTGTGGATTCACCAGCCAGTACCTCCACTTTAAAAGATTACATCATGCTGATGTTTCTGACATTGATGATGTATTTTTAAAGGTGGAAAAATGTATTATTCTATTTACATAAACAGGACAGTCTTCACTTTATGTTTGCTAAGTTTTGTAAAATGAAAAATGATAAATAAAATACTATGTTCTTCACATCCCTGTATATTTATTTCAGGCATCTGATTCTGACTCCACGCTGTCCATGGCCCCAACCTACCTGTATTACTCTCCGCCAGACAGTCCTGGCCCTCTTTCAAACATTGACATGACCCTGGGAGCAGGCTACTCCGATTATGACCTCTATAAGCATATGGAGTTCACCATGCAAGAAATAGGTAGGAAAATTAAACTATGTAAGAAATATGTAGGATAATTACACCATGCAAGAAATAGGTAGGAAAATTACCACATGAAAGAAATAGGGAGGATAATTACACCATGCAAGAAAAATGTATGATAATTAAATTATGCAAGAAATAGGTAGGATGATTACACCATGCAAGAAATGTGTATGATACCTATGCAAGAAATAGGTAGAATAATTACACCATGCAAGTAAGTGGTAGGATAATTACCCATGTATGAAATAGGATAATTATACTAGGTAAGAAATAGTTTTTACATCAGCATCAAGGGTATGTACATCTAGAAATAGTATGAAATATATTTATTAAGGCATTTACAGGGCATAACAACTGCTGTATTTTGACTTTGTATTGGTATAAAGTATGGCAAAAATTCTTAAGGTTTTTAGATTTTTATCCTTGAAGTTAAGTCCATAATCTGTAATTGATAAACACCATCCATAATTGTTAAATACTACCTTAATACTAGTATGAACAACTTTAAGGTCATAATTTTACCATATGTTTAATGCGCAAATCTTCAAAATGTCATGTCTCTCTCCTCTCTCCCCACCACACTTGCTTAATAATTGTTTCTTTTTAATCATCTGGAGTATCAAGAACTCTGGTCAATATTTCTCTAAAATAGAAACAAATTGCTGATTTTGAATCAAACAAGTCAAAAAGTACTCTATACATCTTCAAGTTATCTTCAGTCATGGTTTTTTTTAATGATTTGAGGAACAAGTGACGAGTATTTTGCACAATTTTGGCTAAAAAAATATGTCAGTGCACACTATATTTTGCAAAGTTTTAACCAAACATTGTATCTCTCTGTTATCAAATTCAGGGGTATAATTGAACATCTCAAAAGTACAAAATTTGTTTCCATGGTTATGAATGTCACTTTCTCATAGGATTTGCTAAAGCTAAAGAGTCTTTGTTCTTAATAAATCACTAACAGTCACATCTCTTCCATGTATATATAAATAAATCACTGACAGTCACATCTCTTCCATGTATATATAATAAATCACTGACAGTCACATCTCTTCCATGTATATATAAATAAATCACTGACAGTCACATCTCTTCCATGCATATATAAATAAATCACTGGCAGTCACATCTCTTCCATGTATATATAAATAAATCACTGACAGTCACATCTCTTCCATGTATATATAAATAAATCACTGACAGTCACATCTCTTCCATGTATATATAATAAATCACTGACAGTCACATCTCTTCCATGTATATATGAATAAATCACTGACAGTCACACCTCTTCCATGTATATATATATAAATAAATCACTGACTGTCACACCTCTTCCATGTATATATAAATATATATAAATAACTCACTGACAGTCACATCTCTTCATTGTATATATAAATAAATCACTGACAGTCACATCTCTTCCATGTATATATAAATTAGTCACTGACAGTCACATCTCTTCCATGTATATATAAATAAATCACTGATAGTCACATCTCTTCCATGTATATATAAATAAATCACTGACAGTCACATCTCTTCCATGTATATATAAAAAAATCACTAACAGTCACATCTCTTCCATGTATATCTAAATGTAAAATGCTTTTAGATATCATTTCATTTTGCGGTTTTCCTTTAATACACATAATAATTTTTGTGGTATAGTCAGTGTCAGTCATTTCATATGGTCAGTATGGTAAGTGTTAGTCATTTCATAGGGTCAGTATGATCAATATCAGTCATGTCATATGGTCAGTATGTATACTCACTGTTAGTTATTGCACAGGGTCAGTATGGTTAATGTCAGTAATTTCATTGGGTCAAGATGATCAATATCAGTCGTGTCATAAGGTGAGTATGGTCAATGTCAGTCATGTCATTGGGTCAGTATGGTCAATGTCAGTCATGTCATATGGTCAGTATGTATACTCACTGTTAGTCATTGCACAGGGTCAGTATGGTTAATGTCAGTAATTTCATTGGGTCAGTATGGTCAATGTCAGTCATGTCATTGGATCAGAATAATCAATGTCAGTAATTTCATAGGGTTAATATAGCCAGTGTCAATTATTTTATAGGGTTAGTATGGTCAATGTCAGTCATTTCATAAGTTGAGTATGGTCAATGTCAGTCATGTCATAGGGTCAGTATGGTCAATGTCAGTCATGTCATTGGGTCAGTATAATCAGTGTCAGTAATTTCATAGGGTCCTATATAGCCAATGTCAATTATTTTATAGGGTTAATATGGTCAATGTCAGTCATTTCATAGGGTTAGAATTGTCAATGTCAGTAATTTCATAAGGTCAGTATAGTGAATGTCAGTTATTTCATAAGGCTAGTATGGTCAATGTCAGTTATTTTGTAAGGTGAGTATGGTCAATGTCATTAATTTGATATGGTCAGTTTAGTCAATGTCAGTCATTTCATTGGTTAGTATTGTCAAGGTCAGTCATTTCATAGGGATTGTATTGTCAATGTCAGTCATTTCATAGGGATTGTATTGTCAATGTCAGTCATTTCATATGGTTAGTATTGTCAATGTCAGTCATTTCATAGGTTAGTATTGTCAATGTCAATCATTTCATATCGATTTTATTGTCAATGTCAGTCATTTCATAGGGTTAGTATTGTCATTGTCAGTCATTCTCTGCATGCAAATCCTATATCATCATTATGTACACAAAAGGTGTTCAGCTACTGGACAGTCAGTAATATACTTAGGGGTAAAATTGCTTTGTAGTAAAACTGTGGAGGAGATGACATTTACACAGTGGGATCCATTTTGTAATACAAAAAATGGTCAGCTAAAAAACCAATTTTAATCACAGAAAAATAATTATCTGAAAGCTGAATATTTTTTTACCAACAACTTTGCAAGTAGGGTTTGTGAGGGTGTATTGATTTTAGACAGTATATTGACAAAATACTCACCACCTGTTCCTCACATTTTTAAAAGACTATTAACAGATATTTACTGTTTCTGATTGACATTGACTGAAATGATAATACAAAGTTGGATGGTGTGAAAAGTGAAACCCATTCATCCACAATAAATGACAATGGATCTTGTTTATAATTAACCTGAGATTGTCTGTAGGTAAATAATATATTAGAATGGATTCTTGGTATTAATTAGCATTAAGTCTTCATTGAAAATTAATTATTTAAGAATTTTTTCAAAACAGCCTAGATATATAGATTGAAATCGTTCATAATAAAATCCATCAATTTGCTTTGATTAAAATGTTTGTACTATATCTGCATTTATAAAAAAAGGTTGTAAAGTATATTAAGGATGTATTAATTATTTCAATATGGAATATGGACAAGGATGTGTCAGTTACTAATAGTATTAGCAATTGGAATATTGACAATTATCTGTCAGTTACTGTCAATATTAGTGATTGGAGTATGGGATATATACATTGATCTATCAATTACTGTCAATATTAGTTATGGAGATTGGGATATGGACAGTGATCTGTCAGTTACAAGTCAATATTAGTGATTGGAGTTTGGGATATAAACAGTAAACTGTCAGTTACTTAAATCAGTTCAACACTCTATAATCTTTACTTGCTGAATAAAAGGGTGACAATTTTCTTATTTCTGTTATTTTACTTAAAGCATATAGCACATAGAGAAAGTTTCTTTGTGGTTTTATTTTTGTAACTTAATTTTGCCATACATATTATTGTGATAAGTTTACAGATAAGTCTGAAAATACTGTTAGATACAGTAATTTAAAATCATGTCTTCAATAGCATTTACAAACTTCTAAAAATTAATCACAAACATTTTTACATAAATCATAACTTTTCCAAAAATGTAATGAAGCAGAAAAACTTTCACATGTTATGGAGTACTACAAATGATAAGTTAAAAGACTCAAGGATCAAAGATCCTGTTGTAATAATAATCATACTTATCACCAGTTTACAAGTGAAAAGACAGCTCTCCACCATTATAACACACTTTAATATAATGTGATTCTAGATATAATGGAATACTACTTTTAATCTCATGCCAAAAGTAATTATGAATTTATAAAAACATAGGTTTAAAGAAAATAATGTGAGGCCCTGTTTATATCTTTGTTTCCTATTCAAAGCAATTTTATTTAACAAATTTGATAGTTACCATTATACTGTAGCTAGCATACTGCGCTGTTCTCACTATATCACAGTTCTGTATATTGTGCTGTTCTCAATATATCACAGTTCTATATATACTGCAGGTCTCAATAGAATGCAGTTGATTATATAATGTAATTGGCGGTTTGGCCCCCAAATGTTGTATTATAATGTTTGAGAGCTGTAGTGATGAAATGTCATATTTTGCAAAGCTACTAACATTGAAATCTTCAGAACTTATTCATTGAATGCTTATTTAATCTTGCTAATGTGGTTATGATTGACAGGAAACTGTTTTTGTATTTTTGTTATTTTTGAATGTTTGTAATTTTCATTCATTTTGTTTGCTTCTTTGTTTTTGGAATGTTTGTAGTTTTTATTTAAATAATTTGAAGTGTAGTGCATACTTGAGTTTTCAATTTTTATTATTTTATAACTGCATGTTTTTTTAACATCATTTAGCTGGGACAGGGTTTTCATAGCTTTATTGCCTCAGTTCAATCTTTTTCATGGTTGGAAGCTGAGGTAAATCAGTTGGTACAGCATTAGACTCATAATCCATGGTTGGTGGGTTCAATACCTTTCCAGGCCAGTCTGGGTTAGCACCCTTAATTTGATTTCCTGGGAAAGGCACTTACCCTCTATTTCCATAGAATGATATAGCTGGTATGTTTAAAGTGCAATTAAAACAACAACCAACCAGTCAAAAAAACTTTTCTAATTTGATGTGTGTTTGTGTCTCTGTGTGTTTGTGAGAGAGAGAGAGAGAGAGAGAGATTTGGATTTTTAATGTAGCTTTAACAATTTTTCAGTCAAATTGCTACTATGTCTGCAGCGTGGCAGTTTATAGTGATGTCAAGCACTGGGGCATCATGCCGCAGACATTTAGCATGATGTCCTCCCAGTCACATTATCCTGACACCAGGCCGACCAGTCCTTACACTAATCTCATAATTCTGAGCACCAAGGTAGGCAACTGTTAGTACCATTTTTTAAAATCTTTGTTATGACTTGGCAGAGTTCAAACCCATGACATCCTGGATCTGAGGCAGATGCTCTAACCAATAGGCCATTGGATCAGTCCTAATTTGACGCTGTGTACCAGCTAAATCAGCATGAACTGAATTGGTCAACACTTGTTGTAAACTACATTGTTTTCACATCCTATTTGTAATCTTGCAAAATTATATTAAAACAAGGAAGATAAATTATATATTTCTCTTTACTTTGCTGATTTATAAGGTAATAACTCAGAATAATAGTGGGTAGTTATTGAATTAATTTTAGATTTTAGTTTCTGATTTTTGTGCTATACATTTATCACTGTCTCAGTCATTTTAATATTTTCAAATTTCTCATACAAAAAAAGCTGAATTAAATTACATTTCTTTTCTTTACATTCTGCTTCATATGGATGTAGCAGTGGAAGAATGGTAGGTAAAAGGTTCACATTTTAGACTGGTTACTTGTTACAAAACAGTTCACATTTTAAGCTGGTTACTTGTTACAAAATGGTTCACATTTTAGACTGGTTATTTGTTACACAATGGTTCACATTTTAGACTGGTTATTTGTTACACAATGGTTTACATTTTAAACTTGTTACACAATTTCATTAGACACATTGATTTCCCCACTTTTATATCTTTTCTTTGTTCAGTATTGGTTGGTTTTATTGCATTGTGCATTTGAACACTGCTGGTCAATGGACTGCACATATAATTATGTTTGCAGCAAGAAGGCATAAAGAACAACAAAAACAGCAGAAATACCCAGTATGGAGGTGGTTGAGCATGATAAAGCATAAAAATCGTAAGATCTGTTACAGCAGATATCTATTACATCTGTAAAGAGCTTACCTACCAAACCTTCAGATGTTTTCTCATTCTGTAATATATTTTCTTGTAGGGCTATATAGAACCTTTGTAAATGCACACATATTTTTCTGGTTCAGAGATAACATATAAATATCAGTTTTCTGCTTAGTTCTGCAACATTGACCTGTTTAATATCAACATCATCTCTGATACACTTCATCACTGGAACACTTACAGTGGCAGATGCAAAAAGGTATGGTAAGAGAGTGTCAGCCAAACCCCATTTGTTCCAGTAACAATTGCACATTTTCAGTGAAAAAATGAGACAGTTGTTCATTTAAAGCAATTGGAGTCATTCCTTCTCAAAATTAAATCTGTATAGTAAATATCCTGGATCTGCCAATGGTATGTTGTCCCCTAGTATCTGAACATCACATCCTGAACACCTATTTTACCATGTTCACGCATGCAGTAAGGTAAACTTTACACCCTTAACACCTATTTTGCCTTGTGCACCCATGCAGTATGGTCTACAAACTAATTTGCACATCTTGATTTTATATTATTTGCACAGCTCTGACACACCTATAGTAATTTAGCATTGGTGGTAAAAATTACTTCACCAGTCTAGGTAGCTCCTTCCTACTTGTTCCGTATAATTCTTGCACTTAGAAATCAAAACTTATGTATCACATATCGATCACAATTTAATTGTAAGTAGAGATCTTTATTTTAGCCTAGTAATTTTCTTTGGACCTTGGTTAATTAAAGTTATGCCACAAATATTCTATGCAGCAAACAGGTAGAATCATATTGCTATAATAATTTGTCAAAAATCTTTATGATTTGGAGACTTAGAACCTAACCAGGATTACGGTGAAATTCGAAGAAAAAAAAATGGAACAGTAATAGTATGAGACAAAAATTTTACCACCATTGCATAGCACCTTTATAATCTTCTTTACACAACTAAGTACTAATCCTGCTGTAGACTATCTAATCAGGTCAAGATTTAGCAACCATATGCTCAATATCCAGTTTGCTTAATATATAAATTTATCATAAATGTGATATATATTATGACAATTTAACCATTTCTTGCATACTCTAAAATGAATGATAATTTGAGAACAATACACATTTACCTCCCTGGAAGTAGGAGTTAAACATTTACCTCCCTTGGAAGTAGGAGTTAGCCATCTTCTACTTCTAATACTTCCAGAGCGCTGGTCTGTGAGATTATAAAGTATTATGTAAGGTTTAAATAAAATTCTATGAGATTTAAATTTTCCAAGGTTATCCATGCATTTGCAAGGATGCAAAATACAAACAAATTGACAGAATGTTGACTTTTACCATACATTAATAAGTTGTAGTTTGTGTTAAAAACACTTAAGAAGATCAGACTTTTCGATTAAAATTTCACCAGGAAATTTGTAGCATAAGAAATGTATTATATTGTGAGAATTCAAATTCAGGTACAAAGGCTTTGAGGTTGTTAAACCATGTATAGCAGTTTTGTTCACATGTAAAAATATCATAGATATGCTTTTTTAGTGATCACAGTAGAAATTTGTGACATATCTAGAGATAGAACTATAGAAATACAGTTTGATAAAACTGGTTGCAGAGAGCAGTAGAGGTAATATTAAATATTTAATTGGGGTCCCAAGTGGCTGAGTGGTCTAAAGCACTCACAGTTATTGATCACTGCCATCTCACCTCTGTCTGCTTGGGTTCGAGTCTTATGTTCAGCCAATGTAGGTATATGAGAAGGCTTGCCATTAGCTTCTCATGGGTCAGTGGTTTTATCTGGCATTTTCCCCGGTTCTACCTCCACCATTTATACTGGCAGCCATGATATCGTGCTGAAAAATGACGTTAAACCCTACTACTACAACAGCAACAACAACAATGTATTTAGTCAAAATATAATCAGAATGTTTTATGCAAGATAAGCAACATTATTTATCAAAAGTCAACAAAGTATTAAAGGATGCAGAATCAAAACTTTGATGTTAAGTTGCATTTGAACTAGTCCGTAAACATATATATTCAATAATTTGTCTCCAGTGGACAGGCCATTGACCATATGATCAGTAATAGTATGTCCATGTGGACAACAAGGTATCTTGATTTTTTATGACTTTTGAGTTCTTAAAATTGATGTCATAATGTTTAGAATCTGTGTGATAAACATCTACAGACTCCATGAAATATTAGACTTGGTTGAAACAACCACCAAAACCACAAGTCAGCAAAGGTAGGTTATCAATTCTTTTAGGGCCTGATAGCACTGTTACAGTAGTAATGCACTTATTTTGCACCTATGCAGTCCTAAGTTTGATTCCAATTTTTAGCACATGCTAGTGTAAGTAATTGCCAATCCGAATTTGTTTTTTCTGATTTCTCGGACTTCCTCCATGACAAAAAATTGTATCATCTAGGTAATGAAAAGCATGTTTATATAACAGTGATGTCACTAACATGTTTTAGGAAGTTACTGTACTAGGCCCTCCCTTAGTGAGGGTTTTGTCGGCTATGAAGGGAAATGAGGACAGATATTTCATGTTTGTCAAATATCATTTTGTAATAAGGTTAAACTGATTTTCAGGAGAATATTTTCTTAACTTTCATGTCAAACTATAAATAACAGGAATTATTGGTACTTGTCCCAGAATACAAGGAGATAGTTTTAAAGTAATTTTGCTTTGTAAAGAGTATTTTTTGAAAAATCATACATATAAAGTAGATTGTAAAGTGTAAATGATGTATATAAGAAAATACCACATGTAGATATATAGATATAGGCATATTGTTTTAGCACATTAAAATGGACATGCTTTACAGGTACAGAATAAATGTATATACTCTATAACAACTAACATGTCTGAAGCAGTCCACACATTGTGATGTATACCTTTTACAGGAATTGTATAAACTGTATGACAAGTAGCACATGTCTTTAATGCATAGAATGATATATATAATAAATAGAATATTTGTTTTGTTGAAGAGTTTTTCAGAAAATCACCTGAAAATATTTTGATATTCATATCATATAATTCATGGCATATATTAGCAGTGATGCAGCAGTTTTCAAATCTGTCTTAAAGAATATGTTTTTCTCCATAACAAGAAATTTTACATATATATATATATATATATATATATATATATATATATATATATATATATATATATAAAACATTTCACAGATCTGTCTTAAATACCCCATTTAAACCTGTCATAATGGTCATCTTTACTCAAAAGTCACTTGTTCACAAGAGCCAATTAGATTTCCTGCATGGCTAATTTCTTATATAAACGTCCTGTATTTACCTGTCACTTTCCTTCCACAACCAGGTGTTTCCTAACCAAACAATGATTTCTTCCTGACTTAAGCTGTCACTGGCATGTACATCTAAATGACCGATAAATTTAGGCAGACTTAATTTTTCCTTCATGAGAAAGTCATTGTTTGATCAAAAAATATAAATGTGCAAAGGGTTCTTATATTTCCTGTACTCACTGTGCTCAAGTTGTATTGATAGAGCAAACCAAATGCACCAAGGCACAAAAATGAGACAGTTTTTATCATTAGGGTAGAGGGTCAAAGCAATTTGTTTGCAGAATGTTGAGAAAAGTATGTGTTATCACAGGAGAGATAGAAGTTCCCTTGTGTGCCACAGCGACAGGTGTAGTTCATTATGTTGATTCGGTGGTGTAACTACCACAGTAGCAGGTATAACCATGCCCAGACATCTTGGAGACCCAGACCAACCAGGCAAAGAAAAATAAATGATAGTAAAGAAGGGGACCAGTACAAACAGTTTGTCTGAGGACCCATGTCTTCAT
This sequence comes from Potamilus streckersoni, assembly GCA_016746295.1. Classification (NCBI taxonomy): domain Eukaryota; kingdom Metazoa; phylum Mollusca; class Bivalvia; order Unionida; family Unionidae; genus Potamilus; species Potamilus streckersoni. The sequence goes on from JAEAOA010001832.1 coordinate 1,212,166, forward strand.
ATATTTGTCTGAATTAAGCTATCTCTGAATAAAAAAGTAATTTTTGGTGAAGAGATGTATGTTATATCACTTTTCATAGGCTTGTTCAATATTTAACATTAGTAACAGCCGTGAAAGTTTCTGTTTATAGGTCACAAAGAGTAGCTATAAACGCTTTGTTTGATATTCTATTTGGCTTCTTGTTTTGATTTCATTCAGCTGAGCAACTGATTAATCCAGATATTGTGTTTTTAAATGTGAGCATCTGTTTTCCAAGCCTAACATATGCAAAATGACTGACCTAAGAGTCGGTTCTGTTTTACAGTCATTTGTAAGCTGTCAATCAGTAGTGAAACTTAGATCAATGATTATTTTAAGTCAGTGACGTTTAAATTTTAGCATGGATTAAAGATAGCAGGATGTAGAAATCTTGTACGGATAATTTGGAAGAGGATGACATATATGCATATTTTATGATTTAATTGAATAGTGCACATAAGACAATTTTAATAATAATAATAATAATAATAATAATAATAATAATAATAATAATAATAATAATAATAATAATGACAATATTCATTTCATGGTATTTGTTCAAAACAAAATTTAAAAGGTGAACTTGGGTAACAAGGTCACCTGTTTGCATAGACCAGTTTTGCCTTTATGGTGAACACTGTTGAAAAGTGAAATAGATAGATAAGATTTTCTCAAAATATGGTGCAATATGGAAAGTGTTACAGTCAAGTGCTCAAAATCCACTGGGATACAGGGTGTATGTCTGGACAATTAGTGGTCAGAATGAATGAAAATTTTATACACAATATATTGCGAATCCACGAGACATGCCACATCTTTTTATGAGCAATATCTGGGGTACATTTCACGTGTCTTGATGTGTAATATGTAACATGTCTTTATGTGTAATATGTAACATGTCTTTATGTGTAATATGTAACATGTCTTTATGTGTAAAATGTAACATGTCTTTATGTGTAATATGTAACATGTCTTTATGTGTAATATGTAACATGTCTTTATGTGTAATATGTAACATGTCTTTATGTGTAAAATGTAACATGTCTTTATGTGTAATATGTAACATGTCTTTATGTGTAATATGTAACATGTCTTTATGTGTAATATGTAACATGTCTTTATGTGTCATATGTAACATGTCTTTATGTGTAATATCCAGGGGACACTAAACTTGTTTTCTGGGGTGATATGCAAGGGACATACTGCTTGTATGTGTGATTGACATCTAGGGAACACACCACTTGTTCATGCAATTGATATCTGTGGGACACTCCACTTGTTCATGCAATTGATATCTGTGGGACACTCCACATGTTCATGCAATTGATATCTGTGGGACACTCCACTTGCCAAAGCAATCAATAACTGGGAGGCACTCTAGTACTAATATTAGTACCCTTAGTACTACCACAACAAAACAAGTTGAGGCTTCTCTTGTCTTTGTCATTGATTATCCAGAGGATGCTCTGCTTGAATGTCTGTATGATCAATATGCAGGTGGATACTCCACTTAACCTACTGCAGTATGCAGGGGGACACTTATTTTTAACAACGATATCCATGGGATACTCATCTGTATGATTGATATCCAGTGGACACTTGTTTGTTAGGGTAATCAATATCCAGGGCACACTCTGCTTGTCCTTGAATCAATTTCCCAAGGACACTCCACTTATCTGTATGATTGGTATCTGGGGAAAACTCCACTGGTCTTTATGATAAATATCCACAGGAAACTCCACTTGTCTATATGATCACTATCCAGGGGATGCTTGACTTGTATATATGATCAATATCCAGGAGATGCTTGTTTTATCTATATTGGTGGCTCTCACCAGTTATTATATACTCAACAGTTATTATGTACATTTGAGAGAGTTATGTATGTAAGATGAAGCTTGCATTTAAAACATGCACAGTGGAATGTTGGTATACCTCTATGCTACTTTCATATAATGCAGATGACATTTCTTTGGATATTTTACTTTTGGAAATTTTAATGATCTTAGCACACTGCTAACTAAAATGACTACTCTCTTGTGCTCCAAAAATCAACCTGAAGTTGTCTAAACTACACTATCTTTTGCAGCTATTAAAATAGGGAAAATTGAATTTGTCAGACTAGACAATACCAGCTTCTGAAAATGCAATGAATGAATTACCAAACATATAAAATGTAAAAAAGTTATTGGCTGTTTTTTATACAATTTACCTGTGAAGTTCAGGAAGTGAAAAATGACCAAGTGGAGCTAGTACTTTTTTGAAAGGTGCACACCTGGAGTAAGGCCAAGCTGTATACTCTATAATCCATATTACATCCATCAATCATGCACCAAAATAAAGGGAATTAAAGGTTCTTTGAATAATACCTAAGATATACAAGGTCTTTTTTAAGTAGTCAGTATAATCAGTGAGGAAACCTGGGGAAATTCTTTTTCTTTTAAATTCAGACACTATGCAAAATATAAAACTGTGCTAAGATCATTTACAATTTCCAAAAGTCCAATATCGTAAGAAATGTCAGCAAAATTATATCAAAGTAGTATAGAGGTATGCCAACATTCTCTCCACTGTGCAATCAGGAAGGCCAAATATTATTATATTATTTTGCTTGGAAACAGCATGGTTTCAGTATCCTTACTGATGGTCTTTTAAAATTATATGAGAATATTAATAATGTTACAACTCGGGATTTTATACAATACCCGCATATATTTCATAAGGATGATTCAAAATGGAAATGAAATTGTAGACAGCTAATTCTTTGTGTTATAATAAACAATATGACAAAAACAGAGGGTGGGGTATGACAAATTTGTTAAATAAAAAATATCAAAACTTTAATGTATTCATAGGTATGATTGCAAAAGAATTCTTTCGTGAAACAGCAAGATTTTATAAATATACAAGATGCATGATTTCAGCTGATATGATCCAAATGATATTAAATTTTGCATGAAGAGAAGAAACAAAATTCTAAATTTTCTCATAAAGGATTTGTCATAGAATTCTTTTGACAATGTACAAACAGCTTATTTGAATGTGATAACAGGTAGTTTGTGTATCTTCAGCCATAAAAACATGTTGAATGAGAACAGATTTTTAGAATTGTATTAATACATCCTTGTGTGTATATGTATGTATGTATGTATGTATGTATGTATGTATGTATGTATGTATGTATGTATGTATGTATGTATGTATGTATGTATGTATGTATGTATGTATGTATGTATGTATGTATGTATGTATGTATGTTCATGTGTATGTATGTATGTATGTATGTATGTATGTATGTATGTATGTATGTATATATATATATATATATATATATATATATATATATATATGTGTGTGTGTGTGTGTGTGTGTGTGTGTAGATAGTAAAAAACATACTTTTGTCTTAAAGCAGTAAGTATTACCTCTTGCAATCAACAATGTCTAACATAAATGGCTGTATATTCCAGGGCCAAAGAGGCATCGCAGGCATATTGGACTGATGGGGGAGCTACCAGGCATTTCTGACAAAGAAGATGATCGTGATGTACGGGAAAAACGTATGTTGCCAATGTTTGGTGCCTCCCCAGGGCCATCCCCAGAAATTACACCACCTCCATCTGCTAGGGGTTCTCCAACACCAGAGAAACCAAAGGAAGAGGTACCTTTAAAAAAAAAACAGTCAGCCCCTTAATAGAAACAAAATGGCGTTCATCAAAATTTAAATTTTATTGCTAGCAGGAATAAAAGAATCTTTAAAGAAAACTGGAAAATTTGAAATGGTGAAAATTGTATGTAAATTATGTTTGGAGTTGCTCATTGTATCTATTGTAAATCATCTATAGACAGTTTTAGGAATCTGAATATTGTATAGCATATTGTACCCCTGCATTGAGATGCTGGTAGTATGTAGGATTCACTTTATACGTATGTCTGTCTGTCAATGCATATGCCTGTCATCATCATCTGAGTTATAATTCTAATATTGGACTACTTCAAGATTGATGTCAAACTTGCACTATGGTCACATCTGGGGCTGAACATGTGATGTGCATCAGACCTGGGTTGCTGTGATCAATTGTTTAGGCTTCAGCATTGGTTAAAACTTGTGTTACTGTACCTTTTTACATGTTGCCATCAAAATTTGAATGAAAATACTTTTAATTTCTGCTTTATCATTATTGGAGCATTTCATTGATGTAACAAATTACATTAGAAGGAGCTAGGTCAGGCTTGATTATCGCTGTTTTCCACAAAAAATAATTTATGGAATTATGGCTCCTGTTTGACTTGAAGCTTTTCCCTTAAATTTCCACCCAGTAAGATTTGAAGTACTTCTTGGATGTAAACTTAATTTTATACAAGACTTTACATTAAAAAGATCTGTTAAGTTTAATTATTACCATTTTTAGCAAAATTTCATGCAGTTGTGGCCCTAGTTTGATTTAAACTTTGCCCTTTATTTTTTTTTTTAAAGGACTTCATTACTTGAGATCAAATTTAGTATCAATTTCACTTTATACAAATCTTGGTTGAATTTGATTGTCTTTGTTTTTCTGCAACATTCATTGTAGTTGTCACCCAGTTTAATTTAAAACTTTGCCTTTCAATTTCTGCTCATTAACTTTAGAAGGAAATTATGGAGTTAAACAAAATTTTAATTGTGAAGATCAGGGTTTGGGTTTAATTAGAAACATTTCCAGGAAAATTTCATAAAATTATGTCCCATGTTTGACTAAGAACTTTGCCTTTGAATTGCATTACAGATGTCAAGGGCATTCAGTCAAGAGTATCCATTGCATATGAAAAAAATTGCCCTTAAAGTTTTGTTTCATAATAATAAGGTTTCAGGCAAGGGCATTCATTTCATATGGAATAAATTTGCCCTTAAACTGCATTATATTGGTATTCCATTGATATCTCTGACTTATGCAAGATTATAGTGATTCTTTTTTACTGGAATACCAATTATTTTGAAAGATATCCACATCTTGTTCCAAATATTGAATGTAAACAATTTCAAATGAAGAAAGCTTAAGGATACCAAGTGTGATTAATGACTCAATTCAAATTACTACAGTTTAACAATACAGTTAATTTAGGAATATTTGTATGTGTAAAGGACTCATTCAAATTGCATTCATATGATGACATTTACACTATTACAATTAATTCAAGGATATTTTTAGGTATCAAGGACTCATTCAGACAGTATAAAACTTACTACATTTAGACTGGTCATCTATTCAAGAATATGTTTATTTGTCAAGGACTCATTCAGACAGCATAAAAATTACTACATTTAGACTGGACATCTAATTCGAGAATATGTTTATGTGTCAGGAACTCATTCAGACAGCATAACAATTACTACATTTGGACTGGTCATTTAATTCAAGAATATGTTTATGTGTCAGGTAATCATTCAAACTTATGCTTTGATCCAAGGACATTAATATAGTATATGATTGCATTGTGAGTGTGACAGATAGCTTCTTGGTCCGTTGTGGAGGAGAAATTATCTTGGAAGATCAAGAAAACAATTTTCCATAAAGGAATCATAAATTATTACATTTAAGTTATTACATTTAATTTTCATTTTATCCATTTTAGCAGGTTCCACCTGGTGGAGAGAGTGTAGTCAAGATTCCAAAGGATTTCAAGCCTGTTAAACTAGGATCAGGTAATGGCTTACATATCTGAGCCTATAGTCGTGAAGCTCACAGCATGCTCATATGAACCCATAGTCATGTAACTGCAGATATCAGCACATATTCATAAAACTGCTCATATCAGCCCTTATTCATGAAACTGCTCATATCAACCATTATTCATGACACTGCTCATATCAACCCTTATTCATGAAACTACTCATATCAACCATTATTCATGACACTGTTCATATCAGCCATTATTCATGACACTGCTCATATCAAGTCATGAAACTACTCATATTAACCCATATTCATGAAACTGCTCGCATGAACCCATTTTCACGACACTGCTCATATCAACCTATAGTCATAAAACTACTTATATCAACCCAACCATAAAACTGCTCATATCAATCCATATTCATGAAACTGCTCATATCACCCCATAATATTGAAACTACTCATATCCAACCATAATCATTAAACTAATATCACCCCCTATTTAGGAAACTGCTCATATCAATCCATATTCATGAAACTGCTCATATCACCCCATAATATTGAAACTACTCATATCCAACCATAATCATTAAACTGCTCATATCACCCCTTATTTATGAAACTGCTCATATCAATCCATATTCATGAAACTGCTCATATCACCCCATAATATTGAAACTACTCATATCCAACCATAATCATTAAACTGCTCATATCACCCCTTATTTATGAAACTGCTCATATCAATCCATATCCATAGACATGGAACTGCTCATATCAATCCATATCCATAGTCATGGAACTGCTCATATCAATCCATATCCATGGAACTGCTCATATCATTCATATTCTTTAAACTGCTCATATAAAGTTTGTATTCAGATCCTGTTTAGAATGTAAAAGTTGTTTTTTGGGGAGTGAAATTTATTGTTAAGAAAGGAGGATTTATTTTAATTATGATACAAAATGTCTGAGGTTTATTACAGAAACAATATTTAATTCTGACTACTGGACCCTCAAATTGAGGAGCTTTGTAATTATGGAGGCTGTGTAACACTGGTATCATTTGGTTACCAAGAAAGAAAACTATGTTAGACTGGTGATTTAGTTGTCACAGTTTCAATTTAAAATGCAAGTCCCACACAGAAGTGTTCTACGCCCTTTTTCAGATTAACTTTGCTCAAATCACATAGACAGAGATAAAAGATTTATTTAACACATTAATTTAACCTTAATTAAGAATTGCAGACTTTATCTTCTCTTCATATATAATTTTTTCATATATTTGTGTGACATTTATCTTGATTTATAAGGATTTATTTATTGGGTGACTGACTGCTCACAAAAAGCTATCAAACCTCAATATGGAAATTTTTCAAAGATACATATATACATACATACATAAATACATACATACATATGTACGTATGTATGTACACACATAGATACATACATACATACAGGTGAAGCTTGCTACACACCAATTTGATTTACACTTTTTCATTATAATGCCTTTTATAATGAAGAAATAATTTGCACCACTTTGCTTGGTTTTATACCATTGCTCATCCCATATGCTGTGACTCATGTGCAGCTCATGGTAGTATTATATGTATTACTTTTTTAGAAAATTATTCAAAAATAATCCTTACTTGAAAACTTAGAGGTAAAATTTGCCCAAGAACTTCCTTAATTTACAAGTATCTGATGGGAAAAAAATTACTTTTGACTTATGCCAATTTTGATTTGCACCATAACTTTAGGAATGTGTCTGTGGTGTAAATTGAGCATCACCTGTACATACATACATACATACATACATACATACATACATACATACATACATACATACATACATACATACATACATACATACATACATACATACATACATACATACATACATACATACATACATACATACATACATACATACATACATACATACATACATACATACATACATACATACATATAACATTTGATATTTAAATTTTCATGATATGTTAGGCTAATCTGCATGGAATTTCATTCTGCATGATGTACTTCTTCATTAGTTTCCTATTTTTGTCCATTCATTAAATTTCTTGCATTTATCTTCGTTTATATTTTTTAAAATAATGTTTTTCTAATATTCTTTTAGCTTCCCCTTCCCCTGAGTTCCTTCAAAATTTGGATGATTCCTCTGAAGCCCTTACTCATGTAGGCTTCCCACCTCCAACATCCATATCGGCTGTTTCCTCTATAGGAACATCCGTGAGGATCAGCCCCATGCTTGCCCCAAAGGTATATGCCCCTAAATCTGCACCTAAAGCACCAACCTCCAAGGTGCCTTCTCTGCCAGTAAGAAAAATGAACACAAAATTTGATAAAATGTCTAAGCCACAACAGAGAACTAGGGATAAAACTTCAACTGCAAACAAGAGAACTTTGAAAGAAGAGAAAGAGATAAATGAAGACAATGATTCTAGAATTGATCTTTTTGGTTTTAAGCCCTTGAAAATGGAATCATCTGATGAAATTGCCCAGTCGTGGGTGGGTTCAGGTATCCATAAAAGGGAAAATATAGTAAATATAGACTCTGTTAAAGAATGTGAAGAAAGCAAGTTAAATGAACATGATAATTTTATCCATTTTGAGAAGAAAACAGATAATGAAGTCTCCACAACCAAACAAAATATGAAGGGAAAGAATAAAATAAAATCAGGTCAAACATTTGTTGGCTCAGACCAAGGTCTTTTAACTTTATTCCCACTGACTGAGGCTGCAGATGTTCCTGAAAACCTTGAAGCAGACGATATGGACCCTTATAATTCAGAAGAAAATCTTTCTCGCTCAATCTGTGAGTCTGGGTTTATAACAGAATCTGATGAAGGTGAAAATATGGAAGATGTAACAGAAGAATTACAAAGCCAATCATCCACAATGAAAAAGTCACATAACCAGTCATCTACAATGAAAAAGTCACATAACCAGTCATCTACAATGGAAAATTTGCATGATCATTCATCTAGTGGAGGTGGGGAGCCTGAACACGATTCAGGGCAAACAATTGGTCATTCTAAGAATAAAGAGAATATTAGACTTCCAACTGAGGGTCCACATAAAAAAGGTAAAAGTATACCCCTCTTTAGAATGGTCACATGAAACACAGACTGCTTTCCTCTACCACACATACCTTGTGTATATTTACACAGTTCACATATATATGAGCAGCCTGTGTCACAATTTCACCAGCAGTGTATTTCCTGTCACTTGTTTTGTACACTTTAGCTGTTCATACCTGGATTATTCCTGGACATTCCACCTTACCTTTATACTTCTCACAATTTTAACAGTGCTACACATCTCTCTTTGTATACATGAGCTATCTGACCAGTAATCCTTTTCAAACTCCTATCATATCTATAGAGGAGACATATAGTGTTTGCTATGTCTGTTCATGAATATCATTTCCATTAATAATTTTTTAAGAATTTAATCATTATAAACTTATTTTTGGTAAGTAAATTACATTTAAAAAATCTAGGTCAAGTTCAATTTTTATCATTATCTGACAAAAGTTAATAGAATTATGGCCCCTTATTGGCTAAAATCTTTAATTACATCACATTGCAGGGACATCTGTGTTGTATGGACACATTTCTGGTTTCAAGCTATATTACTCTATTGCTTTCTTCACAATTTTCAGCTCACATCTTTAAGATATAATTACATTTACTCCTGTAATTTTCTTTCCTAATTCTCTTCCTTTATAATCCCTCTCTCATTGTTAATTTCTGGTTTCCTAATTTTCATCTATGAAATTAATGCTTCATTCTTTTATAAGGACTTTGTATTAAATATTTTCAATTCATAAAAAAAAGAAAACATACATACAGCATTGATCTCAATATTTTATGACCACACTTAAGAAATTGTAAAATAATGTATCTAAATATCAGTACAGTAAAACAATGATCACTCGAATCGTTTTAAATTAAGATCTACTTACAAGAAACTGATCTGACATGCACTGGTAATAATTTATATTCCAGTAACATTTTTGGAATTCCCAGTCTATCTTCTTTTAGCCTGTCAAGCTCTAATTTGATTCGTGAATCAAAAGGTCAACAGTACATGATCTTGTATTGGTACCAATCAAATTTGTTTTCAAAGATTGCAATTTTGATCAAACTTCTCAAACATTAATTAAACTATTTCATTGTTCAGTCCAGGAACAAGTTTTTTATTGCCAGTAAACTCAAACTTTGAACTACTAGAAAGTTAGACAAGAAAATTTCAATCTACACCACTTTGAGTTTTGTAAGTTTACTGTATATTATTTATGGAGAGTTTAAAAGTTACAAGTGTTATGCGTTGTTACAGAAAGTTCAAAATCATTTCTCGAAAACTTTCAGGCCAAGATGGGGCAAATAAGTGATAAGCATGTGCCTAAAATTAAAGTATTTTTTGTTAATGACAGTATCATATATTTATTTCTTTACCTAGAAGACTTGTAACGATTTTGATCCTAATTTATTTTAACTGTAATATATTCTGTACATTTCATATGGTAGTCACATGGTATTGGTGAGATATTTCAAGGAGATTTACTAACAGTTTCTGTTTTCTTGCAATAGTATTGACATCAAAACAAATCTGCAAAGTTTGTGATCAACTTGGAGATATTAATATACTATCCTAATGATAACTGTCTCACCCAGAATCACACAAACTCATCTATAAATTAAGATTTTCATGTAAAAACTTAATGCTAAATGCCAAGCAAAACCATGACTTTGACAGGTCATTAATAGCCTACATTTTAATGAAACACTGACTGGAAAAAATATTCTGTAGCGTTGACTGCCTGCCACATTCATATTAAGTGTAAGTTGAGGGCAAGTAAACAGTCATAGCTATGCTGCAGCCATCTATTTCCAATTCCATGTAAAGACTTAAATTCAATATGTTCTTTATGCTTGGCAGTCTATGTGGAAGGTTAACTCAACAAACTTTAGAACGAATCGCATAGATGAGGTTTATTGTTCCGATTGTGTAATGGATGCGCATACTTGTACTTATCTCCTGTACCTTGACCAGAGCATCCGAATCATTTTTCTGAATATGTAAATGATCTAATTTGATTTCTATGCTGTTTGAATGTCTTTTTGTACATAGTACCATGTCATCAATGAGAAAGCCAACGACACTCACCTGCTGCCATTTCTATCTGTAAAATCTTTAGTAGTATTTGTGACATATTGTTGCTACCAACTCTTTCTTATATGAAATTAAACACTTTATCTGATAAGTTACTGAAAATAAGTCGACTGGTTGTGAATTCTGTTATGTGTAGGCTCGTACAAATGTAGCAAAAGAAAAGAGTGAAGTCAACAAGCTTTTAAATTTAAACAAAATAATTTATTTCCCTTGAAAACACAGTAAAACTATGAAATAGAACTTGCAGTTTGTGAAAATAATCCAAAAATGAATTCTAGAATTGAAAAATATAAGTCCTATCCTGAACAGTTCTAATTGAATCCAGGTTCGAATCTCGATAAATTTCCAATATGGAAGGTGATGACGTCAGATGATGTTGTTGTGCTGATAACAACAGTTCCTTTTTGAATTTTGTGAATCAAGATTCCAAATGTCCAAGACTTTGATGAAGGAGCACTTATTTTCTAAAGAATATAAATTATTCTTAAAAAAACAAATAACTCAAAAAATGGCTACAACAATACAGCATTAGTCTTCTGAGAAGAAGGCAAAAATTAATATTGCATTATACAAATAGATTCATCTTCATATGACTTACTCGAATAAAAGATAGCTTAATCATTTCGGTACAGATTTGTCCTGGCTGCTTGCAAGCTGATAATGTAATGTTACAAAAATGGTACATTTTAGAAGCACATCTAAAAATGAAAAATTCATTATTGCATCAGTTCTAAAAATATATTGAACTATGCACAAACATTTTTCAGACAACTTAGCATACTAGTTTTTTATTTCAGATCCCTCCCCATTGCAAATTATTCAAGTTTAGATAGTAATATAGATTTATATTTTTAAAAATAGTGTTTTATCTCAAACTTCAATTTTTTGAGAAACCTAATGAATTATTAACAATACATTTTATGTATCTACACTCCACTCCCAATTTAAAAAATCTAGATTTGTTCAAGAGTGCATGATTAAGATATAAACCTGACAGAATATATACATGTAAAGAGAATCTTTTTTTAATACAAAGTAAAGACATGCAGCTGTCATTTATAGCACTATTGATATTTATATGTTTTTCTGATATTTTTTACTTTTATTCACTTAAACAGTTACAAGAGACACATCTCAGTTTATCTTAATAAGAAGTCATTGTAATGTAGTAGCACTTGTAACATAATAGCAGTTGTATTGTAGTAATAAATGTAATGTAGCAGCAGTTGTAATGTAATAGCAGTTTTAATATGATAGCAGTTTTTATGTAGTAATTTTGTAATGCAGTGGCAGTTGTAATGTAATAGAAGTTGAAATGTACCAACTTTAATGTAATACCAATTGTGGTAGTAATTGTAATTGCAGTTTTAATGCAGTTCTAATTGTAATGTGAATAGCAGTTGTAATGTAGCAACAGTTGTAATGTAGCAGCAGTGTAATGTAGCAACAGTTGTAATGTAGTAGCAATTGCAGTATAGCAACAGTTGTAGTAGCAATTGATGTTGTAATGCTAGCTTTTGAAGGAAATAACTCACATCACAGATAGAACTATTCACAGTTTGTACTATTCAGCACTATTTACAGCTGTTAGAAAAAAGAAGCTTGCAAAATTTATTAAGATTTTGCTCACATTGTTTAATAATATGCTAATTTTTGTTAAGTAGTTATTTGATTCCTAGATGATTCTTAAAAGTAAATACTTGCTAAAGCTCAAATATAATTTTATCATTTAAGGTAATGTACAACACAGTAGACAGTTAGTCATACAGATTATTCAATACTGGACTTGTACATCATATTCTATAGCATTTCTACAGTTGTGAAAAACTTTTTTCAGTGAGATCTGATATTTTAGATTTTAAAAAAGCACCACCCCACCTCTATAGTTTTTTTAAAATGGTTACTATATCATATTTTGCTAAAGAAAAGCACATGCTTTGCGAGAAGTCCATGATCAATGATGTGTCCAGGCTCAATGATTAAGACAATGCACAATAATAAATCCATGTTTAGTGATTAGCTCATGCTTGATGATAAGCCTGTATTCAGTGATTAGCCTATGTCTAATGATAAATCCATACTCAATGATAAGCCCATGTTAACCCCATACTCACTGTACCTCATACTTCATGATAAACCCATACTCAGTTATAAGCCCATGCATAATGTTAACCCCATATTAACTTTAAGCCCATTCCTAATGATAAACCCATACTCCATGATAAACTCATAGTTAATGTTAACTCCATACTCATTGTAAGCCCACACCTAATGATAAACCCATGCTCAAAAAATTAACCCCAAATTCAATGATAAGCCATTTCCAGATGATTACCTGATGTTCAATGATAAACCCATAGTTAATGATAAACCCATATTTAATGATAAACCCATAGTTAATGATAAACCCATATTTAATGATAAACCCATACTTAATGATAAACCCATATTTAATGATAAACTTATACTTGATGATATACCCATACCTAATGATAAACCCATATTTAATGATAAACTTATACTTGATGATCAGCAAATACTCAAGGATAAGCCATTGCTCCTTGATAAGTCTATGCTCATTGATAAGCCCATGCTGAATGATATGCCCATGCTGAATGATACACCCATGCTGAATGATACGCCCATGCTGAATGATACGCTCATGCTGAATGATACACCCATGCTAAATGATACACCCATGCTGAATGATAAATCTATGCTGAATGATAATCCCATGCTCAATGATAAGCCCTTGCTCTATGATAAGCCCTTGCTCTATGATAAGCCCATGCTCAATGATAATCCCTTGCTCTATGATAATCCCTTGCTCAATGATAATCCCTTGCTCTATGATAAACCCATGCTCAATGATAATCCCTTGCTCAATGATAAGCCCACCAGCCATTTTCTAAAATATTGTCAAATATTTATTAAGAATATCCATGTCTGAAAATAAACCCACACTTTCATTTTGACACATTTACTAGGCAGTTTGTTGGTCTTATCATGGGACAAAAAATGTAAGTATTTTATATATATATGGTCATTTTTAATATGTGCTTCAGCTATTCTATAGTTTTGTCTGTATTTTTATCACATATTTCCTAACAACATTTCAGCATCATGTACTAGTCAATAATTCATTTTTTACAAGGTAAAATGCAAGATCAAGTATCATGACATAATAAATTCACTTGCTGACCATAAATGGTATTCAGTGTCACTCAATGCTGCATATAAACAGACATTTTTAAAATTAATCTTCATTCCTATTTTCATATTTAGAACCAGCCCGTGTAAAAAAAGTTCAGCGTCCAGGCTCAAGTAAGCCAGAAGCAGAGGATGTGCCAGGGACTCAAGAAGAAAGCACTCGGAGAAGACCTGGTCTGAGAGGTATAAAAGTGGATGTACATGGGCTGATGAAAGAGGAGCGTAAAAAGCGAATCACCTCTGGCAGGGCTCCATCTTTGACCCGCAGGTCCTCAACTGATCACTCCCACCCTGATCTTGACCATGACCATGACCATGACCATGATGCTCTCCTTAAGGTGAATATCAAAGGGAAGAAACTCTTACATGTTACATCCCCTTATCACTGCTATGGTGGCACTGGATTTTTTTACCAGTTTAAGTTTTTGGTGTGAGTCAAGCAGCATGATTCCATACTAGTTATAAATTCCATCAGGACCTTTGTTAACTGTATCCATGATTTATATAATTCTGGTGATATATTATGTTTTAAGGTTTCTATGAAAAACTGGTAACCATTTTTTAAAATTTTCAGTGAAAGTATTATATATTTTTGTATGTAACTGGACCTCATTTTTCTGACCTGGTAGGTCTTATGCGATATTGGTACCTTATGTTCAGGCTATATTTGTTCTCAAAACACCAGTTGAATTATTATTATTTGTGTTATTGTCAGTGGCAGTGCTGTTATTATATGTTTAAATGTTTGAGTTTTTTTCTGTTTTTGTTTGCTCATTATTGTCTCAGTTTAAAATGCAGTTAGACAATCACATCTCTAAAATGCGGTTAGAAAATCATGTCACTAAAATGTGGTTAGACAATCATGTCACTAAAATGTGGTTAAACAGTCATGTCACTAAAATGTGGTTAAACAGTCATGTCACTAGTCTTGCTTGTATGAAATATACATCAACGGTATCTTCAAATGTTTATAGTTCCTGTTCAGTGGAGACTTGGCAGAGTTCATAAGAATTTTCTGAAAGCAAAAGATAGAAAGAAAATCAGAGTCTTTTGAGAGCAATGTCTGAAGCCTCTACCAAATATTGTCTGTTTTGAGCATAATTGGCAATATTCAGATGGTGCCTCCCTCTGTCAGCAAATGTTTATCAAGGCAGACAACTCAATGGCACTGGAATTGTCTGTGCTGAATCACTCTAATACCTTGGAGTCACAATGAGTATGCTAATTCAGAAGTGCAGTTGCTTTCATTGGAGAGTTTTACCCCACACCCTTTCTATGGTTCCATTTTATACTGCTTTAATTTTTCTGGGAAAGTATAATATTGGTGTCTGGATTTAGGTTCCTCTGCATGCCTGAGTGCCTTTAAGACTGGATGCATGGGGTATGGAACTAATCTGGCTGAATTTTTTAACTGCTGTCACGAACACATGACACCATCATGGTGGTTGGCCTTCCAGTCCAGTGGGATATGAATACTAGTCATAGATCAGTCCTTTCAACAGATAAATACTGCATACCAGTCAGCCATTCCATTGTATAATGGATCCATTGATTTGGAAGCCAGCTGTACATTCAGTCAGACACTAAGTTGGCACTTGAGCTTTCCATCCAGTGGTCCTCTGGCCTTCCTTCATGTCTAATAGCCCAGCAGAACATGCAGTACTGGTTGCCCAACCTTCAACACAGCTGGCAGACCTCATGTTATTGGTATATCTGGTGAAGATTTAATGGCTGATAGCTTGGATACTGGAACTTCAGCTTGAGCTGTTTGGTATGTTATACATGGACAAGAAAGTTTTGCTGGATGAGGGCAGTCTCCACAGTGAATGCAGAGAACACCTTTACCTGGCTCCTGACTCTGGTCCTACAAAGGAGAGGACATAAATAAGGTTTAAAAGCTGTGCTGGAAGTAATTGATCAAATGGTTACACCATCCGAATGACCACTGCTTCTGTCCTCAAGCCAGAAACTATAAAGTCCAGGCTTCGATAGACAATGATAATGAGGAGGTCATCTCTTCTTTCAACTCCTCATGTGATTCGGCAAAATTGGAAAGAATTTTAGTCTCTTGGACAAATCTGGAATCCAGATTATTCTAAAGAAAGTCTTGTACTGGTAAAATTTTTCATATGCTGATACCACACATTTGGACACATACAGTGCCAGTTTTCCAAGTGTTAATAAGAACATTGTGATGGCACTAAAATCTACTCTGCTGTTTTACTAGGTAGTTCATTGGGTGTTCAGTGCAATGTATCAACTGATACGGAATTGTGGCAACAACGTTAATGCTGAATTTGGAATCATTTGCAAAGTCAGCAGTGATCATGTATTCAAAGTCATAAATAGGACAGCACACCACTCTAATATGATACATATTTCTGTGTTCTGTGTCTCTGAAGCCTTACAATTTTTTGGCTTTGTGCCATTAGGTTTGCCCATGTTTTTCTAGGGACATATAGAGGAAGTATGATAGTATGTAGCGCAGGAGGTGCATCTCCAGCTCTCCTTATCTCCTCTGTGACCTCAGAGATGATAGGTGGCAAATTCCAGCCAATAACAGCAACAAGCTGGTTTTAGATGGCAACCCACTCAGAAAAGGAAACAAAGTTTCTCATTTAAAGCCTCACAATAACTGCAATGACCTACTCATCCAGCTACCTTCAAAGAAACTTGGTTGGAGTCAAACTTCTTTATTTTCATTAAGCTTGGATCATTATTTTTCCAGAAAACAAATTGGTGATCAAAGTAATTTTAGAGCAGCATTAAATTTCATTTATCAGCCTTCTCCCCTTAATTGTTCCTTTTAATTACAGGTTCGATGAGGAAATCACTTTTGTACTCTCCAGGCTGATGGTAGAATGAGTTTGAAAACAAAACTCTCCAGGAATTTTTCCTCAAGGCCTTTTCTGGTACCAAAAGCCAATTGCAAACCAGTGTATGATCGATTTCAATCAATATATATTGACACCAGAGTTCAAGATGAAAGCATTGTAATCAGTTTGCCTTTCCATCAAGAAAGAGGAGTTTGTGATCAGTTGAGATATTACTGATGCATGCTGCCCATCCACATTTGCTAAAAGTTTCTTTGATATGTCTTTCAAGGAACAATTTTCCAATATCATGTTTTCCCTTTTGGCCTTAAACTCAGCTCATGAACCTTGATGAAAACTGTAGATTATGTTGTCTCCAATGTTCAAAATTTCATCAGCAATGACTTCATTTTGCCTGGACAATATTCTTTAGAAACACAAAATAGATTCTGTTTTGCTGCAGAAAATGAACAGCCTTATCTCTTTTTCATCCACCTGGAAATAATAGTGGTTTGGGAAAAGTCAGATTTTGTCCCTTCCCAACACTTTGTCCATCTTGGTATTAACAATTTCTAGTGTGTCTTTACCTCATATGTCTTCCTTAAATACAAATTACTTGGATTCTTGCACTCACATTGGTGAACTGAAATAGGTGGGTTTCTGCAACTGCTTGGTTTACTCAGTGCATTAGCAGATTAGATTCCTCAAAACCACCTTTAGAAGTTCCCTTTCTTTGCATGTGTTACCTTGGGCACAGTAGTGCCTCTTTTCTGGTTATCTAGATCAGCCCATTTCATTCCCAAATGAGATAAAATATTTTCTACATTAGTAGCAATACAAGGCATGATCAAAGCAGACAATCCTGTGGAGAAGCCTGAAGCAGATGTCATGGTTTGTATGGGTGCCAACTTGCTGTGGGGGTGCTCAACTAATGTCTTGTTTCAGATATCATGGTTTGTATGGGTGCCAACTTGCTGTGGGGGTGCTCAACTAATGTCTTGCTTCAGATATCATGGTTTGTATGGGTGCCAATTTGCTGTGGGGATGCTCAACTAATGTCTTGCTTCACTATGGTAAGAGGAAACTGGAACCCAGAAAGCAAGGCACTTGATGTAAAAAAATTTAATGAAAAAGGCTGTAATGGATGCATTTGATTGTTGGAGAGATCAAATGTTTTGGAAAGTGATCCTGATAATGTTGTACAATTTGGTTGTGGTCAGCAAATGAGGAGGAGCACCAAATTCACCTGACTGGTCTACTTTGGTCTGAAGTTTCTTCACTGCTGCTTATAGCATGGGATAACAGACCAGATCAGACACATTTGTGGAAGACTCAGCATTTTGACCAATACTCTGTCAAGATATGGCCAGACTCTGAACAAAGATTGGTCCCATTACCTTTCCAGCTGTCAGTAGATTTGCACACTTTGTTGTACAACGATAGATGGAACCATAAGCTGCTCATCTTTGTTTCTCCATCCTGGATTCACATGTCTGAGATATGGATTCTTTGGAAGTCATTTGGGAGGGGATTGAGGACTATTCCTTTCCTCCATATGTTCTGATTCCAAAAGTCAGTCAGAAAATCAGGAACCAGTCTTGCAAAGTGATTCTGGATTCACTTCTCAAATGGGGCATTTTCAGGCTGTATGATCTAAATCATCCTAGCAACAGATGTTACCTGGAAAATCCCAGTGAAATGCAACCTACTCTAACAACCTCATTTGCAGATGTTCCATCCCTGCCTATTGCAGGTGTTCTATCCCTGTTCCATCCCTGCCTATTGCAGGTGTTCTATACCTGTTCAATCCCTGTCTATTGCAGGTGTTCTATCCCTGTTCCATCCCTGCCTATTGCAGGTGTTCTATACCTGTTCAATCCCTGTCTATTGCAGGTGTTCTATCCCTGTTCCATCCCTGCCTATTGCAGGTGTTCTATACCTTTTCCATCCCTGCCTATTGCAGGTGTTCTATCCCTGTTCCATCCCTGCCTATTGCAGGTGTTCTATACCTGTTCTATCTCTGCCTATTGCAGGTGTTCTATCCCTGTTCCAACTTTGCCTATTGCAGGTGTTCTATCCTTGTTCCATCCCTGCCTATTGCAGGTGTTCTATCACTGTTCCATCCCTGCCTATTGCAGGTGTTCTATACCTTTTCCATCCCTGCCTATTGCAGGTGTTCTATCCCAGTTCCATCCCTGCCTATTGCAGGTGTTCTATACCTGTTCTATCTCTGCCTATTGCAGGTGTTCTATCCCTGTTCCAACTTTGCCTATTGCAGGTGTTCTATCCTTGTTCCATCCCTGCCTATTGCAGGTGTTCTATCACTGTTCCATCCCTGCCTATTGCAGGTGTTCTATACCTGTTCTATCCCTGCCTATTGCAGGTGTTCTATCCCTGTTCAATCCCTGCCTATTGCAGGTGTTCTATCCTTGTTTCATCCCTGCCTATTGCAGGTGTTCTATCCCTATTCTATCCCTGTTCTATCCCTGCCTATTGCAGGTGTTCTATACCTGTTCTTTCCCTATCTATTGCAGGTGTTCTATCCCTGTTCCATCCTGCCTATTGCAGGTGTTCTATCCCTGTTCTATCCCTGCATATTGCAGGTGTTCTATACCTGTTTCATCCCTGCCTATTGCAGGTATTCTATCCCTATTCTATACCTGTTCCATCCCTGCCTATTGCAGGTGTTCTATCCCTGTTCCATCCCTGCCTATTGCAGGTGTTCTATACGTGTTCCATCTCTGCCTATTGCAGGTGTTCTATCCCTGTTCTATCCCTATTCTATCCCTGTTCCATCCCTGCCTATTGCAGGTGTTCTATCCCTGTTCTATCCCTATTCTGTCCCTGTTCTATCCCTGCCTATTGCAGGTGTTCTATCCCTGCCTATTGCAGGTATTCTATACCTGTTCTATCCCTGCCTATTGCAGGTGTTCTATCCCTGTTTTATCCCTGTCTATTGCAGGTGTTCTATCCCTGTTCCATCCCTGCCTATTGCAGGTATTTTATCCCAGTTCCATCCCTGCCTATTGCAGGTGTTCTATCCCTGTTCTATCCCTATTCTATCCCTGACTATTGCAGGTGTTCTATACCTGTTCTATCCCTACCTATTGCAGGTGTTCTATCCCTGTTCCATCCCTGCCTATTGCAGGTGTTCTATCCCTGTTCCATCCCTGCCTATTGCAGGTGTTCTATAACTGTTCCATATCTGCCTATTGCAGGTGTTCTATACCTGTTTTATCCCTGCCTATTGCAGGTGTTCTATGCCTGTTCTATCCCTGCCTATTGCAGGAGTTCTATCCCTGTTCTATCCCTGCCTATTGCAGGTGTTTTATTCCTGTTCTATCCCTATTCTATCCCTGTTCTATCTCTGCCTATTGCAGGTGTTTTATCCCTGCCTATTGCAGGTGTTCTATGCCTGTTCCATCCCTGCCTATTGCAGGTGTTCTATACCTGTTCTATCCCTGCCTATTGCAGGTGTTATATCCCTGTTCTCTCCCTGCCTATTGCAGGTGTTCTATACCTGTTCTATCCCTACCTATTGCAGGTGTTCTATCCCTGTTCCATCCCTGCCTATTGCAGGTGTTCTATCCCTGTTCCATCCCTGCCTATTGCAGGTGTTCTATAACTGTTCCATATCTGCCTATTGCAGGTGTTCTATACCTGTTTTATCCCTGCCTATTGCAGGTGTTCTATGCCTGTTCTATCCCTGCCTATTGCAGGAGTTCTATCCCTGTTCTATCCCTGCCTATTGCAGGTGTTTTATTCCTGTTCTATCCCTATTCTATCCCTGTTCTATCTCTGCCTATTGCAGGTGTTTTATCCCTGCCTATTGCAGGTGTTCTATGCCTGTTCCATCCCTGCCTATTGCAGGTGTTCTATACCTGTTCTATCCCTGCCTATTGCAGGTGTTATATCCCTGTTCTCTCCCTGCCTATTGCAGGTGTTCTATACCTGTTTTATCCCTGCCTATTGCAGGTGTTCTATCCCTGTTCCATCCCTGCATATTGCAGGTGTTCTATGCCTGTTCCATCCCTGCATATTTCAGGTGTTCTATCCCTGTTCTATCCCTGCCTATTGCAGGTGTTCTATCCCTGCCTGGCCATGCTTCTTTCTTACACAAAGCATTTTAAGGAAATCATTGCATAGACAAGAATTTTCAGTCTTCAGTGATGGAGAGAATCTCCTCAGCAAGAAGATCCTCCATTTTAAAGGCTTTTGAGGAAAAGTAGTGAATTTCATTGACTGGTACAGCAACAGCAGCATCTTCTTGATTGATTCGGTCATTTCTTGAATTTTTTCGGTCTCTTCTTGAATGATTTGGTCATTTTCTTGAATGATTCGGTGTCTTCTTGATTGATTTGGGAATGATTCGGTCTCTTCTTAATTGATTTGGGAATGATTCAATCTCTTCTTGATTGATATGGTCTCTTCTTGAATGATTTGGTCTCTTCTTGAATGATGCGGTCTTCTTGAATGATTCGGTTGTTTCTTGAGTGATTCCGTTGTTTCTTCAATTTTTCGGTCTCTTCTTGAATGACTCGGTCTCTCAGCTAGTTAACATATTTCTTTGGCTCTTTGAGAAGAAAAAATTAGACCCTGTTACAACATGGGGATATTGCTCCATGATTTCTGACACACTGAGATATCATAGTAGGGTAAATATAGGACATAACAAAGACCTTTCAGACTTAATGGCCAGCTCTGACCTGAATAGACTTAATCACTCACCATATTTCCTAAGTTGAATCTTAGATGAGTTTTGACTCGGCTGAGTTTCACGTAAGTTTGAGTCCTGTTCCAGAACTTTGCTGAAACTGTTATCTTACAAGACATGCTTTCTGACAGTGCTAGCCTCAGCATGCAGAGCGTGTGAGCTGGATGCCCTTTTCGATGGACCTAAATTATCTTTGATTTTGATAGGATTGTTTGACGTTATATGTGATTTTTGTTAACATTTCCAAAACGAATAATATCATAAGAGTTGATAACAGTATAAGCAGTAGCCTGGATGCGACTCAGTGACATTACAACTGTATCAGTCATGATGACTTGCATAGCTGAGACATGCAATGGATATGTTTGAAATTGATTGTCCATATCTTTAAAACCTGTCATTGAATTTTTAGAAAATATTGGTGTATAATTTCCATTCACTTAGTGTTTTCATTCAAGGAACATATGAAAATTGTTTTCTATAAAATTTTGTTAATGCCTGGTACAAGTCACAGGTGATGCTCAATTTACACCATTTTACAATTCACACTTAATTTACTATTGGCACTCAATTTGCACCATTTTACAATTCACACTTAATTTACTATTGCCACTCAATTTGCACCATTTTACAATTCACACTTAATTTACTATTGCCACTCAGTTTGCACCATTTTACAATTCACACTTAATTTACTATTGCCACTCAATTTGCACCATTTTACAATTCACACTTAATTTACTATTGCCACTCAATTTACACCATTTTACAATTCACACTTAATTTACTATTGCCACTCAATTTGCACCATTTTACAATTCACACTTAATTTACTATTGCCACTCAGTTTACAACATTTTACAATTCACATTTAATTTACTATTGCCACTCAGTTTACAACATTTTACAATTCACACTTAATTTACTATTGCCACTCAGTTTACATCATTTTACAATTCACACTTTACTATTGCCACTCAGTTTACACCATTTTACAATTCACACTTAATTTACTATTGCCACTCAGTTTACACCATTTTACAATTCACACTTAATTTACTGTTGCCACTCAATTTATGCCAGTTTTCATTATAGAGGTTATGGTATAAGTAAATGCATGTATCTTGGAATGCAATATTTGCTCTCATTGTAGCTATGTTGTATACCTGAATGTTGATCCTCTAACTCCTGAGCAATGATCACTTTTTATTCTTGTTCCACCTTCATGCTGACCCTAAGCTTTCTGATGGTGATTGGGATTTTTGGGGTTTAATGCTATTTTTAGTATGATAGGCCATGCACATGTGTCACAGCAAAAGGCACAAGCAATGGCTTGAAAATGAGCAGAGAGGCACAGATTGAATATTAGTTCTTCATTATAAATGGCATTAACATGAAAGTGCATACATCCAATAGGTGTAAATTGAGCATCACCTGTAAAAACATATATATACCTGTAAGTACATACATATACCTGTAAGTACATACATATACCTCTAGGTACATACATATACCTCTAAGTACATGCATATACCTCTAAGTACATACATATACCTGTAAGTACATACATATACCTCTAAGTACATACATATACCTCTAAGTACATGCATATACCTCTAAGTACATACATATACCTGTAAGTACATACATATACCTGTAAGTACATACATATACCTCTAAGTACATACATATACCTCTAAGTACATACATATACCTCTAAGTACATACATATACCTGTAAGTACATACATATACCTGTAAGTACATGCATATACCTGTAAGTACATACATATACCTGTAGGTACATACATATACCTGTAAGTACATACATATACCTGTAAGTACATACATATACCTCTAAGTACATGCATATACCTCTAAGTACATACATATACCTGTAAGTACATACATATACCTCTAAGTACATACATATACCTCTAAGTACATGCATATACCTCTAAGTACATACATATACCTGTAAGTACATACATATACCTGTAAGTACATACATATACCTGTAAGTACATATACCTGTAAGTAAATACATATACCTGTGAGTACATACATATACCTGTAAATACATACATATGATAAATGGTAGGTTGGATTCAGGAGCCTCATTATAAAAGTGGACTATTCTCCAGAAATTGACTTGAAAATTCAGAATATATATGTATAATTCAAACTTTATGTTTCCTTTCATATAGTCAAACTAATAATAATAATAATAATAATAATAATAATAATAATAATAATAATAATAATAATAATAATAATAATAATAATGCTTTATTTATAGAGGGTCACTCATTAGTCAAGGACTATTCTATCTTGAGGCCCTCTTAAGGAGAGTATAACAATGCACATTATATGAACATAGCAATAATTACTGTTTAACATATTTAGTATTAAAATACTAAATTCTGTTATTTATCAAAAACACATACATGCTCATGATATCTCTTTTTAAATACTCTAATATTTTCAGCAGATTTTACATGTAGTGGAAGCTTGTTCCACAGAACTGTACCAGAAAATTGGAAGCTTTTTTTAAATTGCTTTGTTCTTGGGTTTGGTGCTAGAAGATTGCCATGTAATATTGATTTCAGCTGGTATTGTTGATGTGTAATAAATCTGGAATATTGATCTCAACTGGTATTGTTGATGTAATAAATCTGGAATATTGATCTCAACTAGTATTGTTGATGTAATAAATCTGGAATATTGATCTCAACTAGTATTGTTGATGTAATAAATCTGGAATATTGATCTCAACTAGTATTGTTGATGTAATAAATCTGGAATATTTGATCTCAGCTGGTATTGTTGATGTAATAAATCTGGAATATCTTTTCAAAATACTCTGTAGTAATATTTTTGATCCAATGAGCATGAATTTTGCTCATCAAATTTGAGAACTATCATTTATTTAATGAAAACTTAACTCTGTAAATAAAAATGTGTTTGCTATCACCAGCTTCAGCAGCAGAAGAAACAGAGGAACCAGAAGAAGAAGGAACAGCAGATGATGCAGGATAGAAAAATGCCAAAGCGAGGAGACCCTTTAAAAATGAAACCCCCCAGCATGTTGGATCGGCAAGCATGGGAATTCAAACTCAAGGACTACCATCCTCCACATGAATTGGTAAGCACATTATGTAAATTTGAACTGATGTTGGTTAGATGCCTGTTACTACTGTCTGGTCAGATAAAAATAAAAAATTTTAGCCAATGCTTGAAGGTTGAAAATATAACTCTTTGCCCAGATGATTATATATACTTGTTTGCAACACTATCTCCTTTCAAGACTTGTTAAATTGAGAACACAAATATGTTAAAAATATTTTTGCAGGTTAGGATACTCTGTACATGGACATGTTCAAAATCGAGTACATTTGTCTTATCTGTATGTGAGTGTTTCAGACCTTGCATTTGTTATGAAAATCTCTATGGGTTAATTAGTATTACGTAGGGGGAGATATTTCTTTCATAGTTTTTTAGTTCTTAAACTCTTGTAGAAGATTCAGTAATTTATAATCATGGAATGACTCAAATGGTGTATATGGTGTATGAGAATTGCTACTTGTAGTATGATGTATGAAAAATATTAGTTTTCAAATATGCAGTGGCAAAATTTTGAAAATTTCTATGATGAAATAGTGTTTGAAATAATTTCATAAGTATTTGCAAGTATTTTGAAAATGAATACTTTTTAGCAACATTGTCAAAAAGTAATGCCATTATCCAGTATTTATATAATTAGGATATACATATACTTACAAAAAGTAGATCTGACAGGCAGTGATGAAGGTTAATGTTCTGGTGACCTTGGGAATTCCCGATCAACTTATTTTTACTAACCAATCAGAAGAAGTGGTACATTTCATGCTAGGGAGATTTATCCTTAGAAATGATGTATTCCAAATAAAGTCTTTCACTTTTCATAAATGTAAAAACTGCAAAAAAATTTTATTGGAGAATCAAAAGGTGAACAGAACAGGACCTCGTATCAGTGTTCTTCAGATCATCATTATGTCTGAGAGCTTAATTTTACTAGTACTGGTATTTGATATGCTGAGATTGCTCTATCTGTGCATGCAAGCCAGTTTTAAGATTCAGTGTCTAGTAAGATGTGATAGTAAAGGGGAGGTAAAACAAGACATTCTTAATATATGAAGCTTTATAAAACATTTTTGAAATACCATCATCAGTATGATCGTCATCGAACTTCACATGATCCAACGGATATGGATGCACAGAAGCTACTTGTCAAGTATGATGACCAAAACCTGGATGCCGCACAAGAGTCTCTTTGGGCCCAGGAAGCTGGCTTAATGGGGACAAAATTGACCCTTCCTGAAAAGAAGGCTCCAACTACTGCACTCAAGAAGATCCCACCTCCATTACCTTTAAATAAAAGTAGGCCACAGAAGACTGGTGCATCTGAGGATGATGCCCAAGATGAACGTGAAGCCCCTGGGGTGGGGCATTCACCCACGGAAGAATTGGAAGATAAAGATAGTGTCATCTTAATGAAAGAGGTACAAGGTCAAACAGCATGATCTTTGATCTAATGTTTGTTGCATGACTTCTGATCCACTAATTGTTTTTTGTGGCATAACCTCTCAGAGCATGAAGTTGCTTTCTGACCCTCTTTCTTTAAAACCATATGTATTGTAACAACCTATCCTTTTTGTTGTCTTTTCTGTTATTCTCTGCTGTGCCTTCTATGTATGCCTGAAATTCCATAAGTTCAGTTATAATGAGCTCTTTCTTATACTTTATAGCATTTTCTCTCAAGAAATTTTATTAAAATTGGTGCATATACTTAAAACATGTAAAATATTATTTCTGTTGAGATTTTACTGCCAACGATTTAAAACAATACTTTCAATAAAATTAGAATTATTCTTACAACAAGACAAATTATAATCATGCATCTTATCAATACATTAGCACATACAGGAACATATAATTACCAAATACATATCCAGTATGCATGTATAGAGACACATTTTTTGTAATAAAAGAATCAATCTGATATACATATAAACATATATATATATATATATATATATATATATATATATATATATATATATATATATATATATATATATATATATATATATATATATACACTACACACATATATACATACATCCACATTCATAGAACACAAGTTTATATATATATATATATATATATATATATATATATATATATATATATATATATATATATATATATATATATATATATATATATATATATATATATATATCTGATACACTCATGCCCAGGGCTCCTCTAATCTCAGATAAGTATTCTCAGTGAGGCACCTGTTGAAAAGAACCATCTAGTTTGCCTGAGATTCACAATAACATACATTTGGATATCCAAAAACCTTTTGATTAAATTTCTCCATCAGGATATTGAGAAACAGTTTGATCATTAGCCTCCATCTGGATATACAAAAACTATTTGATCAATAGCATATATCTGGATATCCAGAAACTGTTTGATCAATAGCATACATCTGGATATCCAGAAACTATTGTATTAATAGCCTCCATCTGGATATCCAGAAGCTACTGTATTGATAGCCTCCATCTGGATATCCAGAAACTGTTTGATCAATTGCTTACATCTGGATATCCAGAAACTGTTTGATCAATAGCAGACATTTGGATATCCAGAAACTATTGTATTAATAGCCTCCATCTGGATATCCAAAAACTGTTTGATCAATAGCTTACATCTGGATATCCAAAAACTATTTGATCAATAGTATACATCTGGATATCCAAAACCAGTTTGATCATTAGCCTCCATCTAAATATCCAAAAAATATTTGACCAATGGTATACATCTGGATATCCAAACACTATTGTATTAATAGCCTCCATCTGAATATCCAAAAACTGTTTGATCAATAACATGCATCTTGATATCTAAAAACTATTTGATCAATAGCATACATCTGGATATCCAAACACTATTTTAATAATAGCCTCCATATGGATATCCAAAAGTATTTGATCAATAGCCTCTGTCTTTATATCCAAAATGTGTGTGATCAACAATCTCTATGTGAACATACCAACAAATTTTGATCAATAGAATACATCTGGATATGGAAAAACTATTTGATCAATAGTGTATATCTGGATATCAAAAATTTATTGGATCAATCACATACAGGTGGATATCCAAAAACTCTTTCATCAATAGAATACATCTGGATATTAAAAAACTATTTGATCAATATCAAATATCTGAATATTCAAAAACTATTTGATCAATAGCATACATCTGGTTTAAGACTATATAATCAACATTCTTATAGAAGACATTATCATCCACATTATTATTGAGTGTGATTTTCTTAGTAAAAGTGAAAATTTCATTAAAAAATATGTTAAATATGGTTGATACTAGTAGAGAACCCTGTCATACACCCATAGTTATTTTTGAGTATTTACTATTGACTACCAGACTGAAAGCACATGTAAATAAATATATCTAACCCATTACCAGTAACTTGTGGTTAAAAAAGAGGTGAGACAGGCATTCAAAACCTTGTCCAGGTCCTTTAAAACTGCACATACATTAGGGTCATTAGTCCAAAGAATTCTGTGATTTTTCAGTGATAGCAATCAAAACAGATTGGTAGATCTATCCACTCTTCGAAACTGACAATATAGGGATGAAAGATGTTTCTGATATATGCATTCAGATGTTCATATGTTGCGCTCTCTCACACCAAGTTTTGACACATTAAGCACAGTCCTTATTGGTCATTAATTCTCTTTATCTCGCTGATAATTTTTCTTATTCACTGGAGTTACTCGAACACTTGTTCTTTTTTAATTTTTTTCAGAATGAGTTTGAATCAATGATTGTTTTTACAAGATTTTCAGTAGAAACAATACTTTTTAAACAAATGTGGAATTTTGGGCAACAATTTTTAATCAACACCTGTTATCCTGCACTAAGGTCGCAATGCAATCTTCTGAAACTTTCTCGAAACTTAACAGGATAGTACAGTTGTCATGTGTTGCTTGGGCACTGGTTGCATTGTAGATCAAGGTCACTGATTTTGTTTCCAATATTCTTAGCAACATAGAAAACAAATTTAATTGAAAATGTTACATTATATCTTTCTCCATTATTAGGAAGTAGAGTATTTTTATTTTTAGTGATGCCTAAATGGTTAGAGCATCTGCCTCAGATGCAGAAGGTTGCAGGTTCAAACCCCAGCCAAGTCATACAAAGGACTTATAAAAATGGTAACGGCAGTTGCCTTGCTTGGCACTCAGCATTAAGAGGTTAGTATTAGGACTGGTTGGCCTGGTTTCAGGATAATGTGACTGGGTGGGACATGATGCCACATATCTGTGGTATGATGCCATAGTTCTAGACATCGTTATAAACTGCCATAAGCTGTCAAACTGCAGACATTGTAGCGATATGATTCAGATTGTTAAATCTATATTAAAAATTCAAAACCACAAAGACACTTATCATTTTTAGTAACTATTTGTCAGAAATGGATGATTTCCTGTACACAAAATAGTTAATTTTGTTCCACCAGCACATATTTCAGATATGTACCAATTTACAGATATTGTTTTTTAAACATTGTGACATTGTTTCTCAGAATTCTACAGTTTTTCAGTTTTTATGATATTGAATCTGTTAAATTTTCAGAATATCAACCATTATGACTGATTGATTTTCATATGTATCCATTCATGAATGGGACATTTTGTTTTCATGCATGTTTTTAACCTGTAATTTTCTGCATGATCAATCTTCGTCTCTGTTGCATGACTCCTGGTTAACCTTTAGAGGTGTGAAGTCACTATGATTAGATTTATAAGCAGTCACCTGACTGCTGTGTGATGGGCATGAACTCTACCTTGCATGGATAGTCCTCTGCATGTACCCACCTTTAATGTTGCTGTTCACAATATAAAAGCTGCTTTTTCAAATGTATAACCTTTATGATATCCTGTCATTGTGTTTTCACAGATAGAGTATGAATGTAATAATAAAATACTGACATTGGAAGTCTATTTTTGTTTATCATTTGCTTTCCTGTCATGCTTTCTTCCTTCCTGGTCTTGCCATGTATTTTTCTGCTAAGTGGTATAAGTAGGGCATAAAATTGTTCACTACAGTCATCATGTTTTAAATTTTCTGTAAATGACAGCCTGTCTAGCATTGTAAATATGAATTACTGTACATTCAGAATTATTGATAAAGGATTTAATTAATTTTTTTCTTCTCCATTATTAGTAATTAACTACATACAAACTTAAATCCTCCCTGAAAAATAGTATTGTTGAATAATATCTGACAGCTTGAAATATTTTTCCCCACACAATCTTCCATTTATTCACAAGCCATGAAATTGTATCTCCTCAAAATTGTCCATTTACTCACAGCCCATGAAATTATACCCCCAGACATTGCCTGTTTACTCGCAAACTATAAAATTGTATCCCTACAAATGTTTTTGATATTACATATGTATACCTTTGTAATATATTCTTATTTCATTACTGACTTGATTTATGATCAAGAATGATGAGAAATATCAAAAGACCATCTTTTAAATTTTGAAAAAAATGTCAATACAAAATTATGAGTATATATATATATATATATATATATATATATATATATATATATATATATATATATATTTATTTATTAAATTACAAGTATATTGGTATATTCAAGCATTCAGTACTAGATCTCAAACATAGAATATATTGTTTTTCTCCTTGTAGAAGGAACAAAAAAAGTAAAGACATTTTTTTCTTCAAAAAAAATAAAATGAAATAATGTTTCCAAATAACAATTATGGTTGATGACTAACTTGTGTCTTGGATTAAAATATAAACTTGTTTGTATTTAAACTCATTGAACTGCCATCATTCATAGAATAAAGTTACTATGGAAACATTTACAATCAATACTATTTTAATGATAACTTGTATTAATTGATAAATTGTCTTAAAAATCTTTTTTTTTTCAATGTCCTTTCAATAAAAATGTAGGAGAAACTGACTATCTGTATTCAAACACTATTTTTCTAGCTTCCCAGATGTGATTGCTAAAGTTAGATTTTACTGTATTTATCTTTCATCCATCTTTGCTTTGAATTCCCTTTATTTTATCTGATTTGTATATGTAAATATTCTTTCCAACCTATGTTGTTACATCTCTATGATCAGAGGATATATCAGTTTTAATTCATAATTAATGTTAATTATGTTTTGAAATAATTTATTATTTCATAAATGTTTGTAGAAATTATACATTTTGACAATATTGTGTTCTGTACAATAAATGTTGATTATTATATTTGTACACTCATAAACATGATCTAGGAGTAGGCCATATTTAAATAAGTCCTTGGAAATCCGGTTCAGCAATAGTATTATTGTATGCAAATCTCCTTGGACTTCTTATGGATTATTATGGACTTATAATGGACTGTATGCATAGCTCCATTGTCAATAGCATGTTGTTTAAAAATCATGGAGAATTTCCAATTTTGACAAGTTGCTACTAGAGTTTTTCTTTTTTAATTTGTTTAGCTAAAGATAAACTACCAGGGCCTTGTTTTAAAAGAAGTTCAAAAAAAACCTTTTGAACACATTACATGGATGCATTTTTTTCTTGTCTGAAAATTTAAGAAACTTTTAAAATTCTTTAAGGAGGTTTGGCAAATGTTGTATAAGAAGATGGTATGTTTTTTTTCTGATAATAACATGTCAAGAAAAATATATTAAACCTGTTTACTGGTATGTAGAAAAAATATATAAAGGTCTTCTATGTTGTCTTAGTTTATATAGCTTAAATATTGTTGCATTTAAAAAATTGACAAAAAAATGTTCATAGTAAAAGGGCAAGATATTAATGAAACTTCTGATTAAGGTTGATTATAGTAATAGAAAATAACATGGTAAGTAATAGAAAATATGGTAAGTAGTACAAAATATCATGTAAGTGGTAGAAAATATGGTAAGTGGTAGAAAATATGGTAAGTGGTAGAAAATATGGTAAGTAGTAGAAAAAATGGTAAGTGGTAGAAAATATGGTAAGTAGTACAAAATATCATGTAAGTGGTAGAAAATATGGTAAGTGGTAGAAAATATGGTAAGTAGTAGAAAAAAATGGTAAGTGGTAGAAAATATGGTAAGTAGTACAAAATATCATGTAAGTGGTAGAAAATATGGTAAGTAGTAGAAAATATGGTAAGTAGTAGAAAATATGGTAAGTAGTTCAAAATATGGTAAGTGGTAGAAAATATGGTAGGTAGCAAACAATATCATGGTAAGTGGTAGAAAATATGGTAAGTGGTAGAAAATATGGTAAGTAGTAGAAAATATGGTAAGTGGTAGAAAATATGGTAAGTAGCAAACAATATCACGGTTTAGTGGTAGAAAATATCATGGTACATGTAAATGGTAGAAAATATGGTAAGTAGTAGAAAATATCATGGTAAGTGGTAGAAAATATCATTGTAAGTGGTGGAACTATCATGATAAGTGATAGAATATGCTAATTTGTAGAACTATCTTGGTAAGTGATAGAATTATGGTAATGGAAGAAATATCAATTGGTTGGAATCTTCCACAAACATGTTAAATATATTATTGCT
The DNA here is from genome assembly GCA_016746295.1 of Potamilus streckersoni. Classification (NCBI taxonomy): domain Eukaryota; kingdom Metazoa; phylum Mollusca; class Bivalvia; order Unionida; family Unionidae; genus Potamilus; species Potamilus streckersoni. The sequence goes on from JAEAOA010001832.1 coordinate 1,244,457, forward strand.
AACATAACATATCCTAAGGCTTGGGTCTCAAGCATGATTTGCTTCACAAGGTAGCATGAGAGATAACAAAGGTGATATGGCTTATGGGCCATCAAAAATGCCTCTATTAGCCCTCAGGGTAGTTTGAGTTTGAGACCCCTGTCTTAGGGCATCTTTTCAAGTGGTTTCATGTGGTGGTCATATATAGAAAATTGTCAACATTTTGGAAAATGGGATGATTGGTGGACTTTTGTGGGATAAATAATTTACTTAATGTTTGGATTGTGGGATAAATAATTTACTTAATGCTTGAATTGTGGGATAAATAATTTACTTTATGCTTGAATTGTTCTTTAAGGAACGGTTGCTTTCAGGTGATAATAAAAAAAAACAACCACAAGACAGGTTTTAAGTTATCATCTAGGTGTGAACCTTTATAAAATCAGATGACCAGATAAAAGTAAGGTCAATAGATAGAATTAACTCTCTGATGTGTACAATTTCAACCCATATATATTTTTCATGAACTTTTTGCAAGATACTGTTGAGTCAAGAATTAACTCTCTACAATTTTAACCCATATATATTTTTCATGAAATTTTTGCATAATACTGTTGAGTCAAGTATTTCAATCTCTAGGATGTTCTTTTTCAATACGTAGCACATATTTCCACTAGATTATGAATTAAATGCTGTGTACCAGTGGTTCCCAAAGTAGGCGGACCGAGGGGATGGGGTTAATGATGAATAATATTATTTTACAGGGTAAAATGGGGGGGTACTGAGGATAACCAAGGGGACAAAGACCAAAAAAATTTTTTGGGAACCACTGCTGTATACAGAACTACAGTATGTTGAAAATCTGTCATCCCTAATTTTATGTATCTGATGTAGTTAAGGGCAATGTTCTTACCTGGTATGATTTCATGTATTTTAGAAAGCTGATAAGGACAAGCACGAGTCAGAGAAACCAGAAACAGGTAGATACTCTTGTTTGTAGTATTGATTTATGTAGCTTTAATTGGACATTTTGGTTTGATGGTAGTGTAGTTTTTTGTAGCTTAAATTGGATTTTTTTATCATAGACAGGCTTTCATTGGTTTAAATTTTATATTTCATTTCCAATGCAAAGTGAAGGATTTAGTACTGGAATATGGCTATAAATACTTACTTTGAACTTTCAGGTATTGAATTTTGATTTATTTTTATTTCAGATTTTCCTTCCATAGTTGCTTCCTTTTTTAGAAGTGTGTGGATTTTTTTTTTATGTACTGATGTTTATTAATGAAAATGTTTTTCTTTGAAAATTCTCCATTGTTTTCTGATTTTTTTTGTGAGAAAACATTATCTAAAGAAGAATAGCTTATGAATATTTTTGTTTTACTGTTAGATAGTGCAGTATCTGTTTTTCACCACCAAATTTCCATTTAAGTTGAATTATACTCATTGGCAGGTCAAAAGGTCATCCATTAAGATTGTTTCAAAATAAATCAACCAAATTTTTTACTAAACTTTCCCATTACAGCCACATAACTTCTGCTTCATACTTTATTTATATATTTAAAATTGTCATGTTCTTTTTAAACTGAAGACAGGATATTTTTTTTAAAAAATGTTTACAAGAAATTGTGTATTTTTCTTTAAGTAAATACATGCTCAAGCTATGTGAAAAGCTTTATTAAAGGATTATTATACTTATGACCAGATTTGTGTCATTTTTGGGATAGTTTTATATATATATATATATATATATATATATATATATATATATATATATATATATATGAAATGGCATACAGTATCATCTGTAATTTTCATGTTCTCAGATTTTTCGTACACACTCAGTCCATAAAAATAACATGTCTAATTATTTTGTATCTTCTAATTTTTAGTTGTACTGCTCATAGTCCAGGATAGATATTATACCTTATAGTGAAATACATGACACAGTACCCCTCATTATAATGCTCTCAATGGGAGATGTATAGTATACCATCTTATAGTGTAATTGCCTTATAATATATACATGACATGGTACTCCCTCATTATAATGCTGTTTATGGGAGATGTATATTATACCACCTTAAAGTGAGACAGCCTTATAATGAAATACATGACACAGTACTCATTATAATGCTGTCAATGGGAGATACATAGTATATCATATTATAGTGAGACAACCTTATAGTGAAATAAATGACATAGTACCCCCTAATTACAATTCTGTCTATGGGAGATGTATAGTATACCACCTTATAGTGAGACAGCCTTATAATGAGATACATGACAGTACTCATTATAATGTTATCTATGGGAGATACATATATTTCACATTATAGTGAGACAGCCTTATAATGAAATGCATGACACAGTACTCATTCATGATAATGCTGTCCCAGTGAGATATATAGTATATCATCTTATAGGTAGATAGCCTTATAATGAAATGCATTATATATATCTAGCCCAACTGTATGGCTTCAGAAGTTGGCATTTAAGAAATACCTACACAATCTCATCAACAGTGATGGAAACAATTTCAGTAACTTTATTAGATTAGTGTCATAAACTCCATACCTCATTCCCATTCATAGTTTTCTTTATAACCATGCTGTCAGCTAAATTTATAAAATTTGGAATCAGCTGCCATACATTCTTTAGCATCTCATTATACAGATACAATAGTAGCACTTGAATAAGACCAGACTGTATTTAATTTCTTTAGCATCATATTGTTAATTGAGGTGGACATATATAAGTACCAGTCTGGTAATGTATTTGATGATAGGCAAGACTGGACTGTATCCAATCTCTCTCTCTCTGTCTCTCTGTCTCTCTGTCTCTCTCTCTCTCTCTCTCTCTCTCTCTCTCTCTCTCTGTCTCTCTCTCTGTCTCTGTCTCTCCCTCTCTCTCTCTCTCTCTCTCTCTCATGATATTGTTAATTAAGGTGGACTTATATAAGTATCAGTCTGGTAATTTATTTGATGATAGGTTTAAGTCTGGAACACTTTTAATCAGAGAGCTAGGGCTTAAATAAATATTTCAATAAGAGGTCAGCATTTGTGCCTACATTCATGTTCAGTAATCATCTTTATTATGTTTGAATTGTCCAATACATCAAGCACAATGCCCTTGTAAAATATTAAAAGCAGTGATAAGCCCCTGCCTGTCCAGTTCAATACAAAAGAGTTTGGAATATGAATTAGAAGGATTTTAAGATGTTGTAATTAATCAATTGTAGAAAAGACATATTTGTAACAAGTATTGTAATATAAATTCAATTTATAATAGGAAAAGAATGTAATGTTTACTATTTGGCTGAAAATCAATTTTATTAATTTTATTGTGAAAAGAAATGGTCCAGTTTCCAGAATTCTCTTTGAATGGCTTTACATTTTACAATGGATTAGTATAAACAATGTTGTAGTTTTATTCAGAAAAGAAAGGTAGAAGTATGTTTAGATTGACCGATGCCATTCATTTTGGAATTTATTTTCATAATGTCATCTGTGTCAAATCGAGTTTCAGACAACCGTCCAAAGTTTGCAAAAGATTTGAAAGTCAGTTGAAAATTTGAGGAATTCTAGCATTTGTTGTCAGTCAGATATATTATCAAAACCATAGCATAATTTATGTTCATAAAATTACTTGGATACCGATGATAACTAGTTACTTTTTGAATTCACTAATACTAAAGTGCGACTAGAGCTATTTGTCTAAGGTACTTTGTGGTACGGAATCGTAGTGTCTGCTTTCTTTTCAATTGTGTATCGTTACTATAGCCTACAAGAATGCAGCCAATTTTTATTTGGTTTCAAGATCCATAATTTTGTTATCTGATCATCATGCACAGATGGAATGGAAAGTGATCGTGGAAGTGTCATCAATCTCGATTCAAATGCCCCTGAGACACAGATGCAAAGACATTCACGTCTTGGGAATCGTTTTGTTGAAGATGAAAAAGCTTTTGATCCAAATAACTCTGGCATGACTCTGAAGAAGAAAAAAGTCAATGTTTACCTACCACGGGATGATAGAGATGATATACAGACCCCCAACACCGATCTGCACGAGTCATGTAATCGAATGAAATCTGCAATATTATGACAGCCGTTAAAGAAGCTTATGCTTTATGTCACCTAATACACCTAATATCTCTGTGCCTCATGCTGTTATATAATTATCTTGTCACCTAATGCCTCTATGCTGTTATATACTTATCTTGTCACCTAATGCCTCATTACTGTTATATAATTATCTTGTCACCTAATGCCTCATTGCTGTTATATAATTATCTTGTTACCTAATGCCTCAGTGATATATAATTGTCACCTAATGCCTCAGTGCTATTATATAATTATATTGTCACCTAATGCCTCAGTGATATTATATAATTATCACCTAATGCCTCAGTGCTATTATATAATTATATTGTCACCTAATGCCTCAGTGATATTATATAATTGTCACCTAATGCCTCAGTGCTATTATATAATTATATTGTCACCTAATGCCTCAGTGATATTATATAATTATCACCTAATGCCTCAGTGCTATTATATAATTATATTGTCACCTAATGCCTCAGTGATATTATATAATTATCACCTAATGCCTCAGTGCTATTATATAATTATATTGTCACCTAATGCCTCAGTGATATTATATAATTGTCACCTAATGCCTCAGTGCTATTATATAATTATCTTCATGTAAATGGCTGTTTTAATCATTTCATCATATTACTTCTAACATTTTTAGCTGACTTTTTGTATGAAGCAATACTTTAATTTTGGTGACCTTTAAATTACTCATGGTCAGGTAAATACCTCTCATCAAGATCATATGAACATTAATTTTATTTCTAGATCAGATCTTAAATTATTTAAATTGTTTAAATTTCATACAAAAAGTGAGTAAAATGAAAATAATATAGGTTTAGATTTAAAATTTGTATGGTAATTATATAAATACTGGATTTTGATTAAGAAGTATCTGGTAAGTTATTGGTTGATTTTGTTTTTTTTTATATGGCAATGGAGTACTTTTTAGGCTTCATACAAATGGGATCTATGTGCCTTTAAAAAGGACTTACCTAGTCCATCAGTCTGGACTGGCATGGGTGGGTCTCAATCTCAAAAGGCCAGTGCTCTAGTAACATTGTTTTGTGGACGAAATAATGCTACATGAACTGTTAGGATGAAAAATCTTAGTATTATAACAGTATTTCATTTTCCTAGTAACCAGTTTTTATTTCTTGTGAATGTAACTGTTATAGGCACAATAATTAAATGCTTATTAACTATATTATTCTTAAAATTTTATTTTCACTAAGTATCAAAAATAAATAAATTTCTTGATTCTCTATGCTTTTCAGCTCCACTTCCACTACCAATACTTCAAAACCCCCCCCCATTGTAAATTTTAGCATTTTTTTAGATACATGCTCCTTCTTTGTCATTTTGAGTGAAAAATTAATTTGGAGTTTGTCAACACTGATAAAAAAAATTATTGTTTACAAAAGTATCAAAGTTGACAGCAAATAATTATATAATTAAAATTACAACCAACTGTTTGACTTTAACATTTAGAGTCTTATACTGGTTGACTGGCTTGTCATGGATGAAAAATGGTGTTAAACCAACAAAAACAAAGAAACAAATAAACGTTCAGCATCTCATTTATATAATTCTATATTATCATCCAGCTTCTTTATTATGGTGCAGGTACCTTTCTTAGGCAAACATGCAAAACATTTTGCTTTGTGGGGAAAGTTCATAATTATTTACCTACTCAAAGAAATAAGATTTAAATTTATGCCATTGAATTTCACATCAGCATGTTTATATTAATTGTCCAGTGGCAGCTGGATATCAACATGGCACTATACCTATAACCCCCGTCCAACCCCCAACCTCCCACTTTTATTTGCCCAAAATAAGCCATGGTATTTTATCATCCACTGATTGACAACTGTTGTATGGAGTTTTTTTAAATGAAAGAAAAAAGTTCAGTAACAAACTGTTTTAAATATAATTGACTTTTTTCAATAATCAGTTTAGTGGTTTTTGTACAATATATAAAAATCTTTTACTTGCTGCATAGTTTTTTATACATACTAATAATGTAAACTCACCTCTAATTAATTTGCTAATTAGTTTTGTATTTGTACTCACATATTTAATTTGGTAATTATTTTATATTTCTTTTTGTTTTTCTTAATGTTTCATTGAAAACTTTAGTTTGTTAACTTAATTAAAAGCTGTTTGTGAAAAGTCAACACTTAGATGATCCATAAGTTAAACATGGTAAACTGGTAGATACTTTAATATAGGTAATTTATAAAAACCAAGTTTTTATCAGCAACTGTGATGGAAACATATTGATTTTGAAAAAAGTAACAAAAGGTATTAAGCAATTGTAGTTTTGATGGTTTGTGTAATTCAAGTCTTGAAGATAGGAGGATTGAATATATGGAGATATATTAATGGGACAGTTTTCACTATTTTTGAATAAACATTGAATGAATTTTATTTATCTATAAAGTTTTATAAGGCACATTGATCTAACTAAAAGAAATACTAAAATTGCAAAGAATTTAGTATAGCAAAAGCACACCAAAAACAAAAAATATCAATTTGGAAAAGGCTCATGGATAGAAAAAGTTGTTAGAATGCCTCATAAAAATTTAAATTGTATCAATTTTTATGGTTTTTGAAGAAAAAATGTAAACTGAATCAGTTTTTATGGTCTTTGAAGAAAAATTTAAACCAAATCCATTTTATACTCTTGGAAGAAAAATTCAAATTGAATCAATTTTTATGTCTTGGAAAAAATATTGATAAAGCATCAGTGAAAAGTTCATGTACGGGGAACAGTTAAGGTTTATCCTTAGGTTTAAATGGTTGGGGTTTTAATGACTGTCAGTTAAATCCTAAACTGAATTAAAATAAGAGAATTTATTTAAAAAGTGGCCAATTATGTTTGGATTTTATGCTTGCAAGACAGATGTGCTTATTGTTGTATTAACAGAATAAATAAATAGAGATAATGATGATTGATCACGTAATAGATATAATGATTATTGATTGATTAATTGATATCACAATAATTGATCAATTAATAGATATAATGATTATTGATAGATTAATTGATATCACAATGATTGATCAGTTAATAGATATAATGATTATTGATAGATTAATTGATATCACAATGATTGATCAATTAATAGATATAATGATGATTGATCGATTAATTGATATCACAATAATTGATCAATTAATAAATATAATGATTATTAATAGATTAATTGATATCACAATGATTGATCAATTAATATATATAATGTTTATTGATCAATCAATTGATATCACAATAATTGATCAATTAATATATATAATGATTATTGATCGATTGATTGATATCACAATGATTGATCAAATTAATAGATATATTGATGACTCATGAGATATAATGATGACTTATCATTTAATCAATGCTGGTAAAAGACATATTCAGTTAAATTTGTTCAAGACACTACTGTAAAATAATAAATATTCCATGGAATAAAATTTTCATGGTTTGGAAGTAAATGGATGCAGTTTCATGGGGTCAGACTGATTACCATATTGTTGTTCAGCAACACTATCTTTTATGTTGGATTTATGTCTGTGGATATCTGTTACATATCAAAATAACAAAATTAAATCCTCCAAGAATATTACTGATATTTTCCCATGAATTCTACAGTATGTTTAAGTCAAGCATCTTAATAATGTTACAAAATGGGGAGGGGGTGGTACAATCGGATGACTAAGAATTGTTCTTTCAGATATCAACATGGAGAATTCTGAACAACGTTTGATATTTTTTTTTACAGAAAAACAAATTCCAAAGATTATAAATTTTATTTGGTCTGATGTTTTATAGCAAAGGAATGTTTTATTATTCTGAGGCAAAATAAACTAAGTTCTTGCTCTAGTACACACCACAGTAACTGATTAATTCCTTACTGATAATGGGAATCAAACTGACACCCTTCTGGTCATCAGCCAAATGTCTTAACCACTGCACCACTGAGGATGTCTTCAAAGATAATTATACTCTTTTACCATACAGTATCAGGAAGGTAATAATGTACCCTATAAATATATGTTTTATATGAACATATTCATTTTAAACATACAAGTTTTTAATTTATATTTTTATGAGGGAGGTCATGGGTTTGAGTCCCAGCCGAGTCATACCAAACACTTGCAAAAATGGTACTAACAGCTGCCTTGCTAGGTGCTCATTATTAAAAGGTTAGTCTTAGGACTGATCGGCCTGGTGTCAGGATAATGTGACTGGCTGGGACATGATGCTACATGTCTGTGGCATGATGTCCCAGTGCTAGACATCACTATAAACTGCCACATTGCAGACCTCGTAGCAATATGACTGAAATATTGTTAAAAGCTGCATAAAAAAAAACTAAATTACACAAATCACACACAAATTTCAAACTTAATTAAAAGGAAAGGGGTAGGGACTTAAAGAGCCCAGTCTGACTCCCAAAATTTACGGAAATTGAATGTTTAAAAGTGGTTATATACTGGCTGATGCAAAATATGTTTTTAGAAAATTTGAAACTTTAGGTCATGGAGGCACCAGATTTTGCATTAAAATTGGACAATGAAAAATATCAGTGTATGGAAGAGGCAATTTTAATCAAAGTTGAAGCCACTCTTGGTAGAGAGAAATGTTCCCATGTTTGTGCTTCCATTTTTAATGAGATATAACCTAAAAATATTTTTTTCTTGAACATTTCCCTAGTTCATCAAAGTTTCTTGTGATCCTAAGCCTTTGAGAATTGTCTAGGAATTGGTTTCCTATGGCACATTAATTGTAATACTGGTTAAAATATTACCATAAATAACTGTAACTGTTATTGTTTAAAATATTACCACAAAATACTTATTCTAGATATTGAAAGGTAAAAGCCACCATCTAAGCCCCTTCTCATATTTAGTTAATCATATTCAAATATAAAATATAATATTGTCCTTCATTTCCCTGGAGAAGATTATTTTATAACACAAATTATTGTCACATATTCAGTAATTTTCACATTCACAACCTTTCTCCATTGATGATAAAATAGTCATCCAGATGCACCATTGCACACTTTTCTGCACTAATCAGTATGTATACTATATACCAATTCCTGCTTCATTTCGGTTTGGTTTTTCACAAAATGAATGTATTGTGAATCACTAATTTTCTATAGCAACTGTTATACAAGTGTGTGTGTGTGTGTGTGTGTGTGTGTGTGTGTGTGTGTGTGTGTGGCATGTGTGTGTGTGTGTGTGTGTGTGTGTGTGTGTGTGTGTGATATATACATTTAAAAATTTATTTATCCTGACATATACTGTATTTTGATTGCAGTCTCTTAATATACATGTATATCCTTTTTCATTTTTTTTACTGACTTCAAGATGTCAGTAAAATTATTGATTTTCTAGTGTTGTTAACATATTCATAATTAAGTTAAAATCGATGACATTATAAAAGGTAATAGATGGATATAAAGGTGAAATTTATAGCTTCTTATTTAATTTGTAAATTTACTAATTAATAAAGATCATACTGTATTTATGCCATCATTAAAGTTACAGTGAGTATTCACTGTTTTAAATGTTCTCTGTAGCAAACATAAATTTTAATATTCAGTTCAGCTATGAGGTAAACTATTTATTTATCCAAGAATCACAAGTATTTGTCATGAAAATGTTTCCCATAATCACCACTACTACATAAGGATAACATTGCTCGCTGTATTTATTTTAAATTGCATATTCGATTTTGCTCAGTTCCCATTTATTAATTTGAGCACAATAAAATAATATGTCACTGAAGTCCAACACAAGTCAAGTATTTTACCCACAGTACATGCCTATTTTAATGACCGCAACAAATCTAACGGTTTGTTGGGCAGTATGCAACTCCATCCTGATTCTGATTTCCAGATATTGCGTGTCCATTTCAGACCGCGCAACCCCCGATTCTGGAATCGGGGAGTCAGCTTATGGACACACATCTTCAACATCAGCAGGAAAAAGGCTTGATAAACTCAAGGAGGAGGAAGAAGAGTTGTCTCGTCGTAGACGGGAAGCGCTGCTGTTCAATGACCTTGATAAAACTGATGAGGAACAACTCAAACCAAGGCCAAACTCATCATATATGGGACTACGAAAGAGATATCTTTCATCTGGTAAGAGGGCTTGTATTCTCGGAAATAAATAACTGGGTATATTAATGGTACAGTGATGATTGGGTAGATTGCTGGTACAGTGATGATTGGGGATGTTAATGGTACAGTGATGATTGGGTAGATTAATGGTACAATGTTGATTTGGTTTATTAATGGTACAGTGATGATTGGGTAGATTGCTGGTACAGTGATGATTGGGGATGTTAATGGTACAGTGATGATTGGTATATTAATGGTATAGTGATGATTGGGTAGATTGATGGTATAGTGATGATTGTATATATTAATGGTACAGTGATGATTGTGTAGATTGATGATACAGTGATTGTGTATATTAATGGTACACTGATGATTGGTTAGATTATTGGTTCAGTGATGATTGGTTAGATTAATGGTACAGTGATGATTGGGTTTATTAATAGTACACTGATGATTGGTTAGATTATTGGTTCAGTGATGATTGGGTTTATTAATGGTACACTGATGATTGGGTATTGTTAATGGTACAGTGATGGTTGGTATATTATTGATAATGTGATGATTGATATAATAATGGTACAATGATGATTGGGGGGTAGAGTGATGGTAAAGTGATGATTGGTTAGATTAATGGTACAGTGATGATTGGGGATAATAATGGTTTAGCAATGGTAACAGTGCCATCTTAACAACATTGTAGGCTCTGGACAAAGCAATGCACTGGGGTTTCCTACCAGCCCTACTATTCATTAATATGGGCAGCATGATGCCCTTAGAAGAGTGATGCCCTGGGCAACTGCCCAGTGTGCCCATGCCTTAACATGGTACTGATTGGTATATTAATGGTACAGTGATTATTAGGTATTTTTAATGGTACAGTGACAGTTGGTATATTAATGGTACAGTGATGACTGAGATTAATGATACAGTGATGACTAGGTATATTAATGGTACAGTGATTATTTGAATAGATTGATGATACAGTGATGATTGGGTAGACTGATGGTACATTGACTATTGGGGATATTAATGGTACAGTGATGATTGATATATTACTGGTACAGTGATGATTGGTATATTACTGGTACAGTGATGATTGGTATATTATTGGTACAGTGATGATTGTTATAGTAATTTTACAATGATGATTGGGTATATCAAGGTACAGTGATGATTAGGTATATTAATGGTACAGAGATGGTTGGTTTATTACAGGTACAGTGATGATTGGTTTAATAATGGTACAGTGATGATTGATTTGTTATTGTTAATGGTACCATGATGATTGGTATATTACTGGTACAGTGATGACTGGTATTTTAATGTTACAGTGATGATTGGGTAATGTTAATGATGCAGTGATGCTTAGTATATTACTAGTACAGTGATGATTGGTATATTACTAGTACAGTGATGATTGGTATTTTAATGGTACAGTGATGATTGGGTAATGTTAATGGTACAGTGATGATTGGTATATTACTGTTACAGTGATGATTGTTATATTAATAATACAGTGATTATTGGTTTATTAATGGTAAAGTGATGATTGGTTTTTAAATGGTATAGTGATGATTGGGTAATGTTAATGGTACAGTGATGATTGGGTAATGTTAATGGTACAGTGATGATTGGTATTTTAATGGTACAGTGATGATTGGGTAATGTTAATGGTACAGTGATGATTGGGTAATGTTAATGGTACAGTGATGATTGGGTAATGTTAATGGTACAGTGATGATTGGTATATTACTGTTACAGTGATGATTGTTATATTAATAATACAGTGATTATTGGTTTATTAATGGTAAAGTGATGATTGGTTTTTAAATGGTATAGTGATGATTGGGTATATTAATTATACAATGATGTTTGGTTTATAAAATATACAGTGATGATTGGGTATATTAATGGTGCGGTAATTATTGGTATATTAATGGTACAGTGAAGATGCATATTAATAAATTTTCATCCACTTTTCATGGTATAGCTACTGTACTTACAATTTTACATACATGCTGTCTTCCAAACATGTAAAAATTCAATCACTTTACTCTTATTTGATGAAAGGATCTTTGGTCAAAGATAAGAATTTTCCATAATGCTTCTATCAAAATGACACAATCAATGGCAGGCATAATTTGTTAGTGTTAAACAGAATCCCAGTCATTTTCATTTGTTTGATTCAGAAGTTATACCTCCAGCCCATGTAGGTAGCCTTTGCTCATTGTAACTCTTGAGTCACTTAGGTAGACTTTGCTCATTGTAACTCTTGAGTTCGGTGACTTTGACATAAATAAAAAAAAGCCGGGATATAAGGTTTTGGAACTTAATTCATTTCATGTATGTATTCATTACTGTTAAGCTAATATTGATCTTTTCAGCAATTGTAATTAGTAATTAGGTATTTTGGATTGACAAATATTATATATTATTGGAAGAAAGCTTGTGTATACATTGTAAGTACTTTACCTGTACCATGAAAAAGTGGATGACAATATACACACAATAAAAGATCTTACTTTGAGCTCTTTGTGTTTTAGAATGGTATATTTCTATTTAAAAACATTAATTTCAAGCTAAACTACATTGATAAGATCTCAGTTTGATTTTTTAAGCATTTTCAAAATTAAAAATGTACAAATAGGATATCTGAGCACTACAGTAATAAGGTTTGTTTATTTTCTTTTACAGGAGATGCCAGGGCCAGACCACAAACTGCTCATGTAAAATTCAGAGCTGAGGTGAGTCTTATTTGTCTACTTTACAACATTTTTTTTCCTTGGAAGGGGGGGATGGTATTTAGTTTTCCAAGTCATGTTTGAACTAAT
>JAEAOA010001832.1:1260000-1522500 GCA_016746295.1 Potamilus streckersoni
GAGACTATCTCATAATGAAATACAGTCCCCCATTATATCGCTTTACATGGGCACCATATTATATTAATGCCTTATAGCAAGAATACCTTTATAATGAAGTACATAAGAACACCCTTATTATAGTGCTGTCATTGGGAGGGGCTCTACCTGGCTAAGTGCTCACCTTTACAGATCACTCTGTGCAGGTTCAAGTCTTGATTTAATAACAAAAAATTAAAGTTTTCTTGTCTTTAATGTTTTATCAGAAATAATGGGTGTATAAACTCCCCTGCTACCAGGGAAATTAATTTTTTCTTTATGACACAGTGATGGTAATAAATTGTATTATTTATGTGGTGGTAAAAATGTATTTAATTATAATTCAGCCTTATCTATAATGTAGTTTATTCAATGGCTCTCCAGGTTTATTTTGTAATGAAAGATAACTTTATATGTATTGTAAAATTCTAATTTATGATTTGATGGAAGATACACAATATGTAACTGATTATTTTATACAAGGAACTTATCTCACAAACATGGATTGAATCATTTATTATACATATGGGGGCAATATATTATTCCTGTAATAAACCTTGTTTTTTCAATTACAAGAGATGCATTGATGTTCCTCTCATGAATTGTAAGTGTATCTGTCTAAAAGTAATAACCAATGTTGGAATACCTACTTTAAGAGATAACTAATTGCTGTTCCTTTTCTGGTTATAAATTGCTTATTGTGCTGTTCAAACAAGATGAGAGTATTACTGCATATCATAAAGTGCTCTATTTTATTTATTGTATGAATTCAAAGATTTTAGACTGTATGAAGTTGGTCAGGCTTGATAGGTGTACATTAAACCAGTTGCAATACAGTATTTGGATCATTGGTTATTGTAATAAAAGGCAGAATTATAAATGAAGGTATGGATTGCGTACATCTGCATACCACAAAGTTCATGTTGGCGCATACACACTTGCAAATCAAATGCATGCTTAAATTATGAAATTAAAATGTTTTGTAAGCATTTAAAATCAAATTGTTTTTTCTTCAGATCTATTTTATTACATAACATTTGTCATCGTTAGTGTCATGATATGTTCTAGCCACTGTCTGCCACACAGGATAACACTTATCATTGTTAGAATCATGATCTGTTCTAATGACTGCTTGTAATGCTATGGGATAACACTTAGCACTATTTGAATCATGATGTTCTAGCCACTGATAAACACAGTGGGATAACACTAACCCTTACTATTGCCATTGTCTGCAAACAACAAGGTAACACTTGTTAGAGTCATTATATGGTCTAGCCACTGCTTGTAACACTATGGGATAACACTTACCATATTTAGTCATGATGTTCTAGCCTCTGTTAGTAATACTATTGGATAACACTTACCATTGTCAGAGTATAATGTTCTAGCCATTGATTACAGCACTTAAGGATAACTTTTAAGATTGTCATTGTTTACATCACAATGAGATAACACTTACCATTGTTAGAGTATGATGTTCTAGCCATTGTTTACAGCACTTAGAGATAACACTATTGCCATTGTTTATAAAACAATGAGATAACACTTGTGATTGTTAGAGTCATGATGTTATGTTTGAGCACTGCTTGCAACACTATGGGATAACACTTTGCAGCACCACAGAATAATGTCATTGAATATTGCAAAATTCTTAATGTTACTTGGTCGCAAAATTTATTTTAAACTTGTGTTTGTTTGGCGTGAAATATTAATACTGAAAATACATTAAATAAAACAGTATACCAAACAGTTTGTGACATGTGATTTTATTCAACTCATTTCATAAATTTTACATCAAATGTTAACTTTTGTAAGGTTCTCTATTCACAGGACTCATGGCTGTGAGAAGTTCTTTACACTACACTTACACAAAATGTCAAATATTCATTGACAGTTTATAAAGTGGATGGTCATTCCATGCTTTCTTCCACTGCTTCATAATTATTTTTCATCTCCATGCTTAATAAAAGGCAATCTTCAAGTTCATTACAACTTCTCCCAAACTGCTTGATGGAATTTTTATGAAACATGGTAGCTATGTTGCCCATATGGTAACCATGGTAACCATCTGTGAAAAGAGTGTTGTTCTTGCTCACATATGCAAAAACCAGGACATCAAATAAGTGGATTTCAAATTTTTATATTTTTATCATTAGATTAGCTTCAAAATTAATAGGTCTATTCACTGACATAAATTTTACATGTTTTAAGGGAATTGAAAACAAAATAAGCACATTTTTGCCCTAATGTTTTCTTGTCCATATAATAAAATAGTTTTGAACAAGAATTATATTTTGATGTCAATAGTACCATAGCAA
The DNA here is from genome assembly GCA_016746295.1 of Potamilus streckersoni. NCBI lineage: Eukaryota > Metazoa > Mollusca > Bivalvia > Unionida > Unionidae > Potamilus > Potamilus streckersoni. The sequence continues at coordinate 1,262,340 of JAEAOA010001832.1, forward strand.
CTAATTAATTAAAATTATGATACTATCAGTCCTAAAATGAAGAGCTGTGCATCTCCTAGATCAATGCAAGGAATTTTGCAAAAATCATTTTTAGTGACTTAGCTAAGTCACTCTATATTGACCACAGATGCCTATTCATATTTACCTGCACCCATTTAAACTGATTTCCATGCATTGTTGAACTAGATGTAATATTTTTAAGATGGTGTTTGTGTTTTGTGTATTTGTTAAGCAATGGGAGAAAGCACATATTTTGGTATTATGTCATTCAATTGACCCCCCACCACCACCACCCTAAAAATTATTAGAGCTCACATTAATTATTCCTGAATATACGTTTTGAAAAACACAATAATAATTGGACAATGAAAAAAACAAACAAATATTTACGCAAATGATTCTGCTCAAGTAATTTTTGCTCCAGTGGCCTAGTGGTTAGAGCATCTGCCTCAGATGTGGCAGGTTGTGGGTTCGATCCCCGGTCGAGTCATACCAAAGACTTACAAAAATGGTACTAACAGCTGCCTCACTTGGCACTCAGCATCAAGAGGTTAGTGTTAGGACTGGTCTGCCTGGTGTCAGGATAATGTGACTGGATGGGACATCATGCTAAATGTCTGCAGCATGATGCCCCAGTGCTAAACTTCACTATAAACTGCCACACAGCAGACATCATAGGGATATGACTGAAAAATTGTTAAAGCTATGTTAAAAATCCAAATCACTCACACAATTTTTTGCAGTTAGTCACATATTTTTATCTCAAATCCATCAAAAATTGCTCAACTTTTAATCAAACATAAGTCCTCAAGAACTACATTTGATCCTTTGTAACTTCTAAGACCTCAATAAATCTGCTGCCTTTGGCCTTAAGCTCTCCAGATTACAATAATAAAGTAATCAATTTACAGCTTGTTGTGTACACATGTCAGCCATTGTGTAACAATTCTTAATTGGATTACTTAGCTACTTAGCATATATCTTTAAATTAGCTGTTGAACTGGTAGAACATTTCTGGTCCCCAGTAGATCTGTTCTGAGAGGTTTCTGTAACATGTGGAAAGAATATGTGCAAAGAAAAGTCCCCACCAAAGGTATATAACTTGTAATCTTTTAATTATTAAAAGTAGTTGATTGTTGATGGTTTGTGTTGTAGACAGCCTTTAAAATGGCATTTTTTGTCCTGCTGCCAATACTCATCATTGGTTGTAACCCTTGCACTTACAATAAAAATTGTGTTTTCAGATATTTCCCAGAGCATTACACACACACACACACACACACACACACACACACACATATATATATATATATATATATATATATATATATATATATATATATATATATATATATATATATATATATATATATATATTATATATATATATATATATATATATATATATATATATATATATATATATATTTTTATATATATATATATATATATAGAATACAAATAACAGTCCTTTCAAGTGCACTGGATACAGTTAGGGATTACATGTCACATGTGTCAGGGATTGATTAAAGGTAAACGCAATAAACTGACAACAAAAATATTGAAATAAACTAGTTGAAAAATAATGCATTTAATGATTTAATTCCTGTAGAAACAGCTGTAAAAAATTGGCAAACACAAGTTTTTTTATTTTTTTTTTGTTTGTTTTGTCTACATTTTGTATTTGCCTTTGAAAAAGACTCATTAAGAGTCAAAAGTGTTCAGGCTCCTTAGAAACTAGTTTTGCACTGTTTGATGTCAGTTTATTGCATATATATATATATATATATATATATATATATATATATATATATATATATATATATATATATATATAACACAACCCAGATTCAAAATCAAGGAGGGTGGATGAGTAGTATGGGATTGTTTGCAAAATCCATTAAAAGCATGGGGATTCGTAGTTGTGAGCAGTTGCATTTGTTCTACTTTTCTTTTTCTTTTTTTTTTTTTTTTGAATTGGTTAAACATGAATTAAAACTTGTCTGTCTCAGATATTGCACTTTAGTATTTAAGCACTCAATACCTTGTTTTTCATATGTATTAAAGAACATTTCCAGATCATATAGTTAAACAAATGGCTTTTGAAACTGTAGAATTACTTGTATATTAGAGAGCAATATGTATAGATCTTTAATGTACTTCATTTAAAGAGATCAGATAATAAACATTGTCAAATTCAATACCTGCTGACTTACTGATTGAAAAGTGTACTCATTGACAAGAGTAAAAATATTGCTTTTGTTCTGTTTGATCAACCCTATAACCATACACAATTGCTAGAAAATTCAATGAAGAAAGTAAACCAATATTATTAAGCAGCACCACCATGTCCAAAAGTTTTAGTGATAAAGCACATGTCAGACAATTTAAAACATGCAGAATATTGGACTGAGTTTTGGAAAAATATGTATCAATATAAACGTGAACTCCAGATATGTTAAATTTAAATAAACAACAGACTGTCATGACCAGGCTGTTCTGTATAGGTGTCCAGTATGTGGAGGTATGATCAGTATTAGAATGTTCTTCTGGGATTAAGATATTTGGCAGTTCTAAAACTAACTGAACCTTATTATACTGACCACCTTTACAAATTGTATGTAGGTGGCCATTATATAAAGGTTCAGTTAATTTTAGAATGACCATCTGTGATCTGGATTAGTTATTTTGTGTGGAAGTAGACAGGATGGTTTTAGGGAGTTTTCACTATTGTCTACACTTTTATTCTTGTAACAGCCTGAAGATTCAGAACCATACCAAAAAAAATAAGTCTGTTTCAAAGAAGTCCAAATTAGATTGGAATTTCAATTTCAGACAAAATTCATCCAAATTTCATACAATAACATTGACAAGGGGTAAATTCCATCATCATCATTATTATTTACCACCATTGCAACAGGATAAAATATATCATATTTATTCGTTTATAAGTTGAACCCAACTGAAACCTGCACAGAACCAGATCTGCCATCACATTATGTTCCAATAGATCTGGGTCTGTGTGGTTTGTCAGGAGTAACAAGAAGAACTAATAGCATAGACCCCGAATTGCCAGTGCATTATGTGGCAACAGATCAGGGTCTGTGTTGGACTTGACTTGTGAATGAGTATATGGTATATAGCAATTTCCACTATGGAACATTTATTTTCCTTTTACTTTAAAAAAAATAAGCTTCTCCCATAATCAAGCTTTTTTATGAAAAAAAAATTAAAAAATTTACTTTTAAGAAAAAAAGTTAATTTTAACTTGTTTTTTAACTTATTTGGTTTGTTTTGTATGACAAAATTTACTCACAGTTGATTTTAGTTTGTCCCAATGCATATGTTGCACACAGTGAATTTAAAAATTAGTCATTCATAATGTAAGACGGGTATGATGTTTACAAATGTAAATTGAGATTCTAAGTGAAATTTCAAGGGAATACTTCATTATTTGCTGCATTTAATTATGAAGGAAATTTTGGACAGTGCAACACACGTAAAAGACAAACCTGAAAAATTTCCAAATACAATGGTAAGATTTTTAATTAATATGGAGATACTGATTGTTAAAATACTTCTGCATTTAATTTGATCTGCTGAATGAATTAAGAATTGAAATTCATACTTTACAGTTTTCATAAAGTAAAATAGCTTGAAAATTGATTGTACACTGCATGGCCAGCTGCATCATATAGAAGGCTATTCAAATATTGTGTGTAATTGATTTTCTGGCTTCATTACCTAATAAATCCTGTTAAATATGAAATTCAGCTCTTGTAATAACAAATATTTATAGAAGAAATAACAAAATGTCAAGAAATAAATAATGGAACTATATTTTTTAACCATTATATATATATATATATATATATATATATATATATATATATATATATATATATATATATATATATATATTTATTGTTGAAAGACACAAAAGAGCATATGAATACATATAATAGTTCCTTTTTGCTGTTATGTCAAATAACATCTAGTTTTCTACATCAAATGATACAGCTAATGTATTTCTCAATAAAATCAAGTAATAACCAGTGTACAGCTGTGGAGCTTGAGTGTTGTTCAGTATTAGGCAATGGCATATGATATGAATGTTTAATGGCGTCTCACATCAATACGGGTTATATCTTGCCAATTATAAAATAAAGTTCCAAACTATGAAAGTCAAAAATTGCACAAAACTTTAGGAAGATAAACTCTTCCAAATTAATGTAAACATGAATTACAGCAAGATAAATATAAAATATAAAGATTTTAAAATTCTGTATAAGTTTAATAAATAAAATATAATGGTACAGGTATTATATATACCGTCAAAATGTTTGATGAAAACCACATTTCCTCAAAAGACAAAGATCAAAGACATTCAGTAGTACCTCATCGTGGTTTCTTGACATTAAAGAACCTCCACCTCACAGGGTGGATGCACTCAATTGGGCAATGGAGACTCTATACAGAAGCAGGTATTTAGCTTCATTATAAAAATTGCTTTATTATGACAAATAAATGGAAAATAGAAAAATAATTAGGCATATTAACATTAAAGTGAAAAAATATTGTACGCAGAATAAATTTATGATTAGGTTACAATTTTGTATTATTATTTTTTAATTATTATAAAGAATCAAAAGTTATGGGGTAGTCAACAAATTTTACAGGGGGATATTTTTTTTCTTATTATTATTACTGGAATAAATCAAAGCTTATCAGTTAGTGATAAAGTCAGCTACAGTACATTTGAGGTTTCTGAAATTTTATGTGACAGTCTACACCTGCAGTAAATTCTAAAGTTTCTGAATCTTTATGTGACACAGTCTACACCAATTAATAATGTGGGATATACCTAACTGTAAGATAAACTTTAAATTTAATTTTGAGTGTCCTTCAGTATTGATGAAATATTGGTTGTCAGATAAATGAAGACCTGAGTTGCAAGATCTGACATTTCATTTACAAATTTAATCAAGTTTTCCCTAATGGAATTTATCAGATGTTTATGCACCTAATCTACAGCAGTGTTAGAGAGCTGAAGATAGAAAATACCAAGTGAGATCATAGAGTTTTATTATTGATATCTAATAGAAAAGATGTATCCATGTATTTTTTTTACCTTGACCTTGACTGATATATCTTGAATGCCTCTGCAGCTGGAATTTATCATTGAACTTCCTGACAAACTGGAGGTAAGTTTGGTCGACTTGTTCTAACATTGCATTGAATTTATTTGCAGCTGGCCAATATTAAATTAATATGAGTGTATAATCTGCATGATGATTTGTAATTAATGATAATAATTGATTGCATTGCATTAATGCTTTATATTGTATTTGGGCTGCAGTGTTAATGTGTTATTTATTTATATTGTACTATGTTTAATGCTTTTCATCAGATTGGTTCATTTGAGCTGCAGTTAATGCCTGATATATTCATTAATCTTAAGTATGTTAGGGGTCAGCCATTTACTTTGAGGGAGTGGTAGGGGGTTTGGGAGGCCTTGTATTTTTTGAGAAAATAAATTCCAGCCCCCAGTTACCTTCAAAAAATTATCTTACTCTAATTATTGAAAATAAAAATGAATTACTTCCATTAAACTAGTTTAATAAAATAAATTATCTTGAGACAATTGAAAAAATCCTAGTCAGAAAGGCAATCTGCCCCCCCCCAATTAAATGGTTGGTCCCAGAAACCTTTATTGAGTATTGCAGTGTATTGCAATTTAGGATACTGTTTGGAAACTATACAAAATGCAAGGTGATATTAGGGAGCGAGGAAGATGTCCAAGTTACAAATAATTTCTGTACAGGAATAGTGGGGAAACATTTTTGGGGACAAGTCCAAGCTACATTAGATAGACCCTGTTTAATCTGCATATTCTCACTCAAGCCACATTGTTGGCTAGGATTGAGTGATATCAGCATTTGGACTGTCAAATTTGTCATCCCACCAGCAAACTTATATCCACATTATCTAATGAATGTTAAGGTAATCTGTTAACTTTTATTATTATTATTATAGAATTTAAAACGCTAAACATGCTTCAAAAATAGCGATTTTTGCATTTTTATTTTACATCTGTTCATGAAAGACTTCTGGCTCCACATTCACCATTTTGGGTCATTCTTTGCAGTCAGCAGGATGTAACATGCAAGTTCATCTATTTTCTTGATGGACTAGCTTTTCAACATCTTTTTATAGTTTTTAGAACAAAGGGTGAAAAAAAGCCTTAAATGAAACAAATGATGGCTAAGGTGCAAGTTTTGTTTGTATACCATTCACAGAAATAATACCATTTGCAGAAATACTGTGAAAACTGGTTTATTGGGTATGTACCCCAATACACATGCTGGCAAGATCAAAAACCCATTCTCTCATGGCATGTCTGTATATCTGCTTTTCTTTTTTCACCTGTGGTTTGTGACGATGCAGTAAAAATGCACACTCTTAAAGAAACCAACCAATCAGGATGGGTTTTTTCTTTTGTCAGAATATATTTTTATATACTAATGTAATGATAGAATTGACTTATTTTCTCAAAAATCAGATCTTTTTTTTAAACCAAAGTCTCTTTAGGACTGAATTTTTTTTTTAAATTCCAGACCCGCCCATTCCATTTAAATAATTTCTCCTTAATATATGGGTAAACATGTATATGACTGCATTGTTCTATCATGATATATGTACATCATTTGATTCAGCTTTTCCATGTTAACTACATTCATTTTCAACCCAATTTATGGTTTAGTTCATGTGTCCATATGAGCTTATGACCCTCATATTTAATACTACTTTTTCAGAATACATTACTGCCATAAGGGGGTTTTGACCATTGGATCATCTAAATGGCATTCCATCTCCCCACATGTATACATTAGCATATTGACTGGTTCCCACTGTTGTTCCATTTCCCCACATTTGTTTATTAGCATATTGACTGGTTCCCACTTCTAAATGTTATTCCATCTCCCCACTTGTGTACATTAGCATATTGACTGGTTCTCACTTCTAAATTTTATTCCATCTCCCCACATGTATACATTAGTATATTGACTGGATCCCACTTCTAAATGTTATTCCATCTCCTTGCATGTGTTCATTAGCATATTGACTGGATCCTACTTCTAAATGTTATTCCATCTCCCCACATGTATACATTAGCATATTGACTGGTTCTCACTTCTAAATCTTATTCCATCTCCCCACATGTATACATTAGTATATTGACTGGTTCTCACTTTTAAATCTTATTCCATCTCTCCACATGTATACATTAGCATATTGACTGGATCCCACTTCTACATGTTATTCCATCTCCTTGCATGTATACATTAGCATATTGACTGGATCCCACTTCTACATGTTATTCCATCTCCTTGCATGTGTTCATTAGCATATTGACTGGATCCTACTTCTAAATGTTATTCCATCTCCCCACATGTGTACATTAGCATATTGACTGGATCCTACTTCTGCATGTTATTCCATCTCCTTGCATGTGTTCATTAGCATATTGACTGGTTCTCACTTCTAAATCTTATTCCATCTCTCCACATGTATACATTAGCATATTGACTGGATCCCACTTCTACATGTTATTCCATCTCTTCACATGTATACATTAGCATATTGACTGGATCCCACTTCTACATGTTATTCCATCTCCTTGCATGTATACATTAGCATATTGACTGGATCCCACTTCTACATGTTATTCCATCTCCTTGCATGTGTTCATTAGCATATTGACTGGATCCCACTTCTACATGTTATTCCATCTCCTTGCATGTGTTCATTAGCATATTGACTGGATACCACTTCCTCTCTAATCATGAGGTAAAACATCCAGATTACATGTGCTATACATTATGACATGATCGAGTATAATGGACATCTGCTACCTGCTCTCATATATTGTCAGCTGTTTATGCCATCTCTACAAGGAGAGAATTTTTCTTCATATATTATGCAAAATCTTACCATTCTGAGTAAAAGATCTCAATTGAGTGTGATGCACTATGAAAACACATGGTTTTTCTCTGTCCTTTACTACCAAATTTACATCATTGTGACAGTGGTATTATCCACTCAAAGGAAGGTAACCCACAGTGAGGAGAATGGCATTCATCAGGGGTCACATATCATTTGTCTGTCAACAACTTTTTAGTTGTCCTTCAAGCAATTTGAATATGTACCTTTTTCCTTGCTGTAATTATATATATAAGTTATTGTGTGTGTATATATATATATATATATATATATATATATATATATATATATATATAAATATATATATATATATATATATATATATATTTTTATATATATATATATATATATATATATATATATATATATATATATATATATATATATATATATTGCATCATTTTTTTAAAAAAGCAGAAAAAGTTAAAATGCTATGTAGTATCTGTGACTTGACTGACATTTATGGTAGCACAAAACTGACATTCTAGTAACCCCTTGACCCAGGCACTACCCCTTGACTTGGGCAATAGCCCATGACTCAGGCACAATATTAACTAGATCCTGACTCTTAATAAAGGCAATAATTCATGCATAGATGTTCACCCCCAGTTTGTGGAGTTATGGCCCTTACCTCTTTACTCTTACCTCTTACCTCTTTACTTTATCAAATATGGCAACTTAAGGTTTTGTAAAGTGTTGTATCTCTTGGGTTCATATTGGAACTAAATTATTAAATGCCAAGGCCAAAGGAGTCAGATTATTATCAGATTTTATAGCTAATGGTCCATGAATGCTTCAGGTTACAAAATCTTTTAGCTTGCTTCAATTAATAGGACATGTAATTTCTCATTTTGGACCACTCTGGTGGCCTAGTGGTTAGAGCATCTGCCTCTGATGCAGGAGGTTGCAGGTTCAAACCCTGGCTGAGTCATACTAAAGACTTATAAAAATGGTACTGATAGCTGCCTTGCTATGCTTTCAGCATTAAGAGGTTATTGTTAGGACTCGTCTGCCTGGTGTCAGAATAATGTGACTGGGTGGGATGTCATGCTGCATGTCTGTGTTATAATCCCCCGGTACTAGACATTGCTATAAACTGCCACACTATAGACATCATAGCGATATGACTGAAACATTGTCAGAGCTATATTAAAAATCTGAACCACACACACACACACACACCAACACACACACATACTTTTCTTTATGTTTTCTTAAAGAGTTATGGCCCTTTATTAATTAAAATCCATCCTTATGAATTAGCTTGGTTTGTAAACAATGTAACCTCTGCAAATATGATTACCACTCATATATAGCTTGTTCTGACTAACAGGAAATTAGGAATGAAGTTATTATTAGGCAGAAATATTTACATGTATAAAGTAATTTGAAATGGGGACCTAGGACCATCATTTTAAGAAAGAATTAAAACAATTCGAATAAAGTTTCCAGGAATATATAGATTGATAAAATTAGGATTTCTGCATTATTTTGAGTTTTTTTTCCTGGGACAGCTGCCCTTTCTCAGCCTCAAAGAATACTTTTAAAAATTATACTTTAAAAAAAATCACTTGCATGAGACTATTGTTTCTTGCTTATGGCAGTTTATATTCATGCCAGTAAGCCATACTCATATGAGTGGCTGCAAAATTCATTTAACATTTATCATAGAATGTCATCAGAAAAAATTTTTCAGAATATTTTAACAATAATAATTATCTTATTAATCATATGGGTCTATTTTGTGTTATTGCAATAAAAACAACAAATCCTGATGCTTGATGGAATACTAAAAGGTTACAAGGCATATATTTGTAACAAGAAATGCTTGTACAGTTTTTGGTCAAAATTAACAGTATTTTGATGGGTTACCTGTCAAAATTAAACTCGAGTATCCTAAGAAATCTGAAAATCAAGTTTAGCAATTGTCATCAGAAACTGTGCTGCTTTGTTTGCTGTGATTTTGTATGATCATTCTAGTGTGCTGATGACTTGATATATTTGGTCAAACAGATTTGACTTAAAATAAACCTTGTGAACTCAGTTAAGGGGATGATAATGTTTGTATACATCTAACCAAGTGATGAATTGAAAGCAAAACAAAACTATTCTTAATTTATATGCATAGCTGTGAGCTGTATTAATAATTGCACATAGTTTCATGCACTGCTTAATAAATCACTGAGAAATTTTAATTCATGTAAATTAAGTTATATTCAGAAGCTTCAGGTATATCTGTGGCTGAAATAGTGTTAACATTAACATGAATATGCCATGATGTCATTCACCATCTTCAGTTGATTCTTCAATGCATGCATCTAATCTGTCAAGACTGGCATCTCACAGTACTGTAGTAAATAAATAGTGACTGGTCTATAGAACACACCAGCTTGTTTAAATTGACAAGATTGGTCCCTATAATATCCCAACATGTAGAAATTGACAGGATTGGTCCATGTACTATCCCAACATGTTGAAATTGACAGGATTGGTCCATATACTATCCCAACATGTTGAAATTGACAGGATTGGTCCATATATTATCCCAACATGTTGAAATTGACAGGATTGGTCCATATGATATATCAGCTTCTTGAAATTGACTGGAATGGTCCAAAGAAGATACCAACTTGTTGAAATTGACTAGAATGGTCCATAGAAGATACCAACTTGTTGAAATTGACAGGAATGGTCCATGGAAGATACCAACTTGTTGAAATTGACAGAAATGGTCAATAGAAGATACCAACTTGTTAAAATTGACAGGAATGGTCCATGAAAGATACCAACATGTTAATATTGACACTAATGGTCCATGTAAGATGCCAACTTGTTGAAATTGACAGGAATGGTCCATAGAAGATACCAACTTGTTGAAATTGACACTAATGGTCCATGGAAGATGCCAACTCGTTGAAATTGAGAAGATTAAGACCTACATAGAAATCAACATAAGATCCATATGTCTTGTGTCAATGCTGAGCACACTTCACTGAAAAATCCAATACTATTTCTGCCACAGGATTATTATGTTGGCTGTATCAAAACCAGTGTAGATTTAACTCTTACCAATATGGTTGTGATCACCAACCCAGTCTTACTGTTACAGCCAAACTGACTATAAATATGACACGCCGGACTGTTCCAGCATACAATTAAATGGTACAATTGCTTTGACAATGGTCGATTATACAGCATATGTGTAAATTCTAGAACCAGACTTACTTAATTGTGTCCCTTATCTTGCACATAATCTCATAGAAACTACTTTTTGTCTACAGTTTGGACACTGTAAATTTAACCCAAATTTAGCATTGAGAAATATTTAGATAGAACATTTCTTCAAAATCTATCTTTACTGATATTTCATGGTAAGTTTCAGCCAGCTTACTAGGAAGGTTTACTATGGTAGTGGCATCATTGCCACATAGAACACTTGATATAGTGGCATCATTACTTTATAAAACATCTGATACAGTGGCATCATTTCCATATAAAACACACAACATGCCAATCTTTAAATCAAACATTTAAACTGTTCTGCACAGTAATATTTAATGTTTGGTGATATCATATGCAGGTAGGTTTGAAAATTATGGAAGTGTGGACAGAAAAAAGGTTCTGCCAAATTATAATAAAAGAATGATTGGTTTCGGTTTGGGGTACCTAATTGCATATAAACACTTTAAAGGTTACTGGGTATGTTGTGTCATGTTAAGTAAAGTGCCTTGGCCAAAGCTGATCTGAATTTTTAAAACATAGGTTCTAAATTCATACTTCAAAATCATCTATCCTTTATCTAATTTCAAGAAATATTTCAAAATGTGTTAATGGTATATTGGTACTTTTTATTCTTATACTTTTTCATTAAGGCAGTTCAATAAAAAATATGAAATCTTAACATATATAAAATGTTTTGATATAATGTATAAATTGTTCATATCTCTCACCCAGGAGTGAGGGAGATTGGACTAGACTCAAAGCAAAGCCTTAAGGTATTTACATGTACCAGGCATAAACATCAGTGCTATACCTATTCGGGGTAAAAATAAATGATAGATCACAATCATGACTGTGACAAAGTGGGCCAATTCAAATTTCTGGTAATTCACAGGATAGATTTGGGACCACTTAATGGCTTTATTGTTGACCAAGGCCATTTTGCCATTATTCTGTTCCCTAGAGTAATCCATCTGTTAAATGCAGAGGAACAAACAAAATACCCAGTACACTTGCTATTCCTTTTATCACTAAGTGTGTGGTTTTGTGCTGCTTACACACACAAAACTGTTTGATTGTTGTAACTATGAATCAGTTTGTAGCAAGAGGGAAAGTTTGACATGTTTAACATAAATCTAATAATGATAAATGACTAGATGTAAGAAGAGGTAAGTTGTTGGAAGCTTAATTTATGTGTATTCAGTTTTAAATCATGTTTCATCTAAAATGTGAATCTATCCAAAGGTTTCCAAATGCAGGCTCTTTTTGTATTTGTTAATTTTAAGATCTCACAGCTAAATTGTATAATTGTTTTATTGAGATTTACAAATGCTATAATGTTTTCAGGAGTGATTTAAGTGAAAGGTAATTACCATGCTTATTATTGAATTCCAAATGAAGGAATTTGTTATGAAATATTCATTTGACAATGTGTTGTATGTGAACAAATATACTCGGCTATTAGCAATTTCTCTGAACACCTGGCAGCTCTTTTCATATAACATATAAGACTTTTATGTGACATGTCAACTTACTAAGTTTCAATGCTGGAAACAGATAAGGAAAATCCACAACTATTTTAAATGTAAAACAAAAATTTTTAATATTATTTCTTGTTTTATTTGGCATTTCTGTTGGCTAGATTGTATTCTATAATTGGGCTGCAGTATTTCTCTCATAGAAAAATCAAGGGGCAGGCTAATAAAATTTGTCAAAATGTAGGGCTTACTATTTAACAAAGATAACCACTGTAATATTTACTATATTTTTGTATTGGCCCCAGAGCTGGGCTCATTATTAAGATTTGAATTTGATTGGATAAATATTAAATATGCAAGTATGTAACTTAATGTTTGTCCTGTCTACGTTTAACATCAACAAAACATGAATGCCATGATAAAGTTTTAAGGCCATGAAACCTACATCACGGCAGTGTTAACGGCAAGAAAATCCATTTTGTACAACAATAATTTTGAAGATCATCTGTTGAATGGATCCTCTATGATGCATTTTCCCATTTTGTTTCCCATGTAAAATGACTGTTACACATAATAGAGGATTTCTTGTATAGACAATAAAATTTTGATCAAGTAAATGTTATGAAAAAGACAAAAAACAGCTTAAAAGATTTTTATAATTTTTGTGCATTTCAAAGAATTTGTATCCAAATTTTCACATATCCATGATCCAGGTATTGTTGACACAATATCAGAAAAGAAAACAATTTATGCCTCTTCATATATTTGATTTGATTCATGAAACTGTTTCATTTCATCCTTTCATATTCTGATATTTTTAAGCAAGTCTCTCTCTCTCTCTCTCTCTCTCTCTCTCTCTCTCTCTCTCTCTCTCTCTCTCTCTCTCTCTCTCTCTCTCTCTCTCTCTCTCTCTCTCTCATAATTGTATTGTACAGGTTAGAATATTTTAATTCATACAATACTGAGATTCAAAACCAGGTCCACTGTTTACATCACTCATCACCTTGCCTGTAAGCACCAAACCCTACCATGGATAATACATCACCAAACTTTGATGTCACAAAGTTGGTGGTATAGGCATTCATGTATAGTCACACCTGTATGTTTCATTTAGCCAGATGAAATACAAAACACTGTTTTTGATTGGTTATTGTGTTTGCACATGTGCAAAAGGGTTTAAATTATAGCAGTTATTTTTGCTTATTGGACCCATGGTCTTCTTGTGCTGGCCAATTTTTACTCCAAATCTGAAACTTATACTACTTGATGCAAAAGTTCACCTGTTCACATTCAGTTTAGGCTAGTCTGTTTTAGATCCCTGGCCTAAAAGTCTAAAACACGGACATTATCACCCGCAGTGAGTTCCAAAAACTGGTCATTCTCAGCCTTGAAAAAAATGCTTGGTCAGAAAAATTGGGTTTTTTGTAATGCAAGTAGAAAGTCTACATCATTTGGCATCATTGTAGAGCTATATCTGTCTACTTTCCTGTAATACCATCAACTTTGGTTTATCTAAAATGATGTTGACGTTAAGGAACTCAGAAGTAGGGTATATGACCTCATGACATGTAAAGGCAGCATAAGGGGTTAATGAGTTAATTATCAGTTTCCTTTCTCATTTTAAATTCCAAAAGGCTTGGACCAAGCATGCATATAATCTTTCCAGAACTTACCTCAGACAAATGCCCAGAGTGAAATTTTTACTTCTCTCACCAAGAATTTTACTTGACTGCATGATTTGATGGAAAATTGGTTAGTTAGCACTTTCAATAAATTATTGGCTATATCATGCCAAGGATATGGGAGCTGAGTGCTTTTCCCTAGGACACACCAAGACAGACAACTTGGATTGGCCTGGATAGGTATTGAACTTGTGATAATATGATTACAAATCCAACACTCAACCAACTGTGCTACTTTGTCAGCATAGCATTATATCTAGGTTCAGTTTTCAGTTAATATTATTGTCATAATCAATGTTTAAGATGTTATTTTTAAAATTCGTCTGTCTAAAGAATGAAACAAGTATTAGACATTAAAAGTACCAAACTAACATTTAAAACTCAAGGTGGTTATTGATGTTTATTTATTAAAAGGCCACCACTAACATCCATGAATTTTCCAGTATTTCCAACAACCATGATTTTGATGGTAATTTCCAACAGTCATTAATTTGGTTGCATCTCCCAACAGCCATGTATTTGCTTGTACAACCAAGAATCTTGGATATGGTGGTAACTCCCAACAATCTTAAATTTGGTGGTAACTCCCAGTTACAAGCCATAAATTTGGTGGTAACTCCTAACAGCCATGAATTTGGTGGTAACTCCCAGTAGCCATGCATTTGCAAGTATTCCCAAAAACCATGACATGTGTGCAGTCATGGAAAAAATGTAATTGTATGTGTGTGCACAGGGGCTGTTGCCTCAGTTTACTTTTAAATGTTGCTAACTTTGTATTGTTGTAATTGTTTAAAAAAAATTCGTCCCAAACCCACTAGCAGTTCATAGGACTACATGGTGGTTTGAGTGTCAGACTAAAAGATGTTAGTTTGGATCCAGCACCATCAGATCTGCCCATGTTGGCTACCATGGGCAAGTTATTTTACTTAAGTTGCTTTGGCAGTAAATAACCAACTTGTGTTATTGTGCTATAAATTGCCAAACCAAATCATTACCTTTATTCCCATTTCACTGCATGACTATGAGTATGTGATTTCTCTGCAGGATGGAATACCATTCCATTACATTAACCTCCCAGCAGATTTTGGTGTTCCTTAAAGTTGGATCAAATTAAGGAAGTGAGATTAAGTGCCTTGTGATCTCTCAATTCTGTTTGAACAGAGACTGCCACATATGTCTGGCTGCTACACTAAGTGGGTACTAACCACACATTCTCGCTTTTAAGTTAGGTCCAACTGCAAACAGTTTAGACTCTGATCTGCCAGTGCATATTGTGCCAGCAGAACAGGGTCAGTGCTTGTTCTATAGATCACTTCGACAAACAGTATAGACTCAGATCTGCTGGTGCATTTAATAATGCAATGTCTGTGCAGTTTGCAGTAGGATCTGAACTAAAACCCCTTGCCAAGTCTTTGAAAGGGACATGTAGTGTTTCTCAAGTCATCCCATTCCATCCCATCCCACAATGGGACGTTATGTGCTGTCCATTGCAAGTTTAATTTCTGCTTAATAAGTTTCAAAGGTCTTGGGGATATTAACTAAAGTTAGTTAAAAGGTTTACATTTAAAACACCTAATTCAAGTTTGAATATCAGCAATTCCTGGCAAAACTGAAAGAATTATGTCCCCTATTTGGCTTACCCTTCAGTTGCATTGTATTGGTGGCAGCACTGTCAACTGGACACTTTTCTACATGCAGTTTTGTCACAAAATGGCAACTTTGATGACACCTTGAATTCATAAATTATAGACTTTCAGGAAGATGTGTTGTGATAGTTTAGAAGCAATAATGTTTTCCCTCATTATAACACTGTTTATTGGCAACTTTGATGACACCTTGAATTCATAAATTATAGACTTTCAGGAAGATGTGTTGTGATAGTTTAGAAGCAATAATGTTTTCCCTCATTATAACACTGTTTATTGGAACCATTTATATATTATGGATTTTTGTAAAGATATGTTGTGACAGTTTAGAAATTATATAGTTTTCTCTCATTATAACACTATTTACATGAGATATTCTTAAATTATAGACTTTTATCAATGTAAATTATGTTGTGATAATTAAGAAATAATAGTTTTCCCTCAATATAACACTAATTATAGGAGCCATTCATAAATTAGTCTTTCATGAAGATAGGTTATGCTATGATAGTTTAAAAGTCATATAGTTTCCATCATTATAACTCTTTTTATGGGAACTATTCATAAATTATACTTTATGAATAAAGAATATGTTGTGATAGTTTAAAAGCAATATAGATTTCCCTCATTATAACACTTTATGGGAGCCATGAAAGTAAACTTTTTTTTAATAAGTGCAAGAGCCATACACTGAGGGGTATTATATTCTGTAAGTGAATTGGAACACAACAGAGTATTTAATCATGTGAAGTCAATGAGCCCAGAATTAAATTAAAGTGAAATAAATAGCAATGATTTAACAAAAAATTTTTAATAGGATCTATGATTTTACCTGTATAAGACAGGAAAGTGTATAGTGAGAGACTTTATAATAAGGTATCAAAGGACTTGGTATATATGGACTCCAATAACTGTTTAATATTGTACTTTATATGGACTCCAAAAGGCATTGAAGATTTCTGCTTAATATATATGGTCTCCCATAGGTGTTGAATATTGTACTTAATTACTTGATGTAAATGAACTCCCATAAGTGTTACATATTGTATTTGATATGGAACCCAATAATTGTGGACAATTTCTACTTAATATATATGGACTCTAATAAATGTTAAATATTGTACATTATGTAGACTCCAAAAAGTGTTAAATACTTCTACTTAATATATGTGGACTCCATTGAATGTTAAATATTGTACTTAATATATATGGACTCGCATAAGTGTTTAATATTGTACTTTATATATATATATATATATATATATATATATATATATATATATATATATATATATATATATATATATATATATATATATATATATAGATGCAATAAACTCTCGACGCACAGAAAGAAACTAGTAACTAACTAGACGCAGCGCTATCGACTCTTAATGAGTCTTTTTCAAAGGCAAATACAAAACATAGTTACGACAAACAAATAAACACAAAAACGTTGCGTTTGTCTACATTTCTATCTTCACATGTGTTAAAACTATAAATACAACCAGCTTGTGTAGACTAGTTGCGGAAACAACTAGTCTACACAAGCTGGTTGTATTTATAGTTTTAACACATGTGAAGATAGAAATGTAGAGGTTTACAAACGCAACGTTTTTGTGTTTATTTGTTTGTCGTAACTATGTTTTGTATTTGCCTTTGAAAAAGACTCATTAAGAGTCGAAAGCGCTTAGGCTAGTTAGTTACTAGTTTCGTACTGTTCGTCGTCAGTTTATTGCATCTATTTTAATTAATCCCTGACAGACGTGATCCCTTGGTGGATCCAGTACGCTTGAGAGGGTTGTTATTCGCCATATGATTTGTATTCTTTATATATATATATATATATATATATATATATATATATATATATATATATATATATATATATATATATATATATATGTGTATAGACTCCAATAAGCACTCAATATGGTACTTAATATATGGACTCCAATAAGTATTGAATGATGTACTAAATATATATGTTCAACATTGTACTCATATTGTACTTTAGTGTTCAGTACTGTATTTAATATATATGGACTCCAATAAGTATTGAATAGTGTACTAAATATATATGGACTCCAATAAGTATTGAATAGTGTTCTAAATATATATGGACTCCATGAAGTGTTCAGTATTGTACTTAATATATATGGACTCCAATAAGTGTTGAATGTTGTACTAAATATAAAAAGGACTCCTATAAATGCTGAATAGTGTACTTAATATATATGGACTCCCATAAGTTTTCAATATTGTACTTAATATATATGGACTCAATAAGTGTTGAATATTGCACTTAATATGTATGGACTCCAATAAGTGTTGAATATTGTACTTAATATATATGGACTCCTGTAAGTGTTAAGTATTGTACTTAATATATATGGACTCCCATAAGTGTTGAATACTGTGCTTAATATATGTGGACTCCCATAAGTATTGAATATTGTACTTAATATATATAAATGGACTGCAGTAAGTGTTGAATGTTGTAATAAAAAAAAGGACTCCTATAATTTCTGACTAGTGTACTTAATATATATGGAATCCATGAAGTGTTCAGTATTGTACTTATATATATGGACTCAATAAGTGTTGAATATTGTACTTAATATGTACAGACGCCTATAAGTGTTGAATATTGTACAGTACTTAATATATATGGTCTCCCATAAGTGTTGAATATTGTAATTAATATAGGCCTCCCATAAGTGTTGAATATTGTATTTAATATTTATGGCCTCCCATAAGTGTTGAATATTGTATTTAATATATATGGATTCCCATAAGTTTGAATATTGTATTTAATATATATGGATTCCCATAAGTGTGAATATTGTATTTAATATATATGGATTCCCATAAGTGTGAATGTTGTATTTAATATATATGGATTCCCATAAGTATAAATATTGTATTTAATATATATGGATTCCCATAAGTGTGAATATTGTATTTAATATATATGGATTCTCATAAGTGTTGAATATTGTATTTAATATATATGGATTCCCATAAGTGTTGAATATTGTATTTAATATATATGGATTCCCATAAGTGTTGAATATTGTATTTAATATATATGGATTCCCATAAGTGTTGAATATTGTATTTAATATATATGGATTCCCATAAGTGTTGAATATTGTATTTAATATATATGGCCTCCCATAAGTGTTGAATATTGTATTTAATATATATGGATTCCCATAAGTGTTGAATATTGTATTTAATATATATGGATTCCCATAAGTGTTGAATATTGTATTTAATATATATGGATTCCCATAAGTGTTGAATATTGTATTTAATATATATGGATTCCCATAAGTGTTGAATATTGTATTTAATATATATGGATTCCCATAAGTGTTGACTATTGTATTTAATATATATGGATTCCCATAAGTGTGAATATTGTTTTTAATATATATGGATTCCCATAAGTGTGAATATTGTATTTAATATATATGGATTCCCATAAGTGTTAATATTTATGGGGTTTTATTATTTCAGGATCTTCAGGCAGCTTTTGAGGAAGCCATGCAACGGTACTGCAGTCTGCCAGGGTATGTGTCTATATTGTTTCCAGATCTTCACAGTTACAGAATCTACATAAAATACTGTCATCTAAATGATGATTACATTTCACTTTGTGCTGTCTAGCTTGTAAAGTAGGACATTTCTTCCTAAATACTAGGAAATAAGTACTTAGGAACACAAAATAATACAACTGTCATGAAGTCGCTTGTTTTTTATATTCTTCAACAGTATAATTTAATTGTTGTTATGGGAAGCTTTCAATTAATCTTTAAAGCATCTGTATCATATGCTGAAATTGCGGGTTCAAACCCTGGCCAAGTCATGCCAAAGATTCAGCGTTAACAGGTTAGTGTTAGGATTGGTCAGCTTGGTGTCACGTTAACGTGACTCTGTGGAACACCATGCTACATGTCTGTGGCATGATGCCCCAGTGCTAGTCACCACATAGACATCATAGTGAACGACATATGACATATCGAATTTAAAAATATTAGCTTTGAGGCCACCTATCAACTTGTACAACAATTGCTATATGGCAATGATACTTATTGGATCAAAGTGTGTCAAGCCCAGTAAATGCACAGTCAGTTTGTACTTGCAGTATATACTCACATGTAAGTCTAATCCAACAGTGAACTGTAGCATGATGTATTGGTAAATCTGTGTCTATACAGTTAAGAGTTATCAGTAAAACAAAGACCATGGAGCCTGATCTAATTGTGCATGATGTGATGGCAGATCAGGATCTATGTTTTTATCATTAGACCTGACTTATGCATAAGTGTATATGGTAACTGCTATAATGAAAAGTTCCATTCAAATGTAAAATTATAATGGGATTTGCCAAAATACTGAATAGTTCAGTTGCCAGGAATCAAGATGTTTTATGAAAATAAATGCAAAATGTTGTTTTTCTTTATATTTAACATAATGTTCTCTACAGATAATGAAAACTTTTATATGTATTTGCCAGAAATTTCTCAGCATCACCAACTGCCAAGAATGGGTTTTCCACCACTGATACATAGTCTGTACCTAGGATCACAAAATGCAGCAGTAAATTCTTATATTTCTGATGTAACACTGTAAAAGGGTGTTTTATCATGCAAAACTTGATTACTTTGACATTTCCTTTGATTTTGTATCTGGAACACTGCATCTTACATCTTATCTGAGGTTTCTAGTCTTAATTCTGTGTTTTAACAGCGATGATTAAATAATATCATTTTAATTTCAGGACCCCAGCAGACATGTCAGAAAACAAATTATATAAGAATGATGGGACAGGTTTTGGGGAGTATTGGCCTGAAAGAGTAATAGAAAGGTTTGTCTATTGTAACAGTATACTGTATGTAAAATTCTGTAATAAATACCTTAATTTTTTAACCCTTTTGGATTAGCTGAAACTATAATTAATTATTCATTGCCACTGTTGGATTATACTTAATTGTTTACTTACCCTTTTGGATTAGCTAAAATTAATGTATATAGGTACTCTTATATATGTCATGCTAACCATGTGAGTACAGTACTCCATCATTATAACGCTGTCTATAGGAATCATCGAGTATACCACCTTAAATTCAGAATCAAGTATACCCTTCTAAAGTCAGATCAAGTCATCGAGTATACCACCTTAAATTCAGAATCAAGTCATCGAGTATACCACCTTAAAGTCAGAATCAAGTCATCAAGTATGCCACCTTAAAGTTAGAATCAAGTCATCGAGTATACCACCTTAAAGTCAAAATTGAGTCATTGAGCATACCACCTTAAAGTCAGAATCGAGTCATCGAGTATACCTTCTTAAAGTTAGAATCAAGTCATCAAGTATACCACCTTAAAGTCAGAATCAAGTTTATCCCTCTAAAGTCAGATCAAGCCATTGAGTATACCACCTTAAAATCAAAATTGAGTCATCGAGCATACCACTTTAAAGTCAGAATCGAGTCATCAAGTATACCAATTTCAAGTCAAAATCGAGTCATCGAGTATACCACCTTAGAGAGTCAGAAATACCTTATTGTGATGTTCAGGATTTAATTTTACCACCATTTAGAAAATGGGATCCATAGCAATGCTTGCCTTATTATAAGAACCATGTTATGTGTATATATATATATATAGGATCGTATCATGAGGAAGTGTTGTAATGATGTATTTTGGGATACTTTGTTTATTATAAGGTAAAGTATGACATAAAAGCTATCAATTTATACATAGTCCCAGATCACTGAGTGGTCTAAGGCACCATGTATAGCCAAAGCCTATCATGTGACAGCCAAGGTATATCATGTGACAGCCAAAGTCTATCATGTGACAATCAAAAGTCTATCATGTGACAGCCAAAGTCTATCATGTGAGAGCCAAAGCCTATCAAGTGCTGAAAAATGGTGTAACCCGAAAAACAACAATAGTCTCTTCATACATACTCAATTTCATATGAATGATGGTCTCATTTAGATCAAAGTGATGTTGATTGACAGTCTATTACTAGCATTGGACACCCAGTGGTATCAAAAACATCACTTGTGGGTCAGCAACTAGAGTTTTCAGATATACTTTTCAGCTCTTTTTAATGTAATCTCATGAATACTGATTCATTTTCAACTGTCTAAAATAAAATTGGGAAGATTTATGATTCTTTTGGGTTATTTTATTTACTTTTTAGCTTTCATAGTCTAGTATCATAATATACCCCAGTCATACATATGGAGGGGCACAGTAAAATATAATATTACACCCCAGTCATACATATGGAGGGGGTGCAGTAAAATATAATATTAGACCCCAGTCATACTATCAAGTGAGTTCAGTAAAATATATTATTATATGCTCATTTATTTCTCCTTTAACTTTACATTGCGATAATCATTCAGTATTTGCTGATATTGCACGCTTCATGCAGCATTCATATATATGCATGTGAAAAAAAAGAACTATTTTCTAACGTAAATTGCGATTGAAAGGTTCCATAATTTTCCCACATTATGACCTGAATCATTCAACGTCAGAACAGAAACATGCATGCCGATGTCAACACACTTCAATACCATTAAACTGGCAGACACTGCTGGAATCCGATGTAAGTACTTCCTGTAGATAAATCCAGACCATAATCACAAAATTGTGTTGAATCGACGAAAATACCAAAACGTATTCATTAAAGATGAAATGGAAAAGTTGTTACAATGCATTTATATTAATATTACTCCAAATTTCAATTTTAAGTAGACCAAACACCATTTTCTTTCGAAATTTACGGCTAGCGCGCGACCAACTTCAAATTTGTCTGGGTAGAGTTATGTGTGCCAGTTGTGTAATGATGCAGCTAAGCTTGTATATATAGTTTGGAAAATGGCATACAATCGGTTACTTTATTTTAGTATTTTTGTTTATATACTTAAGCATTGGGAAGAATGAGAAAATGAAGATATGATTAAAAGGTTACTGTATTTGTATGGGAAAATATGAACTCGTTTTGTCGGATGAATATACTGCACTTCCAAGGTTGTTCAGTATAACCATGCGAAAAACTTGTTCATTTTTTCCATACAAATGCAGTAACCTATAAATATTACACCCCAGTCATACATATGAAGGGGGTTCAGTAAAATATAATATTACACCCCAGTCATACATATGAAGGGGGTTCAGTAAAATATAATATTACACCCCAGTCATACATATGGAGGAGGGTCAGTAAAATATCATGCAATACCCCAGTCATATGTATGGAGGGGGGCATAGTAAATGTGAAACCATACCCCAGTCATACATATAGAGGGGGGCATAGTAAATGTGAAACCATACCCCAGTCATACATATAGAGGGGGGCATAGTAAATGTGAAACCATACCCCAGTCATACATATAGAGGGGGGCATAGTAAATGTGAAACCATACCCCAGTCATACATATAGAGGGGGGCATAGTAAATGTGAAACCATACCCCAGTCATACATATAGAGGGGGGCATAGTAAATGTGAAACCATACCCCAGTCATACATATAGAGGGGGGCATAGTAAATGTGAAACCATACCCCAGTCATACATATAGAGGGGGGCATAGTAAATGTGAAACCATACCCCAGTCATACATATAGAGGGGGGCATAGTAAATGTGAAACCATACCCCAGTCATACATATGGAGGGGGGCATAGTAAATGTGAAACCATACCCCAGTCATACATATAGAGGGGGGCATAGTAAATGTGAAACCATACCCCAGTCATACATATAGAGGGGGGCATAGTAAATGTGAAACCATACCCCAGTCATACATATAGAGGGGGGCATAGTAAATGTGAAACCATACCCCAGTCATACATATGGAGGGGGGCATAGTAAATGTGAAACCATACCCCAGTCATACATATAGAGGGGGGCATAGTAAATGTGAAACCATACCCCAGTCATACATATGGAGGGGGGGCATAGTAAATGTGAAACCATACCCCAGTCATACATATGGAGGGGGGCATAGTAAATGTGAAACCATACCCCAGTCATACATATAGAGGGGGGCATAGTAAATATGAAACCATACCCCAGTCATACATATAGAGGGGGGCATAGTAAATATGAAACCATACCCCAGTCATATGTATGGAGGGGGGCATAGTAAATGTGAAACCATACCCCAGTCATACATATAGAGGGGGGCATAGTAAATATGAAACCATACCTCAGTCATACATATGGAGGGGGCACAGTAAAATATCATGCTATACTCTAGTCATACATATGGAAGGGACACAGTAAAATGTCATGATATACCCCAGTCATAGGTGTGAAGGGGGCACAATAAAGCATTATACTATACCCCAGTCATACATATGGAGGGGGCATTGTAAAATATTGTGCTATACTCCAGTCATGCATATGGAGGGTTGCATAGTAAATATGAAACCATATGCCAGTCATACATATGGAGGAAGCATAGTAAATATGAAACCATACCCCAGTCATACATATAGAGTGGGTACAGTAAAATATCATGCTATACTCTAGTCATACATATGGAGGGGTGCAGTAAAATATCATACTATATCACAGTCATACATGTAGAGAGGGCACAGGAAAATATTATTCTGTACCTCAGTCATACATGTGGAGAGGTGCAGTAAAATGTCATACTATACCCCAGTCTTACATGTGGACGGGGTACAGTAAAATATACTATACCCAAGTCATATGTATGGAGTGGGAACAGCAAAATATCATACTATACCCCAGTCATTTGTATAGAGGGGCCATTGTAAAATATCCTACTATATTCCAGTCTTATGGAGGGGGCATTGTAAAGTATCATACTTTACCCAAGTCATATGTATGGAGGGGGCATTGTAAAGTATCATACTATACCCAAGTTATATATATGTAAGGGGTATTGTAAAGTATCATACTATACCCAAGTTATACTTATGTAGGGGGTATTGTAAAGTATCATACTATACCCAAGTTATACGTATGGAGGGGGCATTGTAAAGTATCATACTATACCCAAGTCATATGTATGGAGGAGGCACTGTAAAGTATCATAGTACACCCAAGTCATATGTATGGAGGTAGCATTGTAAGGTATCATCCTATACCTAAGTCATATAATATGGAGGGGGCATTGTAAGGTATCATACTCTACCCAAGTCATATGTATGGAGTGGGCATTGTACAATATCACACTATACCCAAGTTATATGTATGGAGGGGGCATGGTAAAGCATCATACTATACCCAAGTCAAATGCATGTAGGGGGTATTGTGAAGTATCATACTATACCCAAGTCATATGTATATAGGGGGCATTGTAAAGTATCATACTATACCCAAGTCATATGTATGTAGGGGGCATTGTCAAATATCATACTATACCCAAGTCATACATATGGAGGGGGCATTGTAAAGTATCATACTATACCCAAGTCATATGTATGGAGGGGGGGGCATGGTAAAGTATCATACTATACTCAAATCATACGTCTGGAAGGGGATTGTAAAGTATCACACTATACCCAAGTGATACGTATGGAGGTGGCAAGGAGCTATGGTATTATGAGTTGGTGATATGCTTTGTTTTAATTATGGATCCCAGTTTGAAAAGAAAAAAGAAATTCATTGGTTTCCAAAAGATTCTTTGTTTAAATATTTTTTACCATATAGGTAAGAAGTCATTGTCAGATTCCTAATTAGTCTTGGAAGCAAACCTTACCGTTTACGTTTTTGTACAAAAAGAAAATCTAAATGATGATTTTCATTCTGAGCTCATGTTCTGCCATATTATTCTAGTTGTAACATTTGTAGTTTTAAATACATTTTGACATTTTAATTCTAATTAATAACAGCTCTGGTGAACTTGAGAAATTTTGTTGTATAGCTTCTTGTAAACATTTCCTTTCTGTTTCTTGTATTCTTGTTAACAATGTTGCCAAGATATTAACAGTGAATTTACTTGAAGCATGCTATATCTTTCAAAATCACAACAGACACTTGTTACTGAAGATGCAAAAAGAAATTCGGTCACAGAGTGCAGCCCAACGACGTCAGGCCAGGGAGACCCAGCAACAGGAAAAGCTTCAACAAAACATACTTAACACCGACAACAGAAGCAAGTCAGGTGGTTTGTACCACAGTCACTTTATTATTGCTGAGATTTAATATGATCCAATAGTTTATGTGAAGATATTAAACTCATCATATTTGTGATGGAAAATAAGGCACAATTAATACACATATAAGGGCATCATTGTCTCTTCCGATAATTTGCTGCCTATTTATCTATATAGTCAGCAACATATTCTTTGCTGTGAATTTATACAGATGAATATTAATTAATATTAATTAGAGTGTTAGTGTCCTGTCACAATTAGTCAGGCATCAGTTTTGTGCCCGACACAAATTTTGCGGCAAAATAATTTAGTAATAAATTTTTATTTTTAAGGTATTGTCTTTATTATTATTATTATTATTATTATTATTATTATTATTATTATTATTATTATTATTATTATTATTTTAGTTCTTGTCCGTTATCCTGAAACTCATTTATTTTAACATCTTGCCTTCAAAACTTTCTTGTATAACTCAACCAGGATATAATTTTTTTACCAAATCCTGTATATGGCATTAATCTCATGCCACGAGTCCATATATATTTCATAGATTTTGTGTCAGGTGTTTGTTTTTTGTATGTACGTTCTTTGTTTTTTTTCCAGATGAGAAGCTTGTTAAGCCCAAAATGTTGGGAAACCATTTTAAACCGTTAGCAATGTGTGTGTGCATGTGTTTGTGTGTGTGTGTATGTGTGTGTTAAAAATGCTTAACTCTGAAACTCAGAAATTATTAAAATTTTAAGAAAAATAATATTCTGGCTTTTCTTTCAGTTGAGACAGCTAGACCAGAAACAACATTTTCAAGTTTTCGATCACAAACTATCAGTACAGCAAGACCACCCACAACACGACCCCAGACCCAAAAAGAACAGTATCCCAACACATCCCATTCACATCTGCAGCAACAAAACATTAAATCCCAGTTAAAGGCAGAGAAATCCTTTAGGTAACAATTGCCACTCCAACATACATAAATCATATCAACTCATTTTAGTTTTAAATCATATCAACTCATTTTAGGTTTAAATCTCAATTTTTTTAACTTCATTAAATTGAATGTATCAATGAAATATTGTTTTTAACTTTTTGAATTATGGAAAGATTGTTTTTGACTTTTGAATTAAAAAAAGATATTTACATCACGAAGTTGTTTAAAAATGTAGCTTTCTTCTTGCTCAATGTAAGGTCTTTTGCAAGGGAAGCCACCCCTGATCATAGGCCAAAGTTTTCAAAATTGTTTACTGATTTTGTCCCCTACATAGCACATCATCTTGTTTAATAATACTACAAATAATAATAAAGACAAATTTCAGAAGATGACTCAGTTTCAAATCCACCTTGTAGCTCTCTATTATGCACAAATACAAGCTATTAATTTTATGTCCAAACACACATACTCACCAACACACATAGTACATAAACTATTCACATAAATGCTACATTGAAGCAGACATGACAATGAAAAACAGGAGGTGGTTGGTATAATTTGCACTTTAATCAGAATATTATATGTTTAAAATGGTTTCATCTATCTAATACTGTTGAAGAAAAGAGACATGAAATTGGAGCAATTTAATATTATGTGCAATGATATTCAATAGAAGAACACCCTAAAATTGAAAGCCATTTTTTTTTAATAGCTAGCTTTTTTAAGTTTTGGATACTTTGAAATTGTGATGTTTTAATGATCTTGAGGTACCATTAGATTCTCTTTGCTGGAAAATGGTGTTAAGGTAAATGTGGGCAGGTCTTTTACACACGTTAAATATAATTTTGGGCCATTCTCAAGAATTCTTTCATGGTAATACTTTGATTTGTAAGCATTGCATCTGAGTATTATCTGTTTGCTGCTTATGAATTATTATACCTGTGTTTCCTGGACTCTGAACATTTTTATCAGATTTGTAGAAGATGTGTTCCCTCAAATTATATTACAGTCGATACAGTACTGAGGTCCCTGGATTTTCATCACATATTGGTTTTTGTCATACTTTTTGTGATCACAAAAGGTGAATCCTCTAAGGATGGGACCTTCAGTTTAAACTCCTTACAAAACATCTACTATAAAGCCCTCTCTTCCATTTTGAAAAGCGATACAAATGGTACGTAAACAGGAATAATTACAATAGAATCTTTTTCAGAAAGTCTGGAACCATTCAAAGAATGCAGGTCATACTTTTAGCAATACATGTATCCTAGTGACAAGAAACACTCAGGTCAGAAAAGTATCAGTTCATTAACTTACGACACTTTGAAATGACCCTGCATGAAACCCTATGCAAATCTAGTTTTCAGTTTGACAATTGTTTATGACCCAACTACATTCACTGTTATCAAGTAATCAATCATTATGGACTGATAGATAATGGGAACGATATTAATGTAGTGTGATTGATATACCATATAATTTATGGTGCTGTTATCAAGTTATACATTATTATTATACAGAATGAAAATAATGTTTTTGTTGTGTGAGATTGATTTATCATATAATGTCTGATGCCGTTACAGATTCAAGATGAGTACAAATAAATCACCAAGTGAATCATCAAGACCATCAAGTTCGAGGTCATCCATATCAGACTTTAGTCCAAAGACAATGGCAAAACTCTCAGCCAAACTGTTTGACCCTCGAAATCCAAAAGCCATCCGGCCCAAGTCTTGCCGCTCCATTCCCAGCAAGTGCTCGTAAGACCAGTTTATGTTTTAGTTAATTACTTTAGACCTATTTTATTTCCATAAAATAGTATAATTTCTACTAAATTATTGTAATTAGTATAACTGTAAATAGAATAGTATAATTGCAAATGGATTGGAAATCTGTTAATAAGAACTTACAAGTTCCTCTGCACAAAAAAATATAAGTTGCATGGCATGTTGAATTTCACTGTAACACAATAAGTAGGAAATATCTTTTTGTCATTTTTCACTTTGTTGTTGATTTGTTTCTGAAACAGATTTAAGGAATTCTGTGACCATGTGATTCCTGTATGCTGATAGTTTTTATTAGTTCAACATGGAGTTGTACTCAGTCATTCGCCATGTGAGAACTAAATTCTTAGTGTGCAGTAAATGTTCCTATAAAGACCAAAATATGTCATGCAAGAAGTAGGAGGCAAATTACTACATTTGCTGCAATTGATTGGGCCATATTGGACCATGACTTTTCTAAAAGCTACAGCACCAATAATAGCAGAAAGTGTAACTTTTAACCAATGTATAGGAAAAGCACAATACACTGAGATGTGGATTATTGCCATGGTAACACATTTACAAAAAATACACAATTTTAGGTTTATATCCATTCTTCTTTCTATTCAAAACTGCTTGAAAAACATATTCATGATGCCATTAAGATTTATCCTACCAGTCAGAAGCATCTACATGAAAATTCAAAGTATGACATTTGTAGTTCATTGGAGTTGGCTTGAAATGGAAGCATTTACAATGTTAGAAGGGAGACAACTCCAACCTTACTGTTGCACAAACCACCTTGTAAGTACTGCTGCATGTTAACTTGATTTATATTAGAAGGCTGTCATCAGTTTAATAACTTTAATTGACATATTTAAGAACTCATATCAATAGGTATTAAAAGCTGAGGAACTAATATTCATGTAGGACAATAACAACTATTATTCCCATTTATCGACAAGTTTCATGTTTATAGTTTAAAATTTTGTTTTCAATAGGCATAATATAGCTATTATTGTGCTGACATGCCTTTAAATGCTAGTACATACATGCATATGGTAGCATCCCAACTCTCCCACCTCCAACCCCACCCACTGCTTAACCAAAATTTAAATGGTCTGTGGTTATGGCAAGATCATATTTTATGGACCACATCTCATGAAAGGTTATCAAGGGCAAGATGTACATCAAAATACATGTAAGTCATCAAATTTACAGTACTTGATGTTATAGTACTGGTTTTTTCTATCCACATAAAAAAGTTCAGGTTTTTGCTTCTTTCTTCACTTACAGCCAGTATGTCTTGGTGTCTAAGAAAGAAAATAGTGCAACCCAGCTTCCTTCTCCTTTGGAGGAACAACTGCTGATGGAACGCTTTCCGAAAATGGGCTTGAAAGTTCTGCAAGGCTCTATGGAACCAATCATCCCTTCACCCAGGAAGACAAAAAAGATAGAGTACAGCCCATTTATCTATCAGAGGTTTTCATAGCAGCTTTTTAGATGAAAGGCCTTGGGATTATACTTAAGAGGCATTACTTTCAACTTGTCATTGTAGCATGGCTTTCAGCTCATGATTTCAGCCTGTGATGTACAGCATAGAATACAAATTTTTATATCGAGGTAGAATTTTACCTACCAACAGAGCTGAGATTACCACCTCTACTCAAAAATATAGTGTTTTCTATGAAAGCAATTTTTTTTCTCGAGAAATTATATTAAACATTAAGAAAGAAATATTTAGGATTTAACTAAGAAATATTTAGGATTTAACTTAAATATATAACAAAAATTTAATTCAAGATAGCGCAGTTATGACACTTTGAAATTGGACTTTATGAATTGTGAATTTCTGCCTTGTTGTCTAATCATGCTTGTCGCAAGGTCAGACAGATTCAGCTATTCAAATGTGAATATGTAAATTTATTTACTGGTCTGTTTGAATCATTGATATGTGGTGACTGACAGATACTTGTCTGTTTGAATCATTGACATATGGTGACTCACAGATACTGGTCTGTTTGAATCATTGACATGTGGTAACTGACAGATACTGGTCTGTTTGAATCATTGAAATGTGGTGACTGACAGATACTGGTCTGTTTGAATCTGACAGATACTGGTCTGTTTGAATCACTGACATGTGATGACTGACAGGCTAATTCAGATGGATGGAGATTTGTGACCCACCAGTCAGCTGCTTACCTTTTTGCTTATTACCTGTGATTGAGTCTTGAAATATTGATAAAATATTGATCCAGCAATAAATTAGTGACCTTATAAGTAATGTTGATACTATTCCATGCATATTGACAAGACCACTTACTGGATGAATATTGCTACTAGAATAAATTTTTGTGCATCTTTTCTTATATCAAAGTATTTTTGTGCCAGTCTGTGATTACGTCTTTGTTCTTGGGTTATGATGTACTAAAAGACCCTAACTAATCTTATTATTTGAAAATATGTTTACTCAATTATATTTTAAGAAAGAAAAAATTTATTGAAACCTTTTTGTAAAGTTAATATTTTATTTGGTAAATTTTTTAGTACTTATGGAAATATATTCTCTAGAAATATTTTACCATTAAAATGTGCCAACATTTTTGACCATTTTTTATTCATTTATAAAATAGCCATTAAAGATTCATATTGCCAATAATATCAACCATGCTTATATATTTGTATGTATGTATTTATCTTATTATCTATTTTTTTTACCTACTTCTCACCATCATTAACATGAAACTCTTTGAGTAGATTGTCAAGGTAAATTGGTTTTTTTTTTTTTTTTACAGAAATCAATGTTAAGAAGGTAACTTTTTCCAATCTACATTTTTATAAATCAGTTTGAATATTATTGTTGCCTTATACAGTTGATTGAAATTGAAGTTGTAATAAATTGTTTTGCATTACTATGTAATGTATGTTAGATGTATGATCAAAGTATTGTGTGTGTATATATATATATATATATATATATATATATATATATATATATATATATATATATATATATATAAATAAAGAATACAAATCATATGATGAATAACAACCCTTTCAAGCATACTGGATCCACCAAGGGATCACGTGTGTCAGGGATTGATTAAAATAGATGCAATAAACTGAAACATGTAGAGGTTTACAAACACAACGTTTTTGTGTTTATTTGTTTGTTGTATATATGTTTTGTATTTGCCTTTAAAAAAGACTCATTAAGAGTCGAAAGCACTTAGGCTAGTTAGTTACTAGTTTTGTACTGTTTGTCAGTTTATTGCATCTATATATATATATATATATATATATATATATATATATATATATATATATATATATATATATATATATATATATATATATATATATACACATATATTCTATGATAAGAAGAGTTCAACTGGAAACTGCACCATTAGGCCTGGATCAGTACAGTTTGCTAGGATTAATCAGTAGAACAATACATACCCTGATTTGCTAGTTTATTATGCAAAAGCAGATCAAGGTCTTGGTTGAATGCAGTTTTAGTAGACTTATAAACAAGTATATACAGCAACAATGTCTCTGTTTTTGATGAAAGAGAAAGGGATGTCATGGTCAGAATTTAATGCATATCTTTGAAACAGGTTGCAGTTTTTTCATGCAGTACCAATGTTTGTGGATTTAGCAAACTGAAGTACCCATTTCTTCCACTGATCAATGGGAATGCATATTACTAGATCTGATTTTCTAAAACTGCTGTGAGATTCATTCAGGTTGTCCACAGTAAGGTTACAATAGTTACCCACTGGTAACAGTAACATTAGGAAATATCATTAAGTGGTCTGCTAAGACGCTCAGCAATGCATAAGTGGTCTGTGACAAAAAACAGTTTTGAGAACTACTGTACTATTAGATCTTTGGTGCATCGATTCGAAGATAAAAAATACCGATACTCTGTGTTGACCGAAAAAGAGCATTTGCTCAGGTTTTTGTTTGTTAAGGATTAATCCAGAGGGAATAGAAATAATATGAATTGTAATTAAATCAATGCAATTAAATCAATCAAATAATAAATAGCCAACACCTGGAACACCAATAGAAATCACCCAACTTTCAACTACATAATTATATAGAGATGCCCTGCTAAAGGTACCCCAATGGGCAATTTAATGATCAAATGTTTGTTAGTAAAAAATATTTTTTAAAAAATGATCATTGTGATTTGGGTTGCAAAACCAGGCTTTCACATTTGGAAAAACTACCTTTTACATTTGGAAAAACTACTGTATTATTAGATCTTCGGTGCATCGATTCTGACATTAATTTTAAGTCTGACGTTAATTTTAAGTTTTCCTGGGAAAAGGATTTTTCTACCTATTACTCTTTCCATCAGTATGTAATATCACTGAAAATTCCCCTCAGATTATTATCAAGTCTGTTTGCATGTTTCACCTATACTAAACCATAATAGTCACTTCTTTTGTGTATAATTTTAGATACTTCATGTAACTTCCAAACGGTGCTATATGTACAAATATGTACATGTACTATTACAGAAACTTTAAAATTCCTACAGGCAAAGCTGGGTATACTGTATGTATAGAACTTGTCAGACTTGCAATGTAGTTTTCTTTATATTAAAAATTATTGTCATTGGACATTTTCACTTAATCTTCATCTGCCTGACGATTGAATTTTCACGAGATTTCCAGTGTACTTGAGATATCCAAATGTTTGTTGGCTCTTACATTAATTTTTGGAGGTTGAAATTGTGGAACACACATTTCTTTTTATGAATTAAAAATGACACAGAAAAGAAGTCATATATTGTTAATGCCATTGTACAGATGACCTGTATTTGTGTCTGGATGATTGACTACTGATTATAGCTGCAAAAGTTCCTACATATTTTTTCTTGTCCACATACATGCCAACGTTGTGACCCTTGACCTCTTTATCCAACAATAACTGGGCTTCACTTTTTGTTCTCGATGCAGGAAAATACCTATTATTTTACCACTTAAAATATCTGCAGCCCTTCTTGCCACAGAAAAATAGAAAACACATTTTTGGATGGCGTTTCTGTTCTAATCTTCAACCCCAGTTTAACTGAAATAAAAAAATAATCTTTATTGTTTAAAAGACAGCAAAGAATCTTGTCACATATTTGAAATACAATCTCTTGAAATTATGTATTACTTCTTTCAGAAAGTCACTGGTATTAAAAACAACAGGAAGGTCAGATTGTGATATTTTCTTATTAAGAGATCCTTAGTGTTATGATATATTTACTTTTTATTCTTCTTACACTGTTCATCAAATGAAGTGATCTCTGTTATGGTAACATTTTATAATGATTGTTTTTTAATGCTGCAGCTTCTGCTGTTTTATATTATTTTAGGACCATATCAAATATTCAGTAGGCCAGTGCTGTCCAAGATTCAGCCCGCCAGCTGATTTTAAATGGCCCTCCAGAGCTCAGCAATTTGTTGTGCCAATGGCTTAATTTCATTTCATGCTGTGGCCCTCAGCTTCAAGAAAAAAAATTTCAGTGGCACATGGTGTCAAAAAGGTTGGACAGCACTGCAGTAGACAATCAGTTGGGAAAATGTCACAAGATAGGCATAGTGTGTGATTTACAAAGTATTGTGGTGTTCTGTATTTTTTATTTTGTAGATTAACATTTGCTTTACAATGTTTGTTACAATAGTAGCTAATTACACCAAGGTAGATAGGCTACTCAATCATACATTTGGTAGTAAGGGGACTCAATCATGCCTTGGGTAGTTGGGATACTCAATCATACCTTGTGTAGTTAGGCTTTTCAGTCATACCTTAGGTAATTAGACTACTCAATCATACTTTGGGTAATTAGACTACTCAGTCATACCTTGGGAAGTTAAACTACTCAATCATACCTTGAGTAGTTAGGCTACTCTATTGTATCTTGAGTAGCTAGGCTAGTCAATCATACCTTAGGTAGTTAGACTACTCAATTATGCCTTGGGTAGTTAGACTACTCAATCATGCCTTGGGTAATTAGACTACTCAATCATACCTTGAGAAGTTAGACTACTCAATCATACCTTGAGTAGTTAGGCTGCTCAATTGTATCTTGAGTAAATAAGCTAGTCAATAATACCTTAGGTAGTTAGGCTATTTATTGTATCTTAGGTAGTTAGGCTATTCAATCATGCCTTGGGTAGTTAGACTACTCAATCATACCTTGGGAAGTTAGACTACTCAATCATGCATTAGATAGTTAGACTACTCAATCATACCTTGAGTAGTTAGGCTACTCAATCATACCTTAGGTGGTTGGACTACTTAATTGTATCTTGGGTAGTGAGGTTTCATTACCTTACCCTGAGTAGTTAGACAGACTTTTGTTGTCATGTGAAAAAATTTTCTAATACACTATTTTTTAATTCATGTTTGAAAGTGTTCTACAATTGCAGTGAAATCTGTGTAAGCCCAAAAGTTAAGCAGTGCAGGAATATTAAATGTCTAATAAATTTGGAGGAAGGAAAGACAGACTAAATCAAGTGAATGCATAAAGAAATTGGAATACTCTGGAGTTAGGTTAGACAAGTTTCTCTATAATGTTTTATATGTTTATTTTCCACAGTATTGTCATATTTATGTTGAATTGTAAAATAATTTACAAGCTGTGATATTTGATTAATATGCTTTATTATTATCTCTCTTAAGATTGTACAGATAAGGCCTTGTGAATAAATTCAGTTTTAATGAAAGCAGTCCTCTGTAACTTGTGAATTGTCTATGTTTACAACCAAACAATATATTCACAAAATTCCTCAACCAGAGTGCACAGTCACTCAGAAATCAGATATTGTCTATTCAACAAACATCACATATTTGTATATCAAAGTTTATGCAGTAACCTATCTATACATATACTTTAGAATATTCATTATTTGCAGTTTATGTTTATTGCTTATCATGTAAATGAGCATCAGGTGGATGAGTAGTCTGTACTATTGATCAATCACTCACACATCTCACCTCCATCCACACAAGTTCAAGTCTCAGCTCAACTAATATGGGTATGTCAGAAAGCTTGCCAGTAGCTTCCCAGTGGTTCTTTCCAAGTTCTTCCTCCACAAAATATACTGGCCGTTATGTATAATCTATCGTGTGCGTTTAAATAGTATTAAACCTTTCAAAACCAAAACCAGATCATGTAAAATTTGTTTCCATTAGGAAGTTGATTGTCCACAACTGTCAAATTCTCAAGATGTTCTTGGCTAAATTTGAGAATTTGTAACAACAATCATCTGTTTTAATGGCCACATTTCTTCTTTCTGGATTTGACTTATTGTTCAGGTTTGGCTGCATTTGTTGATGTGTTCAATATTTCCTAAAGTTTCCATGTTTATTAAAGCCTTATTTCAACCTTTTGAAAAGGGGCACAAAACATAAGAATTCTGACGATTTTGCTCCACTTTGGAATATTAAACAAAAAAACATGCAACTAGAGGAAGAAGGTAGATTACTGTGGCTTACAATTAGGTCATTGAGGAGAAAGATTATTCCAAATTTATCTATCGAATTTAATGACGATACATCACGTTTTTAAGAAATGAGCCACATACAATACTGTCTGGGAAAATCAGCTAAATGCAAAAATTACCACAATTGCTGCTGTATTAAAAGTAGGTTACAGTGGTAGTAACATGCCAAAAGTTAATCATTTAAGTATAAAAAGTAGATCACAATGACCTACTTTTGACCTTGGTGATTAGTACCCTCCAAGACAATATACCCATAAACTTTCATGACTACAAACTGATCTAAATGCAAAACAATGTCTTGATGCCTATGATAATAATAGAAAGGTAATTCTAATATCATACCTATGCTTCTCCGACAAAACAATGCAATTCCTTCTACTCTCCAAAATTAAATATAATGAAATTTTTCTTGCATCTATTTTAAGATGTTTTTTTCTTAAGCGATAAATTAAAAATAAAAATGTGATGCTAACTCAGCAAACAATTGCTAATACATCTAGAACTACAAGTGTAGATTTTTATTCAAGAAAAATCAGCAGAAAGATGAAAAGAGAGTAACATCTTTTTATTGATAAGAAATTAATGGAACAGTCATAAAACATTGTAAAAAATATTTTCTTTAAAATCTTATTTTTATTTTAGTAAAACAAACAAAGGCTATATGGGTGTTGGAGTACACGAAGGACATACATCTGCAAGTTTAATAGGTTACAGTTGATGATCAAGCTTCGCTGTCATGATTGAATGCAAACACATGTCAAATCATCCTCACCAAATTCCTAAACACCTCTCTCTCTCTCTCTCATTTACTCTAAAAATAATTATGAAGTAGCAATATGGATCAATATATACCAATCAATATTGTAATCAGTTTCACAAAACATGAAAAATGTTGTTAAACCCTACAACAACAACAACAACAACAACAAAACATTCACATATCATTTTTTCAGCCTGTCTATAAATTCTGCATAGGAATTCATAACCTCATTGGGAGCCTCCAATTGCGGATAATGGCCAATGGCTTCATCTAACACTTTTATGCTTGGATTTGGAACTGTGTTTCTGAAAAAGAAAAGGAAAGCATCAGGCTGTACAATGGCCCTTCACTATAAAGCTCTCATTATACAACTGTCCCTTTTATAACAAAGGTATTGTCATGGATTCCATTAAGATGGTACCTCACAATAAAGCCCCTTGGTATATCACTATCCCTCTTATAATATATTGTTATGGATCCCATTAAATTGGTCCCTCACAATAAAACCCCTCAGTATAATACTATTCCTCTTATAACAGGTATTGTCTCTAATATAAATTCCCTTTATATACAAATGTCCCATTTAGTTGATCTCTCTACATAATGGCCTTATTCAGCACAAATATTGACATGGATTCCATTAAATTGGTCCTTCACCATTAAGACCATATGTATTCCACTCTCCCTCTTATAATACTTGTATTATTGTGGATCCCATAAAATTGATATCTCACTATAAACACGCTATGTTTAACCACTGTCCCTCATACAACACATATTGTCATTAAATTGGTCACTCATTGTAAAATCCCCTATGTATTCCACTGTCCCTCTTATAATACTTGTATTATTGTGGATCCCATAAAATTGATATCTCACTATAAACACGCTATGTTTAACCACTGTCCCTCATACAACACATATTGTCATTAAATTGGTCACTCATTGTAAAATCCCCTATGTATACCACTGACCCTTTTGTAACACAGGTACCATTATGAATCACATTGTATAGGTTTTTTATTTGTAGCTGTAACTTATCACACTTAAATTAAAGTACTTAGCTAATAAGCAACAATTATAATGTGCTCCCACATCAATCAATACAATCTGGTGATTGTATGTACTTTTATCACAGCACTGTTGAAATATGCCGCAATATAAGGTGGGCCTACATTATATGGGTCACTGTTGGAATATATTAGCTTAAGGTGGCCCTACTTTCACTGTTGTAATATGCCACAGTATTAAGGTGGCCTCATTTTATCACAAGGGTACAGTTATGGCTTCCATTATGGCCTCACTTTATTATATGGGTCACTGTTGGAATATGCTTCTGCATAATGTGGACTAATGGCTGAGTGGTCTAAAGCAATGACCATTACGGATCACTGCCATCTCACCTCTGTCTGCATGAGTTCAAGTCCAGACTCAGCTAACGTGGGTACAAGAGAAAGCCTGCCAGTAGCTTCTTGTGAGTCGGTGGTTCTTCCCAGGGTTCTTCCTCCACCATTAATACCGTCCACCATGTATAGCCTATCTTGTGCTGAAAAATGGCATTAAACCATAAAACAGCAACAACAATATAAGGTTTATTGTTGGGTCACTGTTGGGTAACAATTAACAGCTTTATTATAAGGTAACACTGTACTTGCATAGCAAGAAAGACCAAAGGTAATAAGAAAAATATGGACTGAATGCTAAACCCTTGATCTATGTAATTGATGCTACCTCAATATTTCATTTCAGATTTTTTACTTGTGTCTATGACCTTGATTTTTTAAGACTCAGAGGTCAAAATTCTTGACAATTTTTCAATAAGCATGCCTAATGATTGAGCTATCAAAAATAACTTGTACAAACTTTAACACCTAAGGGGAAAAAAGAATACAAATTCACAAGATGTTTGACAAACAGAAGTAAAAGAAAAATACTATAAATATTAACTTAAATAATAAATTAAAAATCATGAATCTGTGTGTGTGTGTGTATGTGTGTGTGTGTGTGTGTGTGTGTGTGTGTGTGTGTGTGTGTGTGTGTGTGTGTGTGTGTGTGAGAGAGAGAGTGTAAGGCTAAAGTTGTTGTTCTGGGACTTAATGCCATTTTTCAGCACACAATAAGCTATACATGGCGGCCAGTATTAATGGTGAAGGAAGAAACTGGGAAATCCTCGGGAAAAACTACCAACCCACGAGAAGCTACTGGCATGCTTTCTCACAAATCCATATTTGCTGAATCCTAGACTCGAACCCACACAGACAGAGGTGAGATGGCAGTGATCCGTAATGGAAATCGCTTTAGACCACTCAGCTAAAGACTATTAAAGTTTATACAGTGACAGTGGTCATAGAGGATGGTTATTTTAGTGATAGATTACTAATGTATACCCATAGTGACCACGATTATTAACTGCACTTGGCCTTAATGAGATCATAAGTATCTACCTATCTACCAACTGAGACAGAAATCTACCAACTGAGACAGAGCATAAAAGACAAAATATTTTTTTTGACATAATAAAATATTTCTGTCTGCCTCTTCTTCTGCACCCTTGCACTGTGCCTAAGCATCTACTTGTTGATAATTCAGTTCTAACAATTGGTGATAAAATGTAATTAAGATTTGGGAACTATGAAATCATTGAAATACTTAACCTATGTAAGAATATAATGGTGTTCTGGTGAAACAAGTTTTAAAATCAAAGTTCTGAAACTAAAACACAGGTGCAATTACTTACCCTAACACCTTGTAATGAACAGAGAAAGAATTGAGAAGAGCACAATTAAATTACCACAGTGCAATGAAGTCCCTTAAACTAACCAGAGAGCTCAAATCCCAATCAAAACTTAGGACTGAGAGAATAATCATTCTGTTAATAATAAATTTACCAATTAATAAAGAAAATAGAATAATTGCCCCAAAACATCTTTATATAAAGAAACAGAATAAGTTTTCTGCGAAGAATAATACATGTGAAGCATGCAATAAAATCCCAGGAAAAGTGAATTAGTCTCCTATATGGTCCTATGATATGGGAGTTAGACTGGTTCTGAGTTTTCTTTGTTCTAGATTTCTAGACTGTTCCATCTAATGAGAGGTTGGAAATTTGAGCTTGGACAAGGGGACTTGGTTCCTGGAAGAGGTATGCAAGGCAATAGTGAAAGTTAATTTATTACTACTATTAAAATATAGGTCACACTGACCTACATTTGTGATAAGGGAGTAGTGCTCATCAAGATACATCATCTCAACAAGTTTCATGCTTCTAAGTATAAAAGAATATATACAGTATGCAAAAACATTGAGCACAATAAAAAACTTGACAAAGAAAGTACAAAAAATGTACATGTAAAACTTTATCCCTGTCAGCCCCTTCAGTTGGGAGTAAGTGCCATAAAACCCACTTCATACTGTTGCCTGGGACCTAGAAAAAGAAAGTATTCTGTGAAGATGTATATATACATGCTTTTATCTCTGCAGATGCTGACACTGATGCTTGAGGTAGAAATAGCATACCTCTATTTTGTAGAGTTGAGCTAAATATTTCATGGCCTAACATCTAACAAACAAAAGCACTTACTTGTAGTATGCTACAAATTGAGGTGGGTTAACTGGATCTGATGGCCCATATATCATGTGAACTAAAATGAAAAAAGTCCATAAATACAAGATGGCATATTTATCATGTGAACTGAAAATAGTCCATAAATACAAGATGGCCCATACATCATGTGAACTGAAATGAAAATAGTCCATAAATACAAGATGGCCCATACATCATGTGAACTGAAATGAAAACAGTCCCTAAAACAAAGATGCTATTCTATTCCACACATAATGCTTATGTCAATAATAAATGTGGATAAAATGTAATTAGTCAAATAAATATATGTTGAATTTAAAGACACTATTATCTGAGTATCATTAAGTTCATATGTTTTGTAGGTTACAACATTTAGAATTTTTATTGGATAATTTAAAATTTCTAAATTTAATTCCCTGTCATGGTCTTATCCCATGCACTCTACATGCTAATCGTTTGTCCTGTATACCAACTTCCATCACATCTATTGTGCATCACAGAAAGAGTGACTTGATGTACAAGAGCATCATTTCTATAGGTATCATCATTACCTCCAATGCAATGCATTCTATATAAAGTTATGTTTTTCTATTGATTTTATTTGCTTTTGATTTCATCTTTGATTCAAATAGCTAATAACACATTTTAAAAATGACTGGTATTCAGTAATTGTCTCTTTCCCTCATTCTCTCTCATTTATCTAATATCTGCAATGTAAACAGTGTTGATGAATATAAAAAAAATTCATGCCATATAACTCACCTGGGACAACAGCTTTCTGAAGAGCACCAACCCACCTATCCTTGTTTTTGGCTCTTTGAGCTATGTAATCAATTAACCTGTAAATAACACATGCAAAGTCATTATTAAGTAAGATTTCAGAAATGCATTTTCCAACCGAGTGATAAACTATCATGTACAGTAAAACCTGTTATGAGAGACCACCCTTTCTGCCATCAAATAGCGGTCTCTCAAGACAGGTGGTCTCTCATAGCAGGCTTGTACAAAAAGACCAGTTTCCAAGGTCAAGTTTCAGAACAGTTTCAATAAAAATAACTACAGTCACTGTACATATATTCTATTCTTCATTAATATTTCTTGCGAAAATATTGTATGCATTCATCTAAAAACAAAATTATATAGCAAGAAAGATATACATTTGTCATTAAACATGAAATCACATTTTACATTTGAAGATCACATATTTTAGCATATGAAATCATTTATGAATTACTTCTTTTTCTTTATAACAACCTAAATTTTTTTACCGATGTTTAAATTACTTTTTTGTGAGTGGTCTGCTCTTCTTCACTTCTTTCAGTTACAATAACTATTTTCTCCAGCCTTAAAAATTTGTGTCTTTTCAGTTGGAGGTTCATCCATTGTCATGAAGGTTCTAGGTGTTAAAATTATTAGTGCTCAGTTGTAATACTGAATGTAAAGATGGTTTTGACTGAGCTGTGGGAAAAAATTCAAAATCTATACAGGTGCATTGCATATCCAACAATTAATAAAATAAAAAGAAACAATTATCTCATCCAGAAACAGAACAATTTACTCAGAGAGAAAAGTCAACGGCTTCATTCAAAGAGATCATACTAGCATTAATGCTATAAGCTAAGTGTGTAACCCGGTTGAACCAACCTGAATAGATGACAGATTTGTGAGTGGGCTGTAATTACTTAACATGGGGGGGGGCAACAAACATCACAAGTCTTGAACACTATCAATCGAATCCCACAAATGATTCTCTCTTCTTGGTTTAAAAGACAATGACCTTATTTAACTCCAGCAAAAATGATTAGCTCTAAAGATAAACAATATACACGACCACTGTGTCAACTTTGGCACCACAATGGCAATTCATGACATATAAATTAGCCTGGTTTACAGACTGTAGCATTCATCACCAGTAGCAACAATCCTTTTTTAAAACAGTCCTTTTATGTTTGTTTTTTGATCAGAACAATTGTTATTAATCAAGTGCTTGTTGTAACAATTAATTACATATAGGTCAGTGGTGTCTGTTCTCGTGATACTGTTGTTCACATGTATGTCAGGTCCACAATTACTGTTAGACAGCAAGCTGAGTGTGGGAATAATTAGCCTGCTTCCCTGCTTTGTATGCTGCCTGCGTTGCTCACTCCAATACAATTACCTGAGAACAATGCAGAGAGCATATGAAGCAGGGAACCAGACGAGGAAATAATCTACATATACTTTAGTCTGGTTTACGAAAGAAACTATAAAACACTATAGGCATAGCTAACATATTCAGACATCAGTAGCCTGCCTATTTTTCAAAATTTATTTTATTTATATTTAGAACGGTAGGAGCGGTCTTTCTTATAGGGACTAAATAAAGGTTGGTGAAGTTTATCCCTATTTTTGCAATGTGGTTGTTCATAACAGTGTCAAAATGCATATTTTCCCAAGACATTGCACTCAGCAGGTGCTCACTCATAACAGAAGATTTATATAATAAAATGTCTCCGTGCATTACAATTGTGGTTGGAAATGACAGGTGGTCGCTCATAGCAGAGGTCGCTCATTACAGATTTTACTGTATAATATATTAGATATCTCAGTAAAATATTGGAGAATTAAGAATAAGAAGTTGATAAATTTCATGACATCAAACTGCAGAGTGTGGAGCAGGTGATTTCAACAACTGGTAAATTTTATACAACTGGTGATAAACCTTATATTCTCATGATAGAATTTAATTGAAAAGTATTAAAATTTCTGACCTTAAAAAATGTTGAATAAAAAGATAATATTAAAATTTCTGAATTTATCTTCAATTGAAAGGCTCAATTCTATATTATGAAATATTATAACAATTAGTGCCAATTATCTTTTCTTGTTTAAATCACTGAACACTTATTTACCATATTCTGCAAAAATCTTCCATGTAAAAAAAAAACTGAATCATATACTTGTTTAATTATGAGGCAAAAATGCAAACTTACATGGATCTTGTTCTTACTTGCTATTTACTTTATTTCCATCCTGGTATCTCATGGCAGCATAGAAGTCCTGTAGTTCTTCTTCTGTTGGTTTTGTTGAGGGACCAAACACATCAATAAACCTGCATCATACATATATAAATTAAATCCTATTCAACTAAGACATGTTGCACATACATTAATCGTGTTACACATATTTGAATTAATTCATGTTACATATGTTTGAATTAATTCATGTTACATTTCTGAATTAATTCATGTTAAACATCATATTTGAATTAAGACATACATATTTGGACTAATACATGCTACACATATTCAAATTAATACATGTTACACATATTAAATTAATACATGTTACACATATTTGAATTAATGCATGTTACACTTATTTAAATTAAAACATGTTACACATATTTGAAATAATACATGCTACACATATTTAAATTAATACATATTAAACATAATATTTGAATTAAGACATGCTACACATATCTGAATTAATACATCCTACACGTATTTAAATTAATACATGTTATACCTATTTGAATAAAAACATGCTACATGTAAAATTAATATGTTACACATATTAGAATTAA
Source organism: Potamilus streckersoni (assembly GCA_016746295.1). NCBI lineage: Eukaryota > Metazoa > Mollusca > Bivalvia > Unionida > Unionidae > Potamilus > Potamilus streckersoni. Next base: position 1,306,649 of record JAEAOA010001832.1, read on the forward strand.
TACATGTTCCACATATTTAAATTAATAAATGTTACACATATTAGAATTAATACATTTTACACATATTTAAATTAATACATGTTACACATACTTGAATTAAAACATGCTACATATATCTAATTACAATGCTACACAAACTTAAACTAAATTCTGTCTTTGTAAAACACCTAACCTGCATCTCCCAAATCTGACCTATTTCCCAAATTTTAAAGTCCTTAGTCCCCAGTGGCAATAACAGACCTAGGGCCACTAAGTTCATATCTCCAATTCTATTTTCAAGCCTAGCATGTGTTTATATCATTACTGGGTGTGGATCTCACTATTTATTTTAAAGCTATGACCCCAGAACACAGTCCCTTGGGGTCTAGGAATGGACCCTGAGTCAATTTTACTGGCATGTATCCATTTGTTCTTTCATATCAATTAAAATTTTTTACTGTTGTAGGGTGAATTAACAGCTAGCATGTTATGACCCAGAGACCAATTCCGGAAAGAGACTGGAGGTAATTAAACTGGGTGATATGGTGGACAGTCGTAATTGTGCTAAAACATGGGTAATTGATCACACTTGCTAACTTGATAGACACTTGACCAACATGTGAGACAAACCAATCACTGTTGTTTTGAAATTTGTATAAAATCACATCTATCCATCAGCTCCATCTTGAGGACAAGTTCAAAATTCCAAAAGTGTTGGCACAATTCACACCCAGAGCAGCATAACTGACTAAAGTGTTGTATAGTTGGTTATAATGGTGTAGTATTTTGTAACATTCAAACTTTAAATTTCAGTTTTGGCTTCATGATGTTACATTTTTGTGACATTTTACTTGCCACGAAAGTCATGAAAATAAAACAATACGAATACCATTTACATTATTGGATTGCCACCAACACTTTAACACACTTGTTATTTTACACATCCTCTCCTGGGGCTATATCATGAAATCAGCATACAAATACAAGTAAAGATGTCTGTAAGCATGTCTCATTGTGGACATTTTTATGTACCGCCCCAAAAAGTATGTTTGTAAGATCTTTTCTGCTCTACTACATCTATCCACAACTGCAAAAAAAAACATCTGGGGGAAAGACGGTTGATTCATTTAAAACTATTTACAAAATTTATAGATTATTTAATAACATCATAAATAGTTGGAAAAGTTAAAATGTTGCCAGTATACTTTCAAAAAAATTTGAACCCTCAAACTTTACTTTCCGGTCAAAAATCTCCATATTATGTGTTAACGATTCCTTCTTAACACAAAGACAAAAAATCATATTTTTTGTGGGCAAGATTGATTGCCTAATATTATATCAATATAGTGACCATTTAAAAAATTAAATGTATAAATCATCTAATACAAACCCTCGTTTAAAAATCTGATAAAATGAGAGCCTGGATAAAATCTCACCCACATAAGGAACTGCCAAAAGCTGGAAAAAATTTAAAAAAGGTGAAAATAACATCATAGTTATTAAATTCCAATGATCTTGCTTTCAACTTGATTCCAATCTAAAATTTGTTTTTAATTTATGCATGCAAAAATGATTATGCAACTTTTATGAATGCCTTAGATACTGTCACATAGTTGCCTTCTTTATGTTGCCACACGATAATTGCCTTTGATGTGTTGTCAAAAATGTTGCCATAGGGTAGTTGCTTTTTTGTGTTGCCTGGACATTGTCATTGGGTAGTTATTTTTGTGTTTCCAATATGTTGCGATAGGGTAGTTGCCTCTTATGTATCGCCTAGATGTTTCTATTGGGAAGATGCCTTTTATGTGTTGCGCATATACTGTCGATGGGTAGTTGTCTTTTATGTGTGCTTAGCTGTTACATCACAACCCAGAGAAAACAAGACATTTAGATGAGCAAATGCAAGGCAAGTGATGGAAGCAAGAACTGAAAAAGGGACTGCTTTAATATAATGACTGAATTATCTAGGCTACACTGTTTGCAATGAACAAAATGTGTCATTTATCTAACAGCATACAAGACATAAACAAGTGGCTACTGAGGGGAAATAACAAGTGGCTGCAGAGAACAATAACAAAGAGCTACTGAGGACAAATGCAAGTGGTTAATGATGACAAAACGAGTGTCTACTGATAAAAAACAATTGGCTAATGAGGATAAAACCAAATGGCTACTGAAAACAAATAAGTGGCTACTGCAAACAAGGTAAGTATCTATTGAGGACAAAAAGCTAATGGCTATTCTAAACAATACCAAGTACCTATGGAGGACAAAAACAAGTGGCTATTGAGGACAAAACTATAATAAGTGGTTACAGAGAACAAAACAAGTGGCTACTGAGGATAAAACCATGTGGCTGCTGAAGACAAATGATTTTTAAGGTAATCTACTTTTAAAAAGTCAATGTTTACTACGAAACTGAAAATGACATCATTTTTTCATTATGAGATCATCTCTATGTTAGCATTACAAAGTCCAGAAGTGACTGTATATAAATGATGAGGTTGAAACTTCTGTCTCATTAAATATTAACGAGAAAAATTTTTTGTCAAGTTTTTATAATCACAAAAATAGTTTTATGAAAGGAAATAATAAAATCAATAATAAGTATACAAGACTTTACAAATCTTTAGTGATTTATGACCTGTTGTGAAAGACTGATGTAAGCTCAACAAACATCTCATCCTGCAAAAATTCATTCACTGATGTATACTATTCATTTTGTGCTCTATGGTCTTGAACCCATGCAAATTATGTACATTTCTAATACATGTATTCATCCTGCTATTTTTCATGAGCAATTTCTTATTCCTGTATTCTTCCATATAACAATCCTTATTTGGAGATATTCATGTTTGAGTAATAAGAAGATGCAGACCAGCCAATGACTGTAAGCAATCTGGTACTGCTTGTGCCCCACTCAATGTAAAAAAAAAATAAAAAATTAAACACATTTTTTCACAAGTAATCATCCTAAATCAAGTCAATACGACTACAGCATGACTGGAAAAGACAATAAATTAAAACGAAATAAACAAGTAGGTCAGATAAAAAGGGCAATAAAATAAAGATATCATCTCTCTAAGTTTGCAATGTATATGAAAAAGTTTAACCATTCAAGACTCTAAGCTCAAAACCCACCTTTTGCACTGGTCTTGGATAATTAGTCTCTGGAAAAATTCCTGCAAAGAAAAATAACTTCCAAAAGAAAAAAATTGCTTCCTGTGCAGAATATGAGGTTTCTACACAAATGCAAGAAAATGGCCAATGATGGCTGGTTGACAAACCAAAGATAAAAAATTCATTGCTATTCATGGAATTTCAATTCTTGAAAAAAAAAACATTTGATTCCTTTGAACTAGATTAACATATTTAAAACAGCAGCTTATGTAACTCTTTGAGTAACAGTGTCCAAGAAAAACACTCATAACCGAAACTAAATGGAGCTAAATGCAAAAGTATCATTCAGTGAATCTTGAAATACTGGTCACAAAGACCTAGTTTTCACTGATAATGTATTACTCCACATGACAGCTAAATACCAACTAACGTGATTCTACAACAATGTCTGAGAAAATGAACTAAACACAAACCTTAACCAATACAAAATAAACCCAACCCAATGACGAGCACAAATCACTAAACTATGAAATATAGGTAACATGGACCTAATTGTTGCTGATAGCTGTTGTACCCTTCATCACAAAACTAGATACCAAGATATATGACTCCACTCACAAAAGCACCCAAGAGAGCTAAATGTAAATGATAAGCAGAAATACTGGGCTGTAAAATATATGTCAGTGACATCATTTTTGCTGAAAGGTGCAGTAGTCTATGAACATGTAAATACTAACTTATGAAATTCTACAAAAAAAAAACAGTGACTAAATAAAAAAAAAACCTAACTTAAGTGTTCATTCCATGTGGACATCATTCCATGTGGACAGACATATTAGATGTTGAAGTCATATGGACAATCTGACTAGATGTTGATACCAGATGGACACAGAGACAGACAGATACATTTTATGGATGAAGAAGCATAGAGTAAATGTGAAACTTTGCTTAGATTTATTAGCATAAGTGATGTTTGTATTGCAATTTTATGTATATATGTACACCCCCACTTCCCACCCCCACATGCACATACATACATGCATATATATATATATATATATATATATATATATATATATATATGTACTTTAAACTTAAACTGCAAATAAATGATTGACCCTTAATATTTCCTGTTCATTCAGGTAAGCTCTGTTATCAAACTCAATGTAAATCATGTGAGAGGATAATGAAGATAATCAGAAAGTAAGTGTGTGTGTGTGTGTGTGTGTGTGTGTGTGTGTGTGTGTGTAAGTGTGTGTGTATAAGTGTGTGTGTGTGTAAGTGTGTGTGTGTGTGAGACAGAGATTTGGGTTTTTAATGTAACTTTAACAATTTTTCAGTCATATTGGTACAATGTCTGCAGTGTGGCAGCTTATAGTGAGTATAGTGAGGTTTAGCACTGAGACATCATGCTGTAGACATGTCACATTATCATGACACCAAGCGAACCAGTCCTAACACTAACCTCTTTATGCTAAGTGCCTTGCAAGGCAGCTGTCAGTACCATTTTTGTAAGTCTTCGTTTTGATTCGGCCAGGGATCGAACCTATAACCTCCTACATCTGAGGTGGAATCTCCATTTAACATGCATAGTGATTTCAGTTTAATGTCATCTTCATTTTTATATCTGTAAAATATACTCACCTCCATTTAACATGCATAGTGATTTCAGTGTAATGCCCTGAGTATCCTCTCCATTATTATATCTATTAAAGAAAAAAACAAAGTAAATTTACACTAACCTTGTACTTCAAATTCATTTTTTTTGTGGATATCAATTTGCATGGTTTTGCAAAAAGTGACATTTTCATCAGTTCTGTACTTTGTGGAGTGAGTAAGGGGCCTTTATGTTTCCACAGAATAATGAATATTCATGAAATCCATGAAAACTAATACCTAATGAAAGCTAGCGAATTCATTGTCAATATCTTTCTACAGAGCTGGAGGAATATATTAACAGGAACAAATGTTTTGTATCATCTATATACCTTTAAAAAAATCACTGAATAAAGTTATATTTTCATACAAACTGGATGCAACTTCAAATATGCAATTTATCCTGATACTGTATTTATTAGTGTCATATTTTTTAATAATGCATGGGTCTAAAAATACATACCAACATTTTTTATTTTGGTCATCTGATAAACATTTTTCATCAGTTCATTCAACAAAACATGAACATACAGGACATGCATGATTAATTTTGGTGAATAAGGTCATAGGGTGCATGGAATTAAGTGTCCATTACATTTGGTGGATGTCCGATGTCCAAAGTGGATATATATACATTTTAGCATACATTTTCATACATCAAACCAAGTATTATCTTTATATCCTTTAAAGAAAATTGTGTTTAAGGTGCAATGCAAGTGTTTACCTAGCAAGAACTTCCTGGGCCACAGTGTCCCCATAGTCATGTGACAAGATGTGAACCTCATAGACCCCTAAAAACTTCAGCAGCCCCAAAGCAATGTCTGCTTGTTCCATTATCAGGTAGTCATGAGAAGTCTGCAATGATGGGAAATCATCAGCTATACAATCAATGACTCAAGAGCAATGGTTCTGAAATTATTTTTTCAAGAACCCTGTGAAACTAAACTAAAAACCAAATCCTAAAATTTAAAAAGAAAATCAAACTGATGCAGAAATTCATCATTTTTAGCAACTTTTTTCCAGAGGACTCTAATTACAATTTAGCAGTGGGTAACTCCTCAAAATGATGGTGTTAATAGTTTAAAATTTGTTAAATATATGACTGGATGCAACATCATTTCATTTTCTAGAACCTATTACATGAAATTTGACAAATTAAACAATATTAATGAAATGACATGCAAATTTTTGCACTGTTGAACAAGTGAAAGATATTTTCATTTAGAGTCTGTGTATATGTTTACATGATAAAAAATGACCTTCTACTACTGACTATTAAAAACAAAAATTTAAATAAGTAACAAAAATAATAGCTTGTATTTATTATACTATAGTAAGCTATTTTATAACAAAATTTGATGCAACAAAATGTTGAATATTATGCAGCATGTCACAATATATATATATATATATATATATATATATATATATATATATATATATATATATATACACACTCACACATAGATACACACACATTTTACCACAGGTATAATGAATTTTAGTCATACAATTTGTCAGGTGTACATGCTTACTTACATACATACATACATACATACATACATACATACATACATACATACATACATACATACATACATACATACATACATACATACATACATACATACATACACACACACACACACACACACACACACACATACATACATACATACATACATACATACATACATACATACATACATACATACATACATATATACATACATACACACACATACATACACATACATACATACATACATACATACATACATACATACATACATACATACACACACACACACACACACACACACACATACATACATACATACATACATACATACATACATACATACATACATACATACATACATACATACATACATACATACATACATACATATACACATGCATACATTTGACCACAATTATAATGAAATTTAGTCATATGATTAGTTAGGTCCATTTGATGCAATATCAACTGAGTTTACATAAATTACATGCAATTAATCATTGACAAGATGTAAAAAGAAAGTGATTGGATAAACTCTATCAAAATTTTGAATCAAACTAAACTTAGAAACCAAATGAACCTCACTATGCAAGAGATTTACTAACTCATTCACTCTCTCATTATTATTCTATTTCGATACAAGTTATACTTTCAAAAAATATTCACATATAGCACATTTTGAAAATATCCAAATACTCCAAAAACTTACTGGTTTATCGCTGAATCCATATCCAAGGAAGTCAAATAAAATCACTCTACCAAACTTTTCTTTCAGTCTATCAACAATCTGGGAAAAAAATTAATTAAATAATTAATTAATTAAATTAATTAAATAAATGATCTAAGATACTAATAGTCCATAATATGACTTGAATTCTTCAATTACTATGAAAGTCCTGAATTTTCATCAACATGAAATGCTAAATTTGTCACTGTATGAAGTTTTTGAATCCTGTAAAATAATTCTGTTTTTTATTTAAGAGCATATATACAGAGCTCAGGATCAGAACTTAATTAATGGTGTATTTTACTCCTTGGTTTGGAACTGAACTTTTTTAAATTTGATCAGGTATTTTGTGAGCTTATGCTACAAAAAGGAATCTTAGTCATCAGATTTTAATCACAATCTTCTGAATGCATAAAACAGCTTATGTTCCACTCTGCAGTTGTTATGTACTTCTGAGAAAAGGACTGGTATGCATTGAAGTTGTATGAATGGACTACATGCACAATAGAGAGAATTTTGTCATATCTCTATGCAACTTTCATGCACTTGTCTGGAATTTTTTTGCATGTATGATAATTATGGAAAATGCATTATCTGAAGCAGACAGTTATCAAACTTTTTGCTCTCATGTGCTCAAAATATGAGCCAGAACTACTCCAAAGTAAATGAACATTAGCAGCTATCAAAATAGGAAAAATGAATTTTATCAATGTGGACAACACCAGCTTCTGTATATATATATATATATATATATATATATATATATATATATATATATATATATATATATATATATATATATATATATATATATATATATATATATATAAATAATTTTTAAAAAGGTATTGGCTCATTTTTTTCCCAATTTTGAAGTCCAGGAAGTGGAAATTACCAAGTGGATCTAGCAGATTTTTGATACTGAATTATATTAGTCAAACAAGTCATCATACAACATGGACCATGCTTACAGCCTAGTTTATACTGGTCAAATAAGTCATCATACAACATGGACCATGCTTATAACCTAGTTTATACTGGTCAAATAAGTCATCATACAACATGGACCATGCTTACAACCTAGTTTATACTGGTCAAATAAGTCATCATACAACATGGACCATGCTTACAACCTAGTTTATACTGGTCAAATAAGTCATCATACAACATGGACCATGCTTACAACCTAGTTTATACTGGTCAAATAAGTCATCATACAACATGGACCATGCTTACAACCTAGTTTATACTGGTCAAATAAGTCATCATACAACATGGACCATGCTTACAGCCTAGTTTATACTGGTCAAATAAGTCATCATATAACATGGCCCATGCTTACAGCCTAGTTTATACTGGTCAAATAAGTCATCATACAACATAAACTTTGCTTACAACATACTTTATACTAGTCAAATAAGTCATCATACAACATGAACCATGCTTACAGCCTAGTTTATACTGGTCAAATAAGTCATCATACAACATAAACTTTGCTTACAACATACTTTATACAAGTCAAACAAGTCATCATACAACATGGACCATGCTTACAGCCTAGTTTATACTGGCCAAACAAGTCATCATATAACATGGACCCTGCTTAGAGCCTAGTTTAAACTGGCCAAACAAGTCATCATACAACATGGCCCATGCTTATAGCCTAGTTTATACTGGTCAAATAAGTCATCATACAACATAAACTTTGCTTACAACATACTTTATACTAGTCAAACAAGTCATCATACAACATGGCCCATGCTTACAGCCCAGTTTATACTGGTCAAATATGTCATCATACAACATAAACTTTGCTTACAACATACTTTATACTAGTCAAACAAGTCATCATACAACATGGACCATGCTTACAGCCTAGTTTATACTGGCCAAACAAGTCATCATATACCATGGACCCTGCTTACAGCCTAGTTTAAACTGGCCAAACAAATCATCATTGGACCCTGCTTACAGCCTAGTTTATACTGGCCAAACAAGTCATCATACAACATGGACCCTGCTTACAGCCTAGTCTATATTGGCCAAACAAGCCATCATACAACATGGATTGGGGTGGGGGGATTAAATTCTGTAACAATTATGGTATATGAAACCACTTACTAATCAGCCTTTGTCCAGATATTTTAACTTTGTTGTATAAATGCCTCACTTTAAAGTGAGAAGACCCAGGTTCAATCCTCAATAGCAGCTACAGCTTGTTCTTACAAATACATCATAGTGCTGTTGACAGAAGAGTCACTATGTCCTGCCAAGTTATTGTGTCTAACCCTACCCAGTCAAAAAATGACCAAATAAAGACAGAAGAATGAAACACTGATTAAGAAAAACCACCTTACCTTTATCCAGTCATAGCTAAATGTTGGGAAACCATGGAAACAAATCACAGTGCTGTCGTCAGTAAGGTCTGCTTCAAAATCTGAGAATAAACATGATACTACTGTAATATAAACTTGGACTGGTGCCTGTCTAATAAATGTGTTATTTATAAACTAAATTAAATATAAATTTATTTAAGTAAAATATAGCTATTTCTATAATCCATTTATACTTAAGAAAAATGTCCCTAAATAAAAAATATTTTATTTGTAACCTAATGCAGGAAATAATTTCTTTTAACAATCATGGATATTAAATATCCTCAGAAAACATGGCTGGTGAAAAAACTATTGAGAACTTACCAGTAGTGATCTGGATAATGTAAGGTCTATTCTATGTAAACATACCTAAGCAGTCTTTTAAAAGAATATATACTGATTACTCAAAGAGTTCACATGAAAATGATACAAAATTCTAAACTGCATCTTTTGGCCTACTACTGCACATTAAAAGTGACTTCTCTTTTTCCCAAATGTTTTACTGCAACAGATCTACCTAATAAAAAGACAAATTCAAAAAACAATATCCATGAAGAAATAGTAAAAATTTTCTTGAAAGACCACCCCTTTTGCCATCAAAATGTAGCTTGAAAAAATTTTCAATCACATTGCTATGATGTCTGCGGAGTGGCAGTTTATAGTGATGTCTTGCACTGGGGCATCATGCAGCAGACATGTAGCATCATGTCCCACCCAGACACATTATCCTGACACCAGGCTGACCAGTTCTAACCAGAGGTCTCAGAAACGCTTAATTATGCATATTTAGACACAAATATTTTTATCTGGAATGCAGAAAATCACTTAGGCTAAAGTCCTCCATACACATATAATAGATGGGTGGCAAAATTCAAAGACTTACCAGTCATGATTCATTAGTGAGAAAATGTATTCAGGGTTCCTGCAGACTTAACAAATACAAATTCCATGACTTTTCCAAAACTTTGCCAGGGCCAAGCCATAAAACTCAAGGACCGCGCTATCTTGCATTATCAAGTAAATGAACTTAAAGAATAACATCTTTCAATCTAAAATAACAAATAAGTTAACAACAAATATTTTTAATATGTACATTTTAAATTTACCAGGGCTAGCACACTTTGACTTTATGTAGTAATTTATGTCATAATCCAATGTTCAATGTAATTTGTATTCAAAAGAAAAAAGGAAACAATTCTATGTAGTCTTTGTATGTGTTCCTATTTACAATATTAACAAAACACATTACTTTCCAGTTGCTTTCTTTTATTTAGTGAACTACACCGGAAATCACGTGATACTTCCATTAGGGGAACTTACTCTTGTTATATGAATTGAAACCATTTATCGATTGTAATTTTATCATTTTATTTAATCGGTTCTCGGTGCTCTATGAAATTTGAAGTAATCAATTTAACTCCATTGTCACAAATTCCATGACTTTTCCAAAACTTTGCAATGTTTTGACAAATTCCATAACTTTTCAAGGCCCTTGAAATTTATTTTTTAAATTCCAAAACTTTTCCAGGATTCCATGACTTGCAGGAACCCTGTGTATTGATCAGTTAGCTGTACTGATATTTACATGACATAAGTCAGTAGCTGAAAGATCCCTTAATGTACATGTTGTCCTTATAAGAGTACATCAAAAGAACATGATGCAATAAGTGGGCAGAAAATTTAAAGACTCTGACTGGTGGCAGGGTGGGGTAATGTGCTGATATTTACAATGACAGAATTCAGTGGATGAAAGAACCCCTGATGTACATGTTGCTAAAGGCTTTGACTGATGGCTGGGTGGGAAAATATACTGATATTTACAATGACTGAATTCAGAGGCAGAAAGACCCAGAGATGTTTTTGTGGTCATTTATAAGAGTACATCAAATGAACAACTTTAGCTTTCATAACTGTGTTCATTTCCGAGTGCAGCAGAATAAGCAGTGCATGTGACCTTGAAATCAAGATATATCGAGACTTGGATAAAATGCCATTCACAAATTTGGATAGTATTTTGGAGTTAAACAGCAAACTAAGATTGTAATGATATTCAGAAAAGAGCTAGTTACCAAGTGTAAGAAAGTGTGATGCTTAGTGCTTGGAATAAAAACTTTCTTAAAGTCACAAAATTCAGTCTCACTCTGATGGACAAACAAGAGCTATATCAACGTTATCAAGAATGTTAAATTAAACTCAATGGCAACAAATAGTTATTCTAATCTGCATAGTTTTCTGGGAGAGGACTGCAATTTTGCTTGTGGGACTCCCATTTTTACCAAAATGGGAGTCCTGGACTCCTATTGTTAAAATCCTGGTGAGACCTCTGCTAACACTAACCTCTTAATGTTGAGCGCCTAGTAAGGCAGCTGTTAGTACCATTTTATAAGTCTTTGGTATGACTCAGTCGGGTATTGAACCTATGACCTCTCGCATCCAAGGCAGATGTCCTAACCACTAGGCCACCGGAGCTTTTACAGATCAACTCCAAAGACAAACAATACACACACACACACACACACACACACAAATATATATATATATATATATATATATAAATACACACACACACACATACTCAGCACATCGAAGTACACAACATAGACCACACTAAAAGCGAGGGTGCAAGTTACCGAAAGACCTCCAAAACTTGAAAAAATTTACTTAGACATTTCGAAAACAGCAGAGAGAGGGTTGTGGTTTGGAAACTGGGCATTTAATGACTGAATGCTCATTTTACAATCACATCAATAATAAATTTTAATAACACATTTTTTCTAATCAAGTTGGTCATTATTCTGTTTAAATAACATTCATTTTTAAAACGTCCATCATGTGAAAGATCATTCCAACTGGTTTCAAGAACCATCATGTGTATGCTAAAATATTTGTGTATTATGTCACTGCTTTTTTGTTTTCTTGATGAGACTGGTTCCCAGAGTGGTATTTCATAGTATCCTGCCAAATTGGGCATGAAAAGAGTGGGAAACTAGACTAACTGCCTATACACCACCAAACGAGATTACTTTTTTAAAAACAATCAAAATTTATTTAGTAAGACAATCATCTATGTCGAATCTCAATTTTTGTATTGTTCAGTTAGCATAGTATTGATGTCATGATTTCATTGGAAGTAATAATAAAACTTGTCATCCTTGAGGATATTTCTAAGTGCCAGTTCAAGAATTCTCTGAAACTCGCTTGTTTACAGTGGTCTGTATCTGTAAAACCAAGCTCTTTATTTTATGAAGTATTCATTTTGCTTAGTTGCCTTGCTATCTTTGATCACAGTTACCAATTAGTTGGTTAATTTAAGGTAGTTTATGTTACATACACAATAACATTTATAACAGTGATTGATCAAATGAAGTAAGTTCACCAGAAATACGATGGGGGCCACTAGATTTTAAGTTTGTATGATTTTGGTACCTTTTAACTTTTCTTTTATTCAAGCTCCTTTATTTGATTCAAAAGACATAATTAACATGAGAATACAAAGGAGGCCAGCTTTAATACAACAAATACTTCCGTGAGTCAGTTATGAAAACAAGGTTCACCTAATTAGATTCTCAGAGAAATGCTCGAAGACATTGCCTTTTACGGTTGATTGACACATTTAGCGTTTAATTACAAGAGGACACATTTCATCTATGATTACACTTAATAGGAACTAAATGATACAACTAGAACATAAAATTACAATTGATAAAAAATTATTTAATTTGTATTTATTTTTTAAAGTACTGACACTGTACAACAGAAAGTGACATTTTCATTGATCAAAATTTCCTTACATATTGTTAATTGCAGTGTACTACCATTTGGAAAGAAAATGCAAAGTATTGTATGACTTATTTTAAATGTGATATTTCATAATGTTGATTAAAAGTTCAGGTCCTATCTACCATTTTTAACGATAAAATAAGCGATTTCAAAATTTCCATTACTAATTTTGATCGTGATTTTCTTCAAGTGCAATAAATAGTGATCAATTTTTGGTGTACTATCTGGTTAAAAAAATAGGATCGACACCTTACCCTGCATTAAGAGCAGGTTCATGAGTTATCAAGGCGCGAGTTATTGAGGGAGTGGTACATACATACATACATACATACATACATACATACATACATACATACATACATACATACATACATACATACATACATACATATATAAAGTACACACACACACACACACACACACACACACACACACATGTTAGAACCAGGGTTATCTATCTATAAATAAGTACATACCAATGTAGAATATTCTGAAGTCCTTGTACATGTAAAATTTTCCAAGTCTGGCCCATTTTTTCAGCCTGTCTGAAGGTTCTGGAGGGGGATAATAGAGAAATATTGCCACTAGGCCCACTAGAGTTGCTGCCAACATAAGCTTAGCATATACCATTTTCAAGACTGCTCCTTATACTCTCATTCGGCAAAGCAGAGACCTGAAAATAATAAAATAATGAATCAGCAGCACAATGATTATCTGTCGAATACACTAAAGAAACCACCTGCATATAAAGACCACTTATCTATATAATTCAACAAGGTCTCATGTTGACATAATACATACTTTTTACTCTTATATAACAACTAATTTTTGTCCAGAAAGATCATCTTTAGTCACTTGAATGGTCATGACACAAAGTTTTGACTATATACCATATATATTCATCTATAAGTAATGAGACAAAGTTTTGACAATATACTATATACATTCATTTAAAAGTCAGATCTAACTACAAACTGAATAGAACTAGATCTGTATTATATAATGCACTGGCAAATCTGGATCTATGCAGTCTGTTTGGAGTATTCTGAAGAACAAACAACCTAGACCATGACCAGCTGTCACATTATGTAACAGCAATTCAGAGTCTGTTTAATAGGCTTATAAGCAAGTACATGCAATTAATAATCAATTGAAAATCTGTTTTTAAAATCTACATTAATTTTCAAAATATAATCCATGTAATTTTACTGTATTGACAGACAATATTGTGTTAAAATCCAACCAATTAACTAATTACATTTATTTATACTAATTAATTACACCATATTTGACATCAAGAAAAAGAGAAACATCTTTCAATTTTTTCACACAAGAGACCCCCTGATGAGCCTCTGACATAAACTGGAAATTTTTAAATACATATTAAGTTCATATTTATTGATTTTAATCTCACAAAATAATTATAACTGGCTTCATTAGTAATTATGCAACATTTAATACAGTTTCCATTGAATATGACCCATTATCTATCAATTTTGAGAGAATTTGTGCAAGTGTATAACAACTTATGTACTTACTTTTTTTATGCATAAATTTTAATTATAATATAGAAATGTAACTTATGTTGATGTGTGTAAAGTTTATATAAAATACATGTACAAGTAATAAAGGAATTTACTCAAAGGAATAGTACCTCTTGTTGGTTGAACCCTGACCTCTATGGATACCATATATACCCACTTATTAGTTGAGTCCAAAAATGCAAACAAATTTTCAATTTTCAATTTTCATGTAAAACCCATACTTGATACTTCACCGACACATTCTTAGCTTTAATTTCCAAATTTGATTTCTAAATTTTTCTCAACTTATTTTCTTGCTCTCTTGTAGATCCCATAGTTTTTTTTATCCCAAAGCCCTTTTGGAAGTGGGTTGGAAATATGCCATATAATGCATTGGGATTTGCTATTGCCAGGCTATGCAGTTGCTCAAGTTTGATTTAAAATTTCAGGAAGATTTTAATTCAACTTGACACTTACTGTTCATCATTTCATTAAAAAGAAATCTGCTTGTACATGCATTTACTTTTAAATCAAATTCTGACAATACATTTCTACTGAATTATGACTATTCTACTGAAATCTGAAAATATGTTTCCAATGAACTCTGATTCATTCTTGCTGATACTATCACTCATTAAAATGTGTCACATTTGTTTAAAAAAATGCTGTTTCAACAATATTATAAACCAACAAATTTCTTGATTAGTAAATGATTTCTGTTGGGCATTCATAGTATCTGAAATTCTAACCAGTTTTTTTTTTTTCTTGTATTTTGTTTTCTGTAAGATACATCCTACAGATCAATCCATGAAGCCATCACTAAAATATTTGATTAACTTTTTTTTTCAATTTAGATGCTCCATAATTTAGGTAATCAACACATGGTAAAATCTGAAAAAGTGGGTATCTTCATATATTGGGACAAGGTATTCATGAACTCTTTAACATCTGCAATTTTAATAGTATATGTTAATAGGTCCTACAGATCAATCCATGAAGCCATCACTAAACTATTTAATTACCCGATTTTCATCCACACCAATTAATAGATGCCATTTCAAGAGGATAGGTTGATGGCATTTAAGGTGTTTTGCTCCTGGAGAAAAATTACTTACTGGGGGAGGAAGACTGACAATTGCGAAAGAGTATTGTGGGAAGAGTACCGATTCATGGGGTGCAGGGGTGGATCATATTTTTGATGTTACTTTGTGGCAATGAAGACCAGAAAACAAGTCCGACTTCTATAATTCCTGTTTGGTTACATGTGTGTGCATGTACAAAGCGAAAGCGAATCCTATTCGTAGCCGAGTAATATATTGGGTCATATTTCGGTATATATGGTTAGCACTGGGTCTACTTTAGTGAGTTAATATTTGTGTGTATATGGATATACATGTATTGAGATAAATGTTTCTTCATTTAATGATTTTGTGAATACTGCAGACCGTATTACTTCTAATTACTGTAACATCTATCTATTACTGAATGGAACGAAGGGAGTTGTCACATGTCTTGCCGGGTCAATAAACAAATCCCATCGTGCACACAGCGGAAATGGTTAGTGCACATGCTTTCGTCAGGCTGGTTTACCAAAAAGAAACAAATACCTGAAATAAATAAAGCGAATGGATAATTACCAGACCATAAATAGCATTAGTACGCATGCGCTTTGATCGTAGGTTACAGAAAAAAACAAAATGTCTGCCGTCAGCACATCAAAGGCGAAGAAAACTGATGTAAGCAGCATCAGAAAAGCTAAACTTGTCGATTTGCTTCATTATACCGCACACATATTTGTACTGATAACGTTTATGTCTCTTTGCAGCCTATGAATAAAAAAATACCGGAAAATCCGAAGTACAAACATGTGCGCTCAACACTCGACACGGGTAAGACACCACATTAACGTAAAGCATACTCAATGTCTTACTTCAACTTGAAATATAGTAACAATAATAATGTGTCATTGTGGTTAAGGGTTAATTGTTAGCTTTCACTATCGGTCCACTGGCGTCATATGATCAAAAGCTATTTGCATGCATAGACGATTCACATATTTATGTCCAACAGCTTTCGTGGCAATCCGGTATACATCCTTGGACTCTTTCAAATTTAACGGAGAATGTTTTATATTTATGTTTATAATGTATTCAGATGTTCAGTTGCCATCACCATTTCATGAATGTTTACACATATAACAAATGTTAAAGTGGTTGCACAAAATTCGTGAACTATGTTCAGTGGGATTCTCATACATGTCCATCACTTTGAGCAACGTTTAGTAGAATGGGGGGTTAGCCAGAATTGGCTGTGTCATGAGCAAAAACAAGTTGGCATACATTCACAATGCTTTACAATTTAATTTGGAAGAGTCTGTCATTTGTGGTGGGGATGCTATTTGTATAATTCCAGTGGCATTAAAAATGTTATCTTTTCAATATATATGTTAAATAGTTAAATATAGTTTTTCTTACAGGGATATTTCCTTGCTCTATTAAAATGATTTATTCTTTGGAAAAAAAATAAATTGGCTGCCCAGAATTGCATTAATGTGAAGAAAGTACTTATCAATGTGTTTTAGTGCAGGAAAGTAATGTGTGTGAGTTATCCAGTATTGCTGACTTAATTGCCAACTAAAATTTGGAATCATATCCAGTTCAGAAAACCTTTAAACTATTTATTCATTAAGTCATCATCCAAGCTTCAAAGAATAATAAAAACTTCTTTTTCATATGTGATATGTCAAATTGATATTCAACATCATTAGAGTGTGTAAAATCTTTGAGAACACAATGCTTTCATGACTTACATGCAGTCCAGTTTCATCAGAGTCAGAATATTTATAACAGTAGTATTGAACAAATCATGGCTATGTGATTGGGCACTGAAAACTTGCATCAAACAAATAACAAAAGTAATTATACATGTGCGTGTAAATTCAAATTATATAACATGCACATTAATTGAGAGTATTTTTGTTTGCTTTTGGTTATTGTAAAAAATATATATTCAAAATGTAATTCTGTTTTCTTTACCAGCTTAGGTAATTTTTTTATTTTTGGCATTTTAACAGCACTTTCAACAGAATATTGACTATATAATGCCAAGGAAATTGGAGCTAACTATATTTCCCAATGACACAGAAGTAGCCTGAGTGGGTCTTGAACCCATGATCCCAGAATTATGAGTCAGCCACTCATCCATTGATACCAGTGAGAGGTTTAATTATATCTACTAGATAAATTATGCTGGGCCCAAACCATATGCTCAACGTTATGGATTCCCCAAAAATGGGGTAATTAAATACTCTGGGTCTTTTTTTCCAGAAAATCCCAGGATTCTTTTTGAGAAATTAAGGTCACTCAGAAAAAAAAGGTTACACTATTGTCAGCTTTGAGAAATGTATTTGTTTCAAGATTAGTTTAGTTCATTTATTAAAATTTAGGAATTTTTCAGCTTAAAATGTCATGGAGAAATGGAGTGGATTTTCAGGATTCTTGAGTACAAAATAACCTAGTATATGGTACTATGTTGCATGTCTAGTATGCAGTAGTAGCAATTCACAATGAATGTTATGTAAAAATTACATACAGCTTGAGTTTTGTAAAGTTGATTACCTATTATTACTTAGTGGTAATGAAAATTTAAATAGTCAGATTTTGATGGCTTGTAAAATCATGTAACAGTTGTAAAATTATTTGTTTACTCTTTTTCAGTTTACTCTTGAATACATTATATGCAATTTTTTAAAAATCTTTCAACAGGTCACAGTATTACAAAGTACATGGAAAAGATTGAAGACATAAGAAAAAGTAAGTAATGTTAGCCTCCTTTTTATCCCTTAAATTGCAATTTTTCTTTAGTACTTGAAAAATCAAATATGAAAAGAAAGGCAATGAAACACAATTACCATGTTTTTGTTTTTGTTTTTTTTAAACCATTGAAAAGTTTTGATATAACTGGTACCCATTTTTTTTGACTGGCACAAATGATGATAAGTGGACAAATGTGGTAAGCTAGTAATCCTTTTAAAATGAATATGCATATTTTTGTGTGTGCTTGAATTCAGTATTTTTCATGATGTTTTAAACTTATATCTGGTTTACAGTTTTAAGTTTGTTTAATAACAGAATGGCATTTTGAAATATGATAAATAAAAAAAATTTGTAAAGCATTTTGTACATTTGTATTTATAATCTGTGCTATAAAAATCTGGAATTTAAGTATATACATTGTTATGGAAATAAGCAAATATCTTATTTCCATAATTTCAATATGCTTTTTTTAAAAGTGAGATTTCAAGTTATCTTTAATGTTATGAGTCATCCAAATTTACACTATTACTGTATTTACTCTTAGATTAGTTTTGTGTGAAAATAATTACAGCCAAATATAAATGTGTGTTTCCTATTGCACTGGTCTTAAAATTAGGCTAGGTTGGTATCTTTTTCTACCCAGAGTGGGTGTGTGTGAGTAGGTGTGCTAGGGTTGGCAAAAATAAAAAACAGGACAGACCTGAAATGCAAATTTTTGTTTTGCCTAATAATAATCCACATACTTTAAATTATATATTGGGCAACTACAAATATAGCATCTTTGCTATCCAAAGGTCATCAGTCCACTGATGTTGAATAAAACGGATTGACTTGTCATGGCTACTAATTGTGATATCAAATTTTGAGGACTTCTTTTTAAATTATGTAAGTTTCACATTTATTACACAGTGCTATGTTCACATATGTTCTAACTCACACATTCCTTGAAAAAGCACAGTTTATTTGAGGTCTTCAATTTTCATAAATGTGGATCCAATATAATTGTTGTTTCCTTTATTGTATCTGGTGAGTTATGAAACCTGATCTCAATAATTCAAGGTTGGTCAAATTGATGTGATCATATTTTTTCAACAATACAAAAAGGTTTCACTTCAAAATTAAAATAAGTTGATATTTATTTTAAATGCCTGGGTTTTGGTTGCAGTTCAGTAAATTTGATAGGGTCATGTTCTTTTACATGCACAATATCTATTTCTTTATCGTTTGTATTAAACTCATAAATTCATTCTTATTTTAAAAATATAAATGCTCTGTATTGGCTACAACTAAATGGGAAGGCATGCATGGACTCTTTTTGTTAGATGTTTAAATATTTTTTTTGTGTGCTGGGGTGGGATGCACCAGTTGTCAAGATTTTACATATTTTTACTCCAATTTCAGTTATATAAAGTATATGAATAGTCATAAACTTTAAGACACATGTGAAGGGAAGCAATTGTGTTAGCAAAATGTTTTTATCATTTGAATTATTTACCTTTAATAATAACCACTCTTTTTGTCTTTTGCATTCTTCTACATGTTTATACATTTCATTTAAGGTCTCCAATTTTAGTAAATAGAGATCCACAATAGAAGTTTTTTCCTTTTATTGTATCTGATGAATTATGAAACCTGGTCTCACTAATTCCAATTAAGTCAATTTGATAGGATCATATTTTTTCAGCATTAAAGAAAGATTATGCCATGAAATTAGAATTACAGATATTTATTTTAAATGGCTGTTCCTTGCAACCTTGTAAAAGCATTTTTCTTTTCATAAGTTTCATGAGTCATTTTTTTCATTTGATCATTAAGTTGATATTTTGTGCATACTACCCCTAATAATGTGCAGTAACTTCATGTAGAAGAGTCATTAAAATCTAGTATAAAAGATAGACCCTGTTTAGCATTACTGCATTATTAAATTCTGCAGTAAGTAGTTGATTTTTTTTTCTGTTCAAGTGTAACATTTGAAATTTATTGGTAAAAATTGTTTTAGGATGTTTAGTTGTGGTATTCATGCAAATTTCTAACAGAATTGCACCAAAATAATCAACTGTACACATTAGATTTTAACCTTTTGCAAGGATTAATGTACCTTATTTAATTTGTTAAACTAATCTTCTGTGTGTTTTGGATTTCCTTTGCTCCAATGCAAAGAGGAATGTCCCTGCCATGGTAATCCAGGTATTTTTTATTTTTAAGGATTACCGTATTGTAATCCAGCTTGAGGTGTACCACTCTAACACATGTTGAGTACCTTTCCCAAATTTGTATTTCTTCATTTAAAGCACATTGTTTAATTTTAAAGGAATTTAAGAATACATGATAGATGAAAAGAGAATTATTAATTAGTAGATTCTGTAAAGTGGGATGAATTAAAGAATGTGGCCTACATTTGCTGCTTTAAACAGTGATGCCCATCATCCCAAATTGGGTGTGAATGTCCTAAATTGCCAAGCCTGTTTACAGATCATGCCACAAGAAAATCTCATGATTTTTCCTAAAAAAATTAACCTCCTAAAGAAAAAATTTAGTGCAAGTTGTAGCCATATAAGATTATTTTAAGTCATGTCAAGTCTTTTCTCATGATTTGTAACAGATCAGTTTACTACATATAAATTGATATTATTCAAAACAGTTCAATTCAGCCCTTCCCAGTCTTTTCCAGTAATTTGTGCCATGATCAGTTTCATGCCATTACACTGAATGCATCATTTTACTTGATTGTGTTTTCTTCACATGTACTGTTTTCTTTTAATTAGATTTCTGCTTTCGTGTTTATTTGTGAATGTTAATTTGGTAGTGTTTCTATAAATTTGTCATGTCTGTTTTGACTTTAAAATGTCAGACAGTGATTGCAGGCCCACCCCAATTGCCATGAAATAATATTGGAAAAGTATATTTTGGCAAAGTTGAAAAGATCCAGAAGCAGTTTGCAGGGTTAATAATAGAACTGTGTACTGTAAATAGTTTCATATAACTGTACATAGACAACAAAGAGCTGTGTACTGTAAATAGTCTCATAAAACTATATAGACAACAGAGTTGTGTACGGAAAATAGTCTCATAGACATGTTTTGTAATGTTTTTAAATGATTTTGTCACTTTTCTGGATTAAACATGGAATTTTTCTTTGCTGGATTAAGTGTCACAAATCTTTTCAATAAAATCAATATTCTTTTACCCTCTTTTCCCTAATTTCACTGGTAGGCAATGGGCATCTTTACATTAAACACTTTACATGATATTATTTTGTACATTTGGCAGGTGATGGAAGGCAAAATAATACCATCTACATATGGTGTCATCAGAGACATACAAATCCATCGTGATGACTTTAGTTAAATATATATTACCACATTAGTTTTCACTTGGCTGATTGAGAGCCTTATTGATACAATTGTTACACTAACAGGACTAAATTTCTGTTTAATGCTAAAGTTTTTGCTACCCTAGATTTAAAATGAACCAATTGAATTTCTCTTTTGACTTCGATACAACACAGCACAGGTATACTGGATGTATGTTAAACCATGTTAAATCTGGCAGTATTGGCTCCAGGTGGTCATGTAGTGTGAAGCAACTGCCTTTACCGATCACTGC
Organism: Potamilus streckersoni; assembly: GCA_016746295.1. NCBI lineage: Eukaryota > Metazoa > Mollusca > Bivalvia > Unionida > Unionidae > Potamilus > Potamilus streckersoni. Next base: position 1,328,752 of record JAEAOA010001832.1, read on the forward strand.
CATCTCACCGCTGTCAGTCAGCATCGACTCAGACTTTAGGCTTGTCCAGTGCATGTGAGAAAGCTTGCCAGTTGCTTCCCATGGGTTGATGGTTCTTGCTAGGCTTTCATGGATTTGTGTTCCATCAATTTTGTGTTCTGAAAAAAGCATTAAACCTACAACAACATCACACAGTTACAAAGTAGTAGTAGCAGCAAATATTCTGATAACACAGTACCGTAGTAAAAGTATGTAAAACTTAGATGTTGTAGTTTCACTTTTAGTTAAGGCTGGTAAAGCGAACATTTTCTTAGTACATAAAATTTGGTAACAATTTACAATGTATCAAAATGAATATTCAGAATAAAAAGGAGTGGTTTGACTTTGTGCTGACACCTTTTGAAATCTTCCACCTCCGCTATGCTGAGAGGTCACAGGTCATACACATGTATCACGGCTAGTTTTTCTGTACACTTTTGTCTTTTTAGTTTTGACAATAAAGGAGTTTTGAAAGCTGTAATTTGGTGTTGATTGAGGCTGATTTTTAAATCAATTTTAGTGTTGATGTTATGTATCTAATGGGATTTATGTTTGTGCTTTAGATGAGTCAGCTGTTATTACCACCTGATCACTTGAATAAGCTAACTCCATTGCATATAAGTTGTGGTTCACCTTCATTTTTACCCATTTTTTACCTTTTGTTTAATATTTCCAAACTTCATATTTCCGACAGCCATAATGGTCCTTATATGAATGAAAAACCCATAAATTTCCAGTTTTGAAATTGACTCTGCTTTACTATGAATGAAAGGATCACTATGGGCCAAATAATCATCTTTTTGGCTTGGATGAAATGGCACTCTGTCTATTCTATTTTTCCAGATATAATATATTTTACTAATAATCGTGTCAGACTTTAAGGTGTTATTAAAATTTAGCTCCATAGTCTTTGCTGGCCAGTATTATGTTCAAGGGAGGCAACTCAAATTTAGCTAAATGATTTTACCTAATAGCAGTGTTTTCCCATGGATGTTGTTCCACTGTTGAAAAACTCAAATTATAGAGCTTTTTTTTACAAAATAAAAAAATGATTTACAAACAAGAAACCAACATCTCATTTTTTTGAAAATTCTGTTATATTTGAAAATAGTTTTGAAGATACAGAAGTCTGAACATCAGTATCATTTATGAATTATCTTATCACATGATAATAAAATTGAACCATTGTAATTTTCAGATAATATTTTCTCATTGTAGTTTGTTCACTACTGCTTTTTTGCATTTTTGTCAGTCGGTAAATTTCATAATGAATATTCTGGGAAGAAGAAAGACAGCATACCCCCATCCCTGCAAGAAAAGAGTGTCTCAAGGAACTGAAATGCTTCCTATTGTTCTTTAAAATTAGATGGTGAAAATTTTGCACTGACAGAACTTTAAATGCAGATCCTTTCAGCGGCCTTGAACCTGGAACTTCATCAGGAGTTCCAAGCCACAGACCCCTTGCCAACTGGTTTACCCCTACCCCACACCAAAATGATATTTTTTATCCAACCAAATGGGCCAGTTGAATAACATGATTTTTTTTTCTTCCCTTACTTCATTAACGCCTGGAGGTTCTCGCCATTTTTGCCTAAAATGAGAGCAGGAAACCCATTTTGGGCACTATTTCTGAATACATCCTAATACATCAACCTCAAAGACATTTTCGGTTAACACAATGCCTATTTTTTCATTGGCTGTTTTGCCTGAGCATGAGCAGAAGGGTAAAAGTTGGACTTTTTTCTTCATTTTCATGTCAAGATCACTCTTTATTCTAACTGCCCATCTTATCCTACTTTTTGCAAAGGTTCACCAGTCTTTGTGCAGTTCAGACCAATCTGTCATAGACCTGAGGCCAAAAAGTCTAAAATCCCGACACAAAATCGGATTCCGACCTGGGGTGAATTTCGCCTGGAAAAAACTCGGGTCCAAAAAGTGATGTTTTTTTCCTCTGTATTTTGTAGTGCACCTAGAACATCCATATTATTTTGTATCATCGTAAAGCTACATCAGTCTACCTTTCTATAATACCACCCAGTTTATTGTGTCATCAATGACCTTGACGATACAGATCTCTGAAGTAGGCTACCACCTCCTGCCCCATAAATGCGGTGCCATGAGTTGATGAGTTAAAGAACAACTGCAGATTGATTATTCTTGCAATGTGTGTTCACCAGCCATTTCTTAGGAGCATAGTAACTCTTAACTATTATATCCAAAATAAAGTTTATACTGGTATACCTAGAAAAAACACTTGCCATACCATATTAACATAAAAAATTTGTAATAATTTATAATCTTTTATTCAATATAAAAACTGCAAACTATCATATGTAGTCAAATATGTATTAAAATGAATGTTTGTTGAATGGTCTTAAACTTTCCTGATTACTGGGACACCAGATGGAAATTTTTTCTGACAACATAACTACTAACAAAAACCTTAATTATGCAGATAATCCGTTTTTATTTATCTATGTGTAAAGTCATTAGGGTTGACAGATCGGTCAAGTACCTGAAAATTATTTAAATTGTCATCTGACGTTTGAGTATTAAATCTTAAAACTGCTCAGTTGAAGACAATATCTTTTTAAACAGATAAATTGTCTAATAGCTGGCTTCCTATGGGTTGATGTTGTAGTATATTTGAATGGTTTTCTCATCAGAAAGTGAAGAAATGGAAAACATAATGAAAGGTTTTATGCTATTATCACATGTCTCAATCTTGACTTTGCTACTGCGATTAATTTCCATTAAAAATCAGCTGAACATAACAATGTGTTTGGGGAAATGTCAACATCAATACATTTTCATTTGATGCATTTCTCTTTGATGTCCGATATGAAAATGATACCATAATTGGTACTACGATATTTCTATACATGCCATAAAATGCAAACAATATTACCTTGTCCAAGAAATGTATTTTTCAGAGAGAATTCATTGCTATCTCATTATGTAAACTGTCTCTGAATTTCTACTCTCTAACGCAAGTGGAACTTTAAAAACTTCAGCTTAAAAAGCTAAAACTGCAACCTAAAAACCTAAAACTGCAAAACTGCAACCTAACAAACTTAAAACTGCAAAACTGCAACGTAAATTAGTTACTAATTATGACAACAATATTCTGCAAGATGTCAATTCTCCACTACAGCAGACAAGCATCTGTGTGGTAAACTCTACAATTTAAAGACCACAAAACTCATTTGGGTTGTTTGGTTTTTCAGTATAGAACTATCTGACGATAACAACTTATATATATTCCTTCAAGTCCTATGATAGAGTTTTATGTAATCTAGTTTACTATATTTTATGCATTTCATTCTACATTGTTGAGATTTTGACATTTCCCTTCCTGTGACCATACTTTCAAAGGATCCTGAAGTAACTTTGGAATCAGCGTAAAGGCTGACCTACAAGAAACTCCTTTGTGGCATTAAGTGACCTATGTTTCTAATCTTGATTTTAGTTTTCCTGGCTGTATCCAAGACAACAATCAATTTAATATTTATTATTCAGATATGAGATAAAAATAAGTAATTCAGATATTATTTTTAAGCAATAATTGTATATGCATTTGCTTATTATTTACAAAAGAATAGCATTTTAATAGAGCCATTTTGTAAGGAATTATACCAGGCAGACCAGAATGGCTTCTGCATTTTGCATATTTCCAATCAAGTGTCATGATTTTCTGTGAAGTCAAAATTAAAACATGGGCCACTCAGATAAATACAGTTAAAAGTATGTATAAAAAGGAGCATAAAAATGTAAAAATATCCTTCATTCAATAAATGTTTTTGGGTTTCAGTCTTAATTATATTGTCTGCTATGACTATTTGTTTAGGTGACTATACATTGTCAAATTTAGTGAGCAGTGCTGCACTTTTTCATTCATTAGACATTCTGTTTATTATTGTGCTCATAAAACTTTATGTGTATTGAGTTTTCAGTCTTTAAATGTGTTTTTATGTATTCTATAATATATAAATTTCTGATCTTGGAGGACTTTTTACTGTATAAAAGTTTCCTTTCATTATTCACCATCAAAAAAAAATAATGTTTCTGAAATTCTTTAATTGCATATTTCCTATCAGCCACTACTGATGTGGAAACTTAAACCTAGTAAACTAGCCATTGTTAGGAACTGCTCCCCAGAAATGGCAGTTTTTACTTTTATTTATCTTTTATGGTAGAGAGTGCAGAAAGGGATATAATTTGAAGATGCACTTACCAGACTGGGCTATATTCAGCTTCCAGTATATTTTATCATAATCAGGTTTTCAAAAAACAACAATAAGAACAATAATAATAATAATAAAAAAATATATTAGTAACAACTTTTTTTGTCATAATGTTGTAAAATCTATTTGTTCAGGATTTATTCTAGTATTAAAAATTTAGAGCAGAACCCAAACTCATGTAAAATAAAAGTGGGGGAGAATTTGGTAAAAAAAAGAGCACATTGACATAAAAAGGTAGGATTTTGATGCATGATATGTGTACTTTTGGATGCCACCTTTTTTTTTTTAGAACTTAGCATGAAAATTGCATTTGAGCTTAATAGAATAGATTTTGATAATTATTATACAATTTATTATTGCATAAAATAATGAAATGTTCATTTTATTCAGAATTAATATCTAAGATAAAAAGTAAATGAATTACAAGCAAATAAATTGGGAAAGAAATAAAGACTTTATATAAGGGTGTTTGGCTTGAAAGACTTCACAAAGTTTTTTAATTTTAATAAAAGGAAAGAAATTTGTTCTGGTATTCTTGTGAAACGGGTGTTTTGTTGTAAATGGCCAGTTTAAAATTGATAACTAAATGCCTCAATACTTTGACCACAATAAGTGTTATAGTTACGAAAATCTTATATTTAAAGAAAATACGACTTAAAGGTAAGAGATTCATTACCTTCATTTACTGCACCAAGTTTTCAGGTGTTGATTTAATGTCAACTGACAGGTGAGATTATTTTCTTGACTTCCTATCTGCTAATGACAAAATCTAAAGATACTGTTGATTTAATGTCAACTGACAGGTGAGATTATTTTCTTGACTTCCTATGTACAAATGACAAAATCTAAAGATACTGTTGATTTAATGTCAACTGACAGGTGAGATTATTTTCTTGACTTCCTATGTACAAATGACAAAATCTAAAGATACTGTTGATTTAATGTCAACTGACAGGTGAGATTATTTTCTTGACTTCCTATGTACAAATGACAAAATCTAAAGATACTGTTGATTTAATGTCAACTGACAGGTGAGATTATTTTATTGACTTCCTATGTACAAATGACAAAATCTAAAGATACTGTTGATTCAACGTCAGTTGACAGGTGAGATTATTTTCTTGACTTCCTATGTACAAATGACAAAATCTAAAGATACTGTTGATTTAATGTCAACTGACAGGTGAGATTATTTTCTTGACTTCATATCTGCTAATGACAAAATCTAAAGATACTGTTGATTCAACGTCAGTTGACAGGCAAGATTATTTTCTTGACTTCATATCTGCTAATGACAAAATCTAAAGATACTGTTGATTCAATGTCAGTTGACAGGCAAGATTATTTTCTTGACTTCCTATGTACAAATGACAAAATCTAAAGATACTGTTGATTCAATGTCAGTTGACAGGCAAGATTATTTTCTTGACTTCATATCTGCTAATGACAAAATCTAAAGATACTGTTGATTCAATGTCAGTTGACAGGTGAGATTATTTTCTTGACTTCATATCTGCTAATGACAAAATCTAAAGATACTGTTGATTCAACGTCAGTTGACAGGCAAGATTATTTTCTTGACTTCCTATGTACAAATGACAAAATCTAAAGATACTGTTGATTCAACGTCAGTTGACAGGCAAGATTATTTTCTTGACTTCCTATGTACAAATGACAAAACTTAGAGATACTGAAGAAAGAAAGACCTCTCCAGTTCTTGAGCTGTTGAAAATAAAATTTTACAGCATTAATGTCAAATATGTACACAATTGATTTTAATTCTATATATTACAGTATTAAAAAATATTCAGATATTTCTGTTGATACTTTTAACAAAATTTATTCTCATAGATTTATTTACATGAAAATAATGTTTGGTAGATTGATATGTCATATTAGATATATCAACTTTCTTATACATGACATGCAGGCTTAATTCAATTTCAACATGTTGTTTGATACCCTAATTTGCCTGCTAAATATGTCATCATTAATTAGGTGGGTCAGACTACAGTTTTTCATTTAGATTGAAATTATTGCCAATCTAATGTTTAGTATGGTCAACAAAGCAACAATCTTTAAAATCTTGCATTTCTCCAGATGGTCAAATCAAAATGGGGTTTTAACTAAAAGACTTCTTGTGACGTCTAAATGGTCCTAAATGAAAATGTTGCCAATCTGATGTGCAGTAATATCACCAATGGCCATCACAGCAACCATCTAAATAATATTGTTATTGCTCTCATTCCTGAATGAATAGTTTTATTGACATGGGATTTAGTTGCATATGAACATACTTCTAGTCACCTGAAAATGAATATTCCAAGTAGATCAAATTTGTTTCGCTATAATGAATGCCTTATGCTATAATGAATGCCTTATGTCGAATTCCCATTCACCTTGGAAATATCCATGGAGGTTGCATGGCAGCAAGTGGTTAAACATGTACTAGGTATCCAGGGGTAAATATCAGATCTGTCAAACTTGTCACACTTTTACATAGTATGTATAATTTTCATTAACTCTAGAACACATTTTTGGTCACATATGGTATAAAATATATTTTTACGGCAATGATTTTTTTAGCTTTAGGGAGATACATTTTGTCTTAATTAAAATTGAAAGAGGTTTTTGTAAGTTTTTTTTTCAAGGGACTGGTTCTATAACCAATGTCTGAACTGTACAACTTTAAAATCAGTATTCGTTCTGAGGTTAATGTGGCTGTACACATTAATGCATGTGGACAAAGACTTTCTACTTAGAACTGTTTTTAGAATTGGACTGAACTCATTTTGAAGTTTTTGAAGGTGAATTTATGTTTGCAATGAATGGATTGTAAACTGGATACTATTGCCAGGTTTTTAAGGAAAGATTAACAGCTCTGTGTATTGTATGGGAGGTAACTTGTATTAAATTGCACTGAATGAGATTTTACCTTTACAGTGGATGGAAACAGGCTTTTCATCTCAAGTCAGTCTGTTTGAATAAATCAGCTTTTATCACCACAGCATTCAAATCAAAACCTATTAATATCAGATTTAGGGATTATCTGACATTACTGGTGCACCCAATGTGATCAGCTTTGGGCATGTCCACTATTTACATGACTTTGAATTTTCAAAGCATTCAGCAGACAAAGATGGTTGAGCCATTATTTATTATCACATTTTCACTTTCAGAATTTCACTTTTCCCAATAAACATAGCAACCAATGCATGTATGTACCCATATTGTCTAGTTTGATTTTGGCTTCATTTCTTTCTCATAGTGTATGTCAGTCTAAACCGGCAGCCATCCTATACCAAGTTGCTGATTAACATCTGTAAGATTGCCAAAACAAGTTAGTATCCAGTGCTTAACACTATAATAACCCAGTGACTGGTAGAGCAAAGGTATACAGATAGGGTATATACAGGCTTTTAAAAGTCCTGAGTACCTACCTATAGTCCTTGGAAACTGCTTTTCAATGGATTGGCAATAGATACAGTCTGCAGTAGGCTTGCTGATTGATTTTTTTTCTAAACACCTGTTTCTGTCAGGCAGTATTGTCCTTCATACTGTATCAACAAGAAATTGACCAGCTTATAATTGTTCACACTGGTGATGAATGGCACATTTCAGGATAATTTTTCAATGAATTAGAAATAGATTGTTTTGACACTTGAGAATACTTTTTAATGCCTGTAATTGTTGGAGAATGTTTGTGAGACTTCAGGACTTCTAGAGAGTGAAATTATTACAGTGCCATTTTTAAAAGACAATAATGCCAAAGAAAGGGAATCCAAGCCACAGTTTAAGTAACCTGACTCCTAGGAAAAATCCCCCAAGGATTAAATTATTTCAGCAAAAAAGACTTCAGTTGTATGAAATTCTGAAGGATGCTGAGAAAGGTAAGAAAAATTATACTTACAGTCAGTTACATTGCATGTTTAATATTATTTTTCTTAAATATTATTTTTTTTATTTAATATCAGAGCTATTACAGTGACCACATTCATATTACAACCACCTTTTTAGGAATGTCAAGTACGGTAGATTTAATTTTGTAGATGAATAATTAATTACATCATTTCCTCACTATAAGACCTTCATTATAACACAATTTCTTTTATAAGATTAGTATTGTCAAGGATTACATTTCATTATTGTAAGTTATGTATATATATATATATATATATATATATATATATATATATATATATATATATATATATATATATATATATATATATATATATAATGTACCTCATTATACAGTGATCTCCCTATTAGGCAGTATACTTCTGTCCCCCCAAAAAAAAAAAAACAATGAGGGAGTACTGTATAATGTGTATGATGATAATCTGTTTATGAGGCCCCTTTCTGACCAGTTGACCATCTGAGGAATAATGTACACATATCCTGAAAGTCTTTAATTTTCTAAATTTTATGCTTCGTTAGAAATAAATTACCCAATTTAGAGCAAACTTGATAGGATCATTTTTTTAAGATATGTTCTATATAATTATTTCTGGTGTGGATCCACTAGCAATGACTTGGTTTCCATAGCAACCAGGTGAAAGTTGTTTTTTTCCCCCACTTGACCTCTTGAACATGTGAGCCAGTTTTTATCAAAGTTGGTAGAAATGTGTATTATGATATTCTCTTTAAACATTGTGTTTGGGATATTTTGGATGAAGCTGTAGTGTTGCTTCCATAGCACCCAGGTGGTAAACATATTTTCTGCTTCTGTAGAAGGATCAAATTAGTTTCAGTCAATCTTGGTAATATATTTTCTGAGGACAAGCTCTGTCAATGTGCCATCTTCTACCATTAGTATGGCTTCTGTAGCAAACATGGAGAGCATTTCAACTTCTTGCCTGTTTCCCTTAGCAATGGTGTGGCTTCCACAAATGTGTGGCTTCCACAAATACCTACAAATGATACTAATCTCCAGCAAATATGACTATTACTAATATATATTTTAAAATATTTTAACTTTCCAAAATTTCCTTACCATATCAGACTATATGTGATGGGTACAAATTTATGAACACCTCTCACATTCGTATGGTATAGCTGAAGTCACTCCTAGGAGAAACATGGTTAAACATATAAAATGTTACCAGTTTCTAACATTGCTTGAAATTATCTCATCATTGGTGAGGGGCCCCGAGGGGCCGAGTGGTCTAAAGCGCTGTCCGTTACGGATCACTGCCATCTCACCTCTATCTGCGTGGGTTCGAGTCTAGGATTCAGCAAATGTGGATATGTGAGAAAGTTTGCCAGTTGCTTCTCATGGGTCGGTGGTTCTTTCCGGTGATTTCCTGGTTTCTTCCTCCACCATTAATACTGGCCGCCATGTATAGCCTATCGTGTGCTGAAAAATGGCATTAAGCCCCACAACAACAACATCATCATTGGTGTCTTACAACCCAGGGCTCTTGCCTTATTATTAATGGGAATTTTATGACCAATAATTTCTATTATTATTATCAGTCCTATGTATCCTCTTGTTTGCAACTTTCAGTAATTTTGAATTTTGAATTCAGTTTTCATTTATCTGGCACTTTTCTTTTCTGAAAATAATTTGAATACAGCACAATAAATTGGAACTATTTCCTAAAGGTCATTCAGAATTTAACAATTACCTTTATGTAATTGGCAACCTTTTTGTATTGGCCAAATCAGGTTCTTGCTTAATTGATAATGATTTTTTTGTGTGTTTCTATTCCAAAAAGTTTTCTCCATCAGCTATGGATGAATCCCCACTCCCACCTCTATTCTCCAAGAGATGGGGATGAAACCCCACTCCCACCCCCAGCATTCCTGGCTGGTTAAAGTTGTTAAAATAAGGTAGGACCTGTTAATCCCATTTCAATCTTATATTGACAACTATAAGTTATGGAGCACCTTTGAAGTCCCCTAATTAGCTGAAAGTCCCAATCAGGTTGTCAGTAAAGGAGATCTTATTTTTATTTCATTGCTTGTTTTATCAAGATTATGCAGTCCAATTTTAAATTGGAGGTGGCTACATATGAAATCCATTAAAAAGTAGTTAGAAGTCCTTATGTAAAATACAGTCTCATTAAAATCACTTAAGTCTCAATTCAGTAGGAACTCTAATGCAGTGATGTACTGATTATCAGCAAGGTCAGGTTACATTAAAACATTTGTTTTGCATTGCCCAGAGTATACAATTTATAACCAAAATATTCTCCTTTTCTTTAATTATAGATGTCATTGACCAAAAGAACTTAATAGGATGGTCTTTCATTCATCATCCATCCAACCATTTATTAGTTCAAGTCTGTTATCCTTAATCCTCCTAAAACTCTAAAGGATTGCACACACACACACATTCATCCCCTGGTCTCATTGGTCCACAGTGAAAATGGTGCTGCATGGCTCCCATCAATATATATATATTGCACAATTTTTACAAGATGAGGTATCTTTAGACAACATTTGCTATTAAAAACTAGACAATCGACTGTTACAATAAATAATGTGCAAAGCTTCAAGGAAGGGTACATACAGGATTCATACAAATTGTTAGCCTTAAATTCAAATGGTGCTGATTTAACATTGAAAATGACCATCATGGTGGACATCTGAAAAATCTTGCTATGTCTACTCCACTTAAACAGAAATCTATTTTGAGATGGAAAGAGTCCTTATGATGTCTATTTGATCCTGAATCAAAATGGTCTAAACTGACCCTCAGCATCAAAATTTTGTTATCTGATCTCCTCCCAAATGGATCAATGTATCAGCTTGGGATTTTCACCAAGAGACTAAAACATATACCTACCTACAGGAGTTTGTCCTAAATGAAAATGGTGCCATTCGTACATTCAGTATGGCAACAGTCTTGAAGATTGTGCAGTCTTTACTCGCACCGAATATAGTTTGCCCATTGGTCAGTACAGTCCCTACTCCCACTGAATATAGGTGGCCCATTGGTCCAAAGCAATCTCCTTTACAAATCACTGACATCTCACATCAGTTCACTTGGGTTCAATTCTAGGCTCATCCATTGTATGGTGTGTGAGAAAGCCTGCAAATAGCTTCCCATGGGTCAGTGGTTTTGTCTTTGGTTTTCCTGAGTTTTCCTTCACCAGATATGCTGGCCACCATGTATTGCCCTTCATACTAAAAAATGGCATTAAACCCACCAAACTAAACCATAACCCTGAATGGACTTCTGATGATGTCTGCTTGGTCATGAATGAAAACAGTGCCAATTTGACATCCAGTATATCCATGGCATCAGCTGTTTTAAAAATTGTGTATCACTAAAGAATATCAAAGATGGTTTCAACACTCAGTATTTTGTTTGAAGAAATAGTCTTATCTTGATGTCCTGAAAATTCATTTTGTCCAATAGAGCATCATTCCCATAGTTCAGAAAAATTTTTATTAACCATTCTATAACAATATACATTGAGGGAAATTTTTCTTTATGAATTCCATGGCAACTAATGTGATTGTATTGATACTATACTTATGCACAACTTGTGATTTGTTATCAGAACATTGGAGATTTCAAAAAGTGCTTCAGGCCAAATATTTTTGTTTGTTTGTTGGGATGGGGAGGGGGTAAGTTGTGTACATCAGCAGTAATTCAGATAGTGGCATGTATTTAAGTGATTAATGCTTGAGTTGTTATGGTTTTAAAATGACTAATTGTCTTGAGAATTTTTTTATATATTTTTGTATGTAAAACAAAGTTTTCCTTCCTTGCCAAGAAATTTTTTTTTATTTGGTAATTTTTATTTTAAAGTTGATTTATACAGATTATTTACATTGATATTTTGTTTATGATCTTTAGAGTTGTCATTGATCATCTTTGCTTTGTCCAAAGTGAATGCTTTATTTCGTTATCTGACCCCTTTATTTCTTATCTGGTCTAAACAGCAGCTATTGACTTCAATCATGTTATATCATTATACTCAGGTTCAAAATGTTTTTACAATTTTATGCACATATATATGGTTCTTTGTACTTGTATTTTAGGTTTGTTATGGTGGAATATCTGACTTGGATTAAAATAATCTTTTCATATCTGCATGTTTCTTGATTGGATTAATATATTTTTCATGTATTGTATATTCACATTCTTTCAGAATCAATATTTTACCTCCCTGTAAGATTTTATTGTCATATCAACTCGTCACTAACACCATCCTACAGTGTTATCTGAAATACTGAAAAATGAATTTTTATTCTTATTACATATATCTCTCAATTTCTATGAATAGATAGAAGCAGATTTCCTAACGAGTTTAATAAGTAACTTCATTAATCAATGTTTGACACGTTTTCTCTTGAATTATGTGTACCCAACCTAAGACAGTATGGACCTGGATCTATTATGCAGGGAATGACAATTTCCAAACACAACTGTTGTGTGTTAGTACAATTTGTTGCTCTCCAAATGCAGTTTTATGTAAGAAACTTTATTTTTATATAGAATAAAGAACGAAAAGTTAAATTAAGATGCCATTTGCATTATTTCATTCTTGGTAAGTTCATAGGTCATTACAGATCAGGGTCTAAATCATGTCATGGGTCATAACAGATCAGGGTCTAAATCATGTCATAGATGATGATAGTTTAGGGTCTAAATCATGTCATAGGTGATGACAGATCAGGTTCTAAATCATGTCATGGTTCATAACAGATCAGGGTCTAAATCATGTCATAGGTCAACAGATCAGGGTCTAAATCATGTCATAGGTCATAACAGACCAGGGTCTAACTCATGTCATAGGTCATAATAGGTCAAGGTTCAAATCATGCCATAGGCCATAACAGATCAGGGTCTAAATCATCTCATGGGTCATAACAGGTCAGGGTCTAAATCATGTCATAGGTGATGACAGATCAGGGTCAAAATTATGTCATGGATCATAACAGATTGGCGTCTGAATCATGTCATAGGTCATAACAAATCAGGGTCTAAATCATGTCATAGGTCATAACAGATCAGGGTCTAAATCATGTCATGGGTGATGGCAGATCAGAGTCTAAATCATGTCATGGGTGATGACAGTTCCGGGGCTAAATCATGTCATAGGTGATGACAGATCAGGGTCTAAATCATGTCATGGGTCATAACAGATCAGGGTCTAAATCATGTCATAGGTCATAACAGATAAGGGTCTAAATCATGTCATAGGTCACGACATATCAGGGTCTAAATCATGTTATAGGTGATGACAGATCAGGGTCTAAATCATGCAAAAAGTTTATGATATTAAGCAAACATAGATGTGCAGAATTATCAGTTTGAATATTACTATGATCACCCCAAGTTAGCACCTATATTGTGCTTCTGGGCACTTCCATCTCAATATTAAATTTAATAGTATTTGATGTGGTGTGTGAGTGGTGTTTAAAGGTGAGTACCTTAGATCATTTAGCCATCCAGGACCATGTGAAATGTTGGGATTATTAAAAAGAATACTCTGTTGCTAATTGCCCATAAAACAGTACTCTGTCACTAATTGCCCATAAGAAGAGTATTCTATCACTATTTGCCCATAAAAGAGTACTGTAACTAATTGCCCATAAAAAGAATATTCTGTCACTAATTGCCCATATAAAGAGTATTGTCACTAATTGCCCATAAGAAGAGTAATCTGTCACTAATTGCCCATAAGAAGAGTATTCTGTCACTTTTTGCCTATAAAAGAGTACTGTCACTAATTGCCCATAAAAGGAATATTCTGTCACTAATTGCCCATATAAAGAGTACTGTCACAAATTGCCCATAAAAAGAATATTTTGTCACTAAATGCTCATAAAAGAGTACTTTGTCATTAAATGTCCATAAGAGGAGTATTTTTTACTGTTTGCACACATAAAGAGTACTATGTGTCTATTTGCCCATAAAGAGTACTCTGTCACTAAATGCCCATAAAAAGATTACTGTCTCTAAAAGCTAGTGAAATAAATACTCTGTCATTAAATGTCCATAAAAAAGTACTCTGTCAATAATTACCCATATAAAGAGTACTCTGACAATATTTGTCCATAAGATGATTACCTCTTACTAATTTTCCATAACAATATTTAAAAACTTATCACTGGTCAGAGATCATAGATTCTTTTTTATCAAATGCAGTGGAAAACTAGTATGTTGATATGTTATTTATACTCATTATAACACAATTATTGGGAATACATTGGTTTTCTGCCATAAATCTATAAAGATTTACAAAGATGCTGCAATCTTTCCATTGACTTTATGATTTTCTTTCACGGAACCGTTAATGTGGTTATCAAACTTTTAAATATATGAGTAATGTTCTTTTCATTTTTGATAAGGGACAGAAGTCAGTAAAATCATTTTATAGATAGTCAGTGGGAGACAGAGATCATTTCAATACACCTACATAAAATGTGATGAGTCAGTGACATCAGAATGTAATGATTATATTATTCAAAATGCACAGTAAATGTAAATTTTACAAAAAACGGATTATATAAAATTTGCATAATTTTTATTCTGTTGTGATAAATTTTCAAACATGAAGCTGCCTACAGATTACTTGCCAAAAAAAAATACTTAATACTGTCAAATAGTTATTGTACTAGGACCTCCATTTTATTTAAGTTTGAAATGAACCTGTTCCAAAATTTTGTGATGGATTTTATGGTGGATTCTTTGAAAATGAAGTACAGGGCCATGTTTCTCCCAGATCCAAGAGTCCAGTATAAAACTAAAGCCAGTTTTGAAATCTTACAAGTCCATGACTTGATACTGGAAGTTCTGGAGGAAGGGACTTGGCACTGCTCACGTAACAGAGTTCTAACAGTATCATTAAAACCATAGAAACATGTTCATTGACTACATTAAAACTTGTCAGAGATTAAGACTTGTTAAATGGGGATAAAAGTGATTGTCATTTTCTTGTCAGGATGACAAATTAAATTGTTTGTTTATATTCTGTGTCATGATCTTTTGTATTTTAGGAAAATGTTAAACAAAAAGTTTGACATCAGTAGTGGCATGTTTGTGATAATAAGCAGTATGAATCTATTGGTAGTTTAGTATCTGTCATGAATTTATTAAAATGTCGTTGGCTTTTTTATGCAAGAATGATCACTAAAGGCATTTATCTTTCCATGTTACTCCCAGCTATTTTGGCACTTCTGTACTGGACTTGCCAAATAAATTCATTGATTGGACATGTACAATGCATTCAGGGTATTGTAATTTGAGTGTTATTTCTGTCCTTATTAATGATTTAATCTTTGCCTTTAATTAATTATTAATTTAATTAATTTATCTAAGAATGTAACATGATACCTATACCTACCTTTAAAGGGATGACTTACCTATCAACAGTCTGGAACCAAACCTCTATTTGCCATTGTGCTGAATTATGGTATAACAATCTCACATTTTTAGGGCCATGCAATTTGAGTTGGGAATCCTGTGGTAAATTTGAAGTGGGAGTCCTGTGGTAAATTAGAGGTGGGAGTCCTATAGTAAATTAAAGATGGGAGTCCTGGAGTAAATTAGAGGTCAGAATCCTGTAGTAAATTAGAGGTCGGAGTTCTGTAGTGAATTCGAGATTTGAGTCCTGTAGTACATTTGAGGTTGGAGTCTGTAGTAAATTAGGAGTTGGAGTCCTATAGTAAATTAGAGATGGGAGTCCTATAGTAAATTAGAGGTGGGAGGCCAATAGCAAATTTGAGATGGGAGTCATATTGTAAATATATAGGTCAAATTCCTGTAGTAAATTAAAGGTCAGAGTCCTAATAGTCCTATAGTAAATTAAAGGTCAATTCCTGTAGTAAATTAAAGGTCAGAGTCCTATAGTAAATTAGAGATGGGAGTCCTGTAGTAAATTAAAGATGATAATCATATAATAAATTGAAGATGGGAGTCCTGTAGTAAATTGGAGATGGGAGTCCTTTAGCAAATTAAAGATGGGAATCCTGTAGTAATTTAGAGGCGGGAATCCTATAGTAACCACATTTTCCATCCATTGATCCATCTTTCAATAGGATCATCTGGCCACAAGTTTCTGACTACATGTTTACACATTTCTGGACATCTGTTCAAAAGTTTTACTGGTAACCACTAGCTTTCTGCATCCCATGCGCTTAATTGTCAGGTGAATTGCCTATCATACCATGGTTTGTAGACCATGAAAACTTCCCCAAACCCATTGAATTTAGCTGATGGATACAAAACATTAAAACTGAATAAAAAAACGTTTTATTTTTTACCTTTTTATATTTGTAGATTTATAACAATAAAGACTTTCAGACTTCTGGTTGATCTAAAAAGTCTATCCAGATTGTCTTGAATTGAATGATTAAACATCTTAAGGTTGTATGTGATAGCTGGCTTCTGATTCTCATGCACTTGTAAATAATAGCATATGGTATCCCATTTTTGGGTGGGGTGGGTTTGCTGCTAATAGAGCTAGCATTAACTTAATAGAAATTTATACAAATAGTAATAAGCTTTAATAAATATTTCTACACAGAATAACTAAACTGCCATACAAAAATTTGAACACATATACTTTCTTTAATATTCCCTGGATTGGTTCTTGAGCATGTCAATTGTATTTTGACTGGTTCTAGTTCTCTATTGAATAACAGGATTTAGAAGAAAAGGTATACAATTCGCAGTTTTGATACCTCTGTGGTTCTCCATGTTTATTAATAAAAAGTGATTATGATAACTTCATCATGCATTTTATTGTAAAGGATGAATCAGAACTTGAGAGGACTATGTTGACATTTGGCATGAATAAAAGCCATTCAGAAAGAAATTATAACATTGAAAGAAGAAGTTAGATTGAGCCATCCATTGAAATGAATCATAATATTCAAACATTAGGAGATAAATCACCAAAATTCTAACAACTCATTGAAGGACATTAGTTCAGTATGATTATTTGGTTTGGTAAATATGTATATGTGACTTGGATTTTTGGTGTATCTTTGACAAGTTTTCAGTCATATCACTATGATGTCTGCAGACAATGTAGCATCATGTCCAACCCAGTCACATTGTCCTGACATCAGCCCAACCAGTTATTACACTAAATGTTGAGTGCCAAGTGCTACAACTGCTAATACCAATTTTATATGTCTAGGGTTAATTAAACCAGTGACTTCCACAACTATGGCAGATGCGCAAAGCTTTCTATTATAATTTAACAAAAGAAATATTGTCTTTATGGTGTTTAGATTGTGTTTTATTACGTCAGAGAAAGTTATTCAGATTAGCAGACAGCCTAAAACTTTTCAGTTGCAGAGTTTGTTGTTTGCTATTTTAGGGAATTTTATCTCTGTCCGGTATGTTTCTGTTGCTAGGATCAATCATACGCATAGGAGAAGAGCTGTATGAGCAATCCTAATAATAATGGACTTGGCAATATCCAACAAATAGGTTAGGAATAAAAAAAATTGGAACTTGATGAGAGATAAAAAAATTATTAGGAATCACTTCCATTCCATTCTCTCACTTGTTCTGTCTGAGAACATATGCATTTATTTATAGTGTTTTATTTGGCTGGAGAAGACATTTGATCATGCATGCATTTAAAATACAAGTCTAACCATTGGATGTAATATATATGATATTGTTTTGTTGTTCTTTTTACTGTATGATAGGACCACTCTGTGGCCTAGTGGTTAGTGTGTCTGCCTTGGATGCAGGAGGTCATAGGTTCGAAACCCAGGCAGAGTCATGCCAAAGATTTATAAAAATGGTATTTAGAGCTACCTCCAACGAACTCAGCATTAAGAGATTAGTGTTAGGATGGTCAGTTTGGTGTCATTATAATGTGAATAGGTGCGACATCATACTACATGTCTTCGGCACTAGACATCACTAAAAACTGCCACGCTGCAGATATTGTAGCAATATGACTGAAATTTTTTATAGCTACATAAACAATCTAAATTGCACACACACATAACTGTATGATCATTAAGTGGCTGCGGATGCTGTATATTGATATTAATTTAGGTTAATTATGTAATCTAACAGAGCTGTGAACACACAGAAATAATTCAATTAGAATAGAAACAATTCAATTAGACATGTATTTTGCAACTTTTTGTGTTAGTTTTGTTCTGAAGCACAAGTAGGTAAATGGACAGTGGGATTCCAGCCCTGGCTCTTGACCACTGAGTCACCAAGGCATGTTTTAAACATTTCACATCCTGTTGGGGGTTGGTCCCTTGTTGTATATGGAATGTGATGTTTTCTTTCTGTCTTTTTTTTTTTGTAATCTTCATAATTTCCATTAAAATAATTTTAATTGTTGTGAAAATTGTCGGTAATGTAATTGTTGTGCATTTTTAAAAGGTGTTTACATACTGCAGTATGCCTTTACTTCTGAAATTGAAGTAAAGAAAAATTTGCTGATGGGGTAACACTTTAAAATAGAAAGCACTTTAAAATAGAAAACATTTTAAATTATGATACACTTGAAAATAGTTGCCTTTGAACACAAAGGCTCATGATTTATATACTGTGCAGTACTAAAGAGTACATTTAATCATTTTTTATGCCCACTTATTCAATCCATTCATATCACTTCAGAATTTTGTTTTGTTCTTTATCACTATACTGCCAGTAATTGTGCATATTTAAGAACATACTTTTATCTACACATTTGTTAAATGTAATTTTAAAAATGCTGCTTAAGATATGGAATTCATATTCCCTGTTTTTCTTTTAAGTTTTAACTTTAGATGTAGTTTTTAATAAATTCCAGCAATTTCAACAAAAAAACATTTTCCTGATAAAAATTAAACCTGCCATTACAGATCTCAGATGTTCAATTTTTTCAAATTGTTGAAAATGTATATAAAACATGATTGTTAAAATGTACAGAAACAATGCATATTTGTGTGGGTTCATAGTTGATCAGCAATTCACTGCAACAGTGGCAGCATTTGTAATGTGCCAGAATGATTGCAATGCATGGCATTGATGAGTGCAATACTTTTAAGAAAGTTGTAATGGGCCTTAATGGAAATGTAACCCTCTGGGAGTAGAAGTAATGCATTCCTCCACATGGGATGAGAAACAACACAGCACAGCAGTAATGCAATGGAATATACAAAAATAGTAAGATAATGCTATGCAACAGAAATGCATCTATGATCTCTTACACAGAATGGACCAAGGACTTATTGGTAAAAAAGTCAGCTTTAAAGGGGTAAAACTGCTACCCATCCTTTACCCCTACCACTTGGAACTAATTTTATTACTCCATATGCATTCATGTATAAAAATTCTATTTAGTCCTTTCCTTTATCATGGGTGTTCCAGGTCAGATCCCAGTTGTATGAACAATCCCAGGGAAAGGCATGAAGGTTTAATTTGGACATTTTACCCTTGAGTTAATCTTCCCCAAATCTCTGGGATATGTGGGGATTAGGTATGCAGTTATGTAATGGATACCTGTCTATCAACACTGGTATGTTAATTGTAATAAATGACTTCCATCTCTGAAGAAGTAATTATCATTTCTTTGCTTAATTTTGAAAAATGCCTAGAAGAAGGGCATGAGATATTGTCCAAATAACAAGTTTACAACCTTTTTCATTTTCAGACCAATAACATGTTATTATTGAAGGACATTCAGACATATGGCCTACTTTTTTTTTCTAAATGTATCCTTTGGGGACATTTTTAATGGATATATGTTCAGAATGCTGAAGCAATATTTTCCAAGAAAGAATGTACATTGACAAAAGAAATTTGTAGTTACAAAAAACCTATGAAAACATCAAGAAATTTACAATAAAGTTATAAAGTCAGGTTAACTCAAGGTACAATATGATCCAATGTGCATTGTATGTCATCCATCATGTGTCATCTTCTTTTGATTGTTTTAAACCTATTCTTAAAGCCACTGGGCCAGTTTCAGCCAAATTTGGCAGAGAGCATCACAGTATAAAAAAAAGCTTTTAAATTTATACAAATGATGCAAATTCGTTATCATGGCTGCAAAAACTAGATGAACATTTAAACTTGCACATCAGAATTTGACAAAATTTGAAGGTAAGCATTGGTGCAAAAAGGACTTCAAAATTTATTTAATAAATTCTGATCCACAAATATGATTGAAATTGCTAAAACCTCTTTTAAAATTTTTAATGACTTTTTCTCAAAAAATGCTGAACTTAACTCGAGCAAATTTTGAAAGAAGGTATCATGACATAAATGACATTCAGATTTTCGCAAATGATGCCATTTTTCAGCACACGATAGGCTATTCATGGTGGCCAGTATTAATGGTGGAGGAAGAAACCGGGAAATCACCGGAAAGAACCACGAGAAGCTACTGGCAAGCTTTCTCACATATCCACATTAGATGAATCCTAGACTCAAACGAACTCACGAAGACAGAGGTGAGATGGCAGTGATCTGTAACGGGCCCCACGCTCAGTTTAACTCCCAGTGCTGAAGCATTTAATATGCATGTATGAATAAACTTTGAATTTTAAACATCAGATGAGAACCATTCTTTTGAGACACCAATTAACAGACTTGATTTGATAGCATAATTGTGAACTCGAGCACTATGGGTTTAGAGTTAGAAGCATTAAATATTGTATATCATATTGATCTTAAGGGACATCTCATTCTGTTTTAATTCTTTCTTATTTTCTGTCTCCTTTTTAATTCATGTAGCCACAATCTATTTATGATCCAGCTTCATTTGTCTTTCAGACATTGCTAATTTTAATTGCAATAATGTAATTATTGCATTGTTTTCCTTTTCAGGGTCCCTAGTTCCCAGTCTAAGCTAATTATTTACTTTCCCAATTAGTATTGTGGTGCTAAAATTGAACATAACATGATCCCAGTCTGACTTTTTTTAATAAGTCACAGGAAACTTATGGAGTACTCTTTTTTTTCCTTGAACAGTATACATGTTACACATGGGCAATATCATTCATTGAAATTTGATTTCTTTTTGGCTTTCATAATGTCTTCTTGGCATTCACCAACCTTTTTATATTGATTGAGTGTCCATATCTTCAAACCATGCTTTATTTGAGACTTAACTGTGTTTATTTCATACATTTTTTTTTATCAGTTGTACCTTACTTACGAAGAAGTGCTTATTGAAATTGTATCCATCTTCATTATTCTGTTGATCATATTGTTTATCTTGAATTTTTGTTTCAGTTTATATTTTTATTTTGCGTGAATTTTTATCAAAGTTTTTAATGTTGTAATATGTAGGCACAGGAATGTCCTATGGTAAACTCACCAATTGAACTTAGTTTGTTCAGGGTGTGCATGTGGAATATCTGCCCAATTGGTTGCCTTTGTTCTGACCATATGTGAGACTTCACTGTAAATTGCTGTGCATACAGGGGTAAGAAGAAATGATCCTCTTCCTCCCCATCTTCTTAATCTAGTCCTGTGATGTGGAAGACTGCTGTTCCTATGGTGCAAGAACATTTTGCAATGTCTTATGGTTAGAAGATCACCTAAGGGCAGAAGATCTCTGATTCTTGTAATCTTGTAATCAGTGCCATGGAAGGATCAGTCCTTGGTCCATCTGTTGGGAGTTCAAGAGTGAGTTGCACAGCCAGCTTAGCAACAAGCAAACCCCACTAAAGGTTATGCCCAAGTGAATGAGTTAGTGAATCATACCTTCCCCAAGGAGAAGACCAGCAATCTTGTTTGGATAAATATGATATGCTCTACCAGTTGCTGGACTGGTCTTGTTCAGTGACCAGGTGCAGTCACTGAAAGGTGGTCACCTGTCTTCAAACACCAGTCACTGGTTACTTGGGTTTGATAATTGGTCTGAGGATAGGGATGGGTTAGTAGCCCCCACCCCCATTTTTATGTTGGCAGTTAATCCAAGTAGGGAATAGTGAGTTGGGTTGTATTCACTCTTGATGGGAGGGGGATCAGATCAGCATCTTCCCTCCATACCCTTCATTTTAATCCCAAAAGATTGTGACCTATTTCCTTCCAGAAAGTGAGTCTTCCTTCCTTCCTTGGCACCATGCATGTCACTCTATTGGCCATGGACCTTCTGCAATCCCATTCATTCCGTATGTCCTTAGCAGAGTTAGTACCATCATCCCCTTTGAGCAGCTCTTGGATGAGGGCAACCACATTGTAATGTCTCCCTCATTGGAGAGAGATACTGGAAATGATTGTCTTTTCTTGCCAATGGAGTGAGCTTAGGATAGTGATGTCATTACCATCATGGTTGCATCTTAGAGGAACTAGTGGCATATTCCCTCCCCCTTCATTGGGGTCCCTAGCTTTATTCCCACCTTTTGGGCCAGGTGTTGGTGGAGGATGAAGTTTGAAGTTGTGAACAAAGAGTACTGCCTCCTTCCCCAGGACTTAAAGCTTTCTGGCACAGAGAACAAGAAGATTCTCTATACTGGAGAGGCCTTTTCTGACATCATTTATGATGATCTTGTTGCTGCCACACTCTGCGATTATCCAGGAACTTGTGTGGAAGTTTTCAGTGATTTGTTTATCAGGAAGCAGAATGGGTGGTCATTCCTTCTCTTACACCTTTACTATTGGTTTCTGCATCCAGTTATCAAATAAAATTGCCAGCTTGGCCCCTTAACACATCCCCCCAAAAATCTGGGTCATCATTAGTTGGATATCAGCTGGGGTGCTAACTCAATGGTATCTAAGTTTAAATTTAAACTTAGGCAGGACCCTAAGAAGATAAGTAAACGACCAGGAATCCATGCTGACTGTAGAGATTAGCTCTGTTTGTAATGCCTAGTAAGTGTACATACTTTAAGGGTGCGTTAGAGTCCAGTTTCAAAAGTTATGAATAGCCAAGTGTGCAGGGAGCCTGGGAAATCCAGGGAACAGTACTCTATGTATACATGAGTTGTCTTTTTGATGAAGAGTTAATGACCCTAATTGGTCAAGGAAAAAAGATTAATCATAACATCATCAATAGATAATATAGCAGTCATTTGCTCCAATCTTTTCTTTCCCCTCTACAATTTAAATATTTATGTGAATTGGACTTCAGAAGCTGATAACTGACAAACTGTTCAATATTATTATAATTTACTTGAGAATTTTTTAAAATATGTATGGTCTGTTACTATCCATACCTGCTTAAAGTGTTAAACAGCAAAGTTAGTTTGTATCAGTTAAACTATATGTTGCACTTCTTTTTAGTATGATGGATATAATTTGGTCTGACCTTTAAGTAAATGAGTAGACTTTATTTGTTTTCCAAAGTTGAAGAGTAGTATTTGTAAAACCGTGTTTTGAGAGATCCTAGAATATGTGCCTATACTATATTTAATAATCCTGAAACACACAGGTAAAGACTAATAAATACTGACAGAAAGAACTGGGCCACAGACATGTATATTGCATCTGATACACTTAGTAATCAATAATTGAAGATTATTTGTACATGCCTCACAGTTCAGAGCTTTAAAGGAACTCCTTGACTGTGTTCAGTCATTATTCTCCAAAAGTTGTATTTCTCTCTAAGCAGTAAATTATTCTTTGACTGTTCTACCTTATAGATTTTCACTTTTGCAAGATTTATTTATCTTCCTTTCCAATGATCAAGTGAGCTGTGTACCTGTCTTCAGTGTATCAGAAATAAATTTATAATTGGGTCCCTGCTCAATAAAGTCAACAGAGCTCTAGTAAAGTTGTCCATCTATCCATCCATCTGTCCTTCTCTCCATCTACAGTTTAGTTTTCACCAGGTAATTTTATTGGCATTGACCTTTCTTACATTTATTTACATATTTTACATCTATATAAAAGACAGATGTATTACATATTCAGCTCTGTATAAGACACATCTTTCCTGTTTAGCTTCTGAAACACCAATCTTACATACTTATAATATATGTATACTAGACACCTATCTTACATATTTAATATCTGTATAAAACACCTGTTTTACATATTTAACATCTGTATGGAAAAAAATGCATTTTATATGTTTGACTTCTGTATAAAAGATACCTGTCTTCATGTTTAACATCTGTATAAAAGACACCTGTCATTCATGTTTAACATCTGTATGAAAGACATGTTTTACATGTTTAATATCTTTATTAAAAACACCTGTCTTTAAAGTCCCTTGAGTGCCCTGATTTTACATGCTTCTTTATATGTAAATATAGATTCCATCAAGCCCATTATGTCAGAAATATTTAGAAAAGTGATTCTGAATGGAGCTAAGTCATGATTTTGGAAACAGATTTGATCAGTTTGGTTTTCAATTTCCAGAGTAAATGGCAAAATTTTGAAATGAATGTCTTTGAAATGCTTTAAATTACCAGTTTGTTGATGCATGGAAGCTAATGCTAAGAGTTGCCTTGCCTTTTGCAATTTATTTGTTTTAAGGAAATTAATTTGTTAATGCAGTAAATTATATGTTAAGACTATTATTAAAGTTATACACAGTACATGCATTTGTGTGTAATGACAATTACATTCACTGACAGTATTGATACATTAGAGCAGTCAAAGTCATATGCAGTATTTATATGTTAAGGCAATTGAATTCATACACAGTAATTTTATGTTTAGACAATGGTATCTGTATGTTAATGCAGCTAAATTTCTACACAGAATTTATGTTAAGGTATTCATACATAGAATTTATGTTAAGGCAATTCATACATAGAATTTATGTTAAGACACTTCATACACAGTATGTATATGTTAAGGCAATTCATACACAGTATGTATATGTTAAGGCAATTCATACACAGTATGTATATGTTAAGGCAATTCATACACATTATGTATATGTTAAGGCAATTCATACAAAGTATGTATATGTTAAGGCAATTCATATACAGTATGTATATGTTAAGGCAATTCATACAAAGTATGTATATGTTAAGGCAATTCATATACATTATGTATATGTTAAGGCAATTCATATACAGTATGTATATGTTAAGGCAATTCATACACAGTATGTATATGTTAAGGCAATTCATACACAGTATGTATATGTTAAGGCAATTCATACACAGTATGTATATGTTAAGGCAATTCATACACAGTATGTATATGTTAAGGCAATTCATACACAGTATGTATATGTTAAGGCAATTCATACATAGTATGTATATGTTAAGGCAATTCATACACAGTATGTATATGTTAAGGCAATTCATACATAGTATGTATATGTTAAGGCAATTCATACACAGTATGTATATGTTAAGGCAATTCATACAAAGTATGTATATGTTAAGGCAATTCATACACAGTATGTATATGTTAAGGCAATTCATACATAGTATGTATATGTTAAGGCAATTCATACATAGTATGTATATGTTAAGGCAATTCATACAAAGTATGTATATGTTAAGGCAATTCATACACAGTATGTATATGTTAAGGCAATTCATACATAGTATGTATATGTTAAGGCAATTCATACACAGTATGTATATGTTAAGGCAATTCATACAAAGTATGTATATGTTAAGGCAATTCATACAAAGTATGTATATGTTAAGGCAATTCATACACAGTATGTATATGTTAAGGCAATTCATACAAAGTATGTATATGTTAAGGCAATTCATACAAAGTATGTATATGTTAAGGCAATTCATATACAGTATGTATATGTTAAGGCAATTCATACACAGTATTTAGATGTTAAGGCAATGAAATTTATATACACAAAAATATGTTAATACAATTCATAAACAGTAATTTGTCAGATATATTGGTTAATAATATAAGAATAAACATTGTACATAGTACAGTTGTCTCAGACTAAAAAAAATCCCTCAATATACTGCTTCCCACATTACAATGCAGATATGTTCTTGTATCCCATTGATTTGCTTGAAATTTTGTTTTATCATTGCTGCATCAATTATTTTGGTTTATGTTCTCAGCTAATGAGAAGCTGACATAAGTTCTTTGTATATTTCCTTCATTTTTCTCTATTTTTGATGGAATCCATTGCATCCATTTTTAACTTAAGATGCACCAAGGCTATCTATTTATGTCAAGCTTTGAAAATCAGCTTAAGTTATGCTTCAGTATCTGGAAATAGTTGCATTTGATTTAGATGACTAATATTTAGTACAGATGAATTTTCCGAAACCCACAGAATCATACATTTTGCTTTGTCTTCCTTAGTGAAAGTCAAGAGAATATATTAATTTCTGTTTAGGCATTAATTGTGCTTTTCATTCAGTGCAAGTAACATTTGTCACTCGTAAGCAAAAGTTTTTTAAAAAAATGTGAATGATTTTCAGAAAGTTTTTATAACAGAAAGTTATAGAGTTGCTTTCCTCAGTTAGTGTAGTGATATGCTATACTGTGGTTTACTTTTATGCCTGTCATGAACGTTGATATAAAGTGGAGGTAATGTTTATTAGGTTTGCCAGAATTCTTTGTAAAGAATCTGATCTCATAAGCATAACCTTTCTTTAAGCTAAGTTTTTTTTTGTGTGTTCCTGCCAACTTTTGAACCAAGCAAGCCTTGCATTATCCCTTATTACTCCCTTATTACGTAAGCACCTGCTAACATTAGATGCCACCCCACAAGTAGAGTCTTGCACATTTTATTGGTTCTATATAATTAAACAACACAAAGAAAGTGCAATAAATCTGTTTAATTTAATATGCTACTGCAACATACTTGTCAATTTGAAAAATAAATATGCATAAGCTGGTGGTAAGTAAATATTTACCATGCCCATGTGCCACAGAGGATATTAACATTTCTTATTTGAGTAAACTCTTATCACTTTCCTGCCTCTCCTATGTCGATGAAGTAAACATAAACCAGTGACAGAAATTGGACATCAATAGTGGCTGTATATGCAAAATCACAAGAAGAAACTGATTTTTCTGCATGCCAATCAACTGATATGCCTATTGACAAGAAATTGACTAATGCATGCATTATACACTTTAGTATGGTGAAATCTTGTTAACAAGTGCACATGTTGTTATAAGCATATGTGGAAAATAGCACACTAGCATCCATGAGTAGTTTTGTAGCATAAGCAAGTACTCCTTTATGTTTTAAAGAAAGTCAATACCAAAGTCATAAAAATCATATTTTGAATTATTGTGGCTTGACTTTCTGATAGGTGTGATATACAGTGTACTGTTGTGTTAATGCCTTGGGGATATTTTTGTTGTCTTTGTATCAGTCATCTTTATGCAGCATTCTGCAAAATCTGGTTGATAGCTTAAATAAATAATTTTTATTGATAAGCATGTATTAGAGTTAACCATCTATATGTACACCAATCTAATTAAAATCTGCTGGGTACCAGTCAAGGTTTATCCTCTGGATCCATTTACACCAATCTAATTAAAATCTGCTGGGTACCAGTCAAGGTCTTTCCTCTGGATTCACTCTGTGTGTGTGCTTGGGCATGCATGCATGCATGTTAGATTTTTAATATAGTTTTAACAATTTTAATCATATCACAACAATGTCTTTGGTGTGGCAGTTTTTAGAAATGCTCTAGCACTGGGACAATATGCTGAATTCAGACATGTAATAATGTGTCACACCTAGTCACATTATCCTGACACAAGATCAACCAGTTCTAACACTAACCTCTTAATACTGAGTGTCCAACAAGGCAGCACTAGTAGCATATTTATAAGTCTTTGGTGTGGCTCAGAATAGGGTTCAAACCCATGACCTCCCACATCTGAGGCAAATGCTCTAACCACTTAGGCCACCCAAGCAGTACTTTTTTTGTAGTAATTTATGAGATATAGCATTACATTTACATCAGAGCCTTCATTTTAATCAGTTTGTTCTTTGTGCTTATTATATACAAATTTTACTGTATACTGCTCAATATTTCAAAGAAAATAAATTAGGTACAGGACAATTAAAATGATATGTGTCATTGATAGTGAATGGACCAGTCCTGTTCCCATACATATATCTGACTCTGTTACATAACCTGCTGTCAGTCATATTACAATTTCAGGAATTCTTGTCCTGAGATCCATAATGTCTCACCTCTATTTCAAGTTACTAAGGAATCTACAGTATCATGAAAACTATTTGGTATCCCCCACAAATTTTGAGTGGTAAATTTCACTGAATAGATGATGTCATAACAGTCAAATTACTTAGGGGGTGTCATTTATTTTGAAATGATCTCTATTACTAATCTATCTAAACCTTGCTCTGAGTGCAGTTTAACTGTAAATTCATGTATTGTCTGTCTGTATCCAGGCTTCAACAGAAAAGCTAGCAATGATGATTATTTGTCAGGCATCCAGGTATTGGTTGAGTTCATTTATTCATGCTGGTTATGCCATGATGTTTGATTTGGTTGTGTTTTGTGTGTTTGATTCCTTTTTTTAGCACATGATAGGCTACACATGGTAGCCAGTATATTTGATTTAGAAAGAACCTGGCGAAACAATGGGAAGAACCACCAATAAGTGGGGATCTACCAGCAATCTTTGTCACATGCCTAGTTGGTCTGAGCCAAGACTCAAACTCACAGGAATGGAGGTGAAATGTCATTGACCTGCAAAGACAGCTCCTTGGAGATCTGGTTACCCAGGGCCCAAGTAATGTGATACTCTATTTTTTTAAAATAATTATAGGTTCATGCAGCTTTCTCATTGCAGGTTAGCACTGTCTAAATTACCATATATTTTTAATCTGCACCATCTACTTTTTTGGAGCCCCAAGTGGCCGAGTGGTCTAAAGCAAGCGCTGCTGTCCATTACTGATCACTCCCATCTCACCTCTGTCTGTGTTCCAGTCTAAGAATTCGGGGGTTGGTGGTTCTTTTCGGTGATTTCCGGTTTCTTCCTCCACCATTAATACTGGCCACCATAAATAGCCTATCATGTGCTGAAAAATGGCATTAAGCCCAACAACAACAACAACCATCTACTTTTACAACATGGTAGCATCTTTTGTTATGTTGTTATACTGACTTAGCCTTGACAACACGGTAGCATCTTTTGTTATGTTGTTACATTGACTTAGCCTTGACAACACGGTAGCATCTTTTGTTATGTTGTTACATTGATTTAGCCTTGACAACACAGTAGCATCTTTTGTTATGTTGTTACACTGACTTAGCCTTGACAACAGGGTAGCATCTTTTGTTATGATGTTACATTGACTTAGCCTTGACAACATGGTAGCATCTTTTGTTGTTGTTACATTGACTTAGCCTTGACAACATGGTAGCATCTTTTGTTATGTTGTTACATTGATTTAGCCTTGACAACACAGTAGCATCTTTTGTTATGTTGTTACACTGACTTAGCCTTGACAACAGGGTAGCATCTTTTGTTATGATGTTACATAGACTTAGCCTTGACAACATGGTAGCATCTTTTGTTATGTTGTTACATTGATTTAGCCTTGACAACACAGTAGCATCTTTTGTTATGTTGTTACATTGACTTAGCCTTGTACTTTTCATTTTGATGCAGTACTCTTTGACTGTCATTTCTCACACTATTTGACTGTCATTTCTCACACTCTTTGACTGTCATTTCTCACACTCTTTGACTGTCATTTCTCACACTCTTTGACTATCATTTCTCACCCTTTGACTGTCATTTCTCACACTGTTTGACTGTCATTTCTCATATTCTTCCCAGCCTTATTGTTCCTACCAGTCTATACAGTGTTACTTAATTTTGCTTCCATTCTTCGGATTTCAAATAAACAAGAAGTATTTTTATACTTAACATCTTAGGTCATTCGTAATCAGTGGTATGCTATATTCTATAGGCAAAGGTTAGTGATTCACTTCATTCCACACAAATGTGGAAAGAAATGGTTCAACAAAGTTTGGCTTTTGAAGATATGTTGGTATAGGCGCATCACAGACAATTTTTTTAAGAAAACATTTTACAATTTACACCATTTTTAAAGTTTTCAGCTTAACTTTAAAATTCACCACCCTGCTCAGAGGAACCATCAAATTGACCCCTGTTATAGGAAACAAAACTGATTGATTTTTAAACTCCAGTGGCCTAGTGGTTAGAGCATCCACCTTTTTGATGGAGGAGGTCACTGTTTGAACCCTGGCTGAGTCATACCAAAGACTAATAAAAATGGTAGGAACAACTGCCTTGCTAGGTAGTCAGCATTAAGAGGTTAGTATTAGGACTAGACAGCCTATTGTCAGGATAATGTGACTGGGTGGAACATGATGCTACATGTCAGCAGCATGATTCTCCAGTGATAGACATGGCTATGCACTGCCACACTGCAGACATAGCATATGACTGAAAATTTGTAAAAGCTACATTAAAATTCCTAATCAAACACACATTCACACATGCACTGATTTTTCAGCATGGTTTTTCAGCATGGTTTTTAAGATACTAAGAATTTTGCCCTTCATTGACATCAAAGCTTTGTTTCCCATCAACAATTTTTGATACTGTACTTCATGGATTGAAAAACTTTATTATGAGGCTTCTTTCTAAGTCAGGAGTCTCAAAATCAAGCCACCCTGAGGGCTGCAAGGGGTATTTTTAATGGCCCAAGGGCCACCTCACCTTTGTTATCTCTCACTACACCTCGTGATGCCAGTCATTTTGTGGGCCACAGGATACAGCTTGGTATGCCACATGCTGCACTTTCGATGTGTGTTTGAGACCTCTGCTATAAATGATCTACATTTGATCACTTCTTGCTATTTTGTGACAGAATTGTAGAATTATAACCCTTGATTGACCTTAAAAACTTTGGCCTGAAATGCATGGTATTGGTGGGGGCATCTGTATCTTATTGACACATTTCTGGGTTTTTTTAATATGTGTTGTCTTTGCAGTTTTGTAGTAATTGCTCTCATCAGTGTGAAGTGATGATAATAATATAAGTAACAGTACATTTAAGTTTAGATGGGTGTTGTAGGTACATTTTATATGTTGAACTGTTTTCCAATTTCGATAGAATCCACATATCAAGAAATGTTATGCTTCTGCAGTCTAATAACAATGCAAGTAGAATCTTTACAGCATGCTCACCCCATGGCCTTAGGGATATCAATCATTGGTGGTCTAGCCATGCTCTATGTAGAAAGAGCAGATTTGTGTTTGTGTAAATTAATTAAATGATTATTACAAGACTTACAATTAGTTTTAAATTTTGAAAATGTTGATATTAAAGACAAGATAGTAGATTAAGTTTCTCTAACTAGCAAAAATAATTTGTATATTGTTTTGAAAGAAATATATATTTTATACTTGAATTCTAACAATCTTTGCCAACCCTTACCTGTAAACTTCATTTATTTAAGAATTATATTTTGAGGAAGAGGTTGAAAGTGAGTGTCTATCTGATCAGATATAGTATAATCATTTATATGTTTTCAAAATCAGCTTCTGGACAACTCATGAATTATCAAATGCTTAGTTTAATGTAGGAAACAGATTCTGTGTACCAGAACAATCAAGCCAGTTATAGAACTATGATATCAGTAGTCTCCTGTGAAGGACTAGATATATAGTGATTTTTTAAATTTGAATGAGTTGGGAATTTGGAGACAGTGGAAAGTAACCATTAAAGAAATACGTAGCTATAGACATTTATATTGTTTGCTCTACCAGCTAATTCCCCAAAGTAGCTGCCACCCACCCACATGACAACTACATACAGTTCCACAGCTACAACAGTTTGGTGCAGCTGTACTATATGGGATAAAAATTGTCATCTTAGAATCAATTATCAGATGACAATTGATAATATATATCCCAATGATCATTTCTATCATCAGTAATTTAATGTTCTTCATTTGATCCCTCTTCTCCTATTACCATTTGGCCTTTGCATTTGCAGTTATGGATGTGAATATGGTGAATTTGGCATAATAAAAAAATGTATGTGTCCTAAATAAATAAATTTCAAAATGACATTGGAAAGAAAAGGGAATATCACAAATTAGTATCTCAGGAATGACAGCCATTGTCACCAAGCCTGCCATGACAGCAGACATTCCTATACATTGCTTGTTTTGCATTATTATAACAGACTTACATGTATTACTACTGAAGGAATCCTAATAAACTCCACAAGCAAAACAAGCTCAATACAGATATACACTGCCAGAAGCTTATAATGGGCTTGTATTTATTTCAAGCAATTAATGTGACTTTTCCACATTAATCCAGAACACTGGATTTTGCATAAATGGTTGTATATTATATTGACCAACAGTCAACATAAATTATATGATGGGCTTGGGCTAACTAAATTTCTATATGTATATTATACCAAGAGTCCACAGAAAGTATATGATGGGCTTGGGATAACTAAATTTATATATGTACATTATACCAACCAACAGTCTACAGAAAGTTTATCATGGGTTTAAGGGCTAACTAAATTTATATATGTACATTATACCAACCAACAGTCTCCAGAAAGTTTATCATGGGCTTGGGCTAACTAAATTTACCGGGTATATATGTACATTATACCAACCAACAGTGTACAGAAAGTATATGATTGGCTTGGGCTAACTAATTTTATATATGTACATTATACCAACCAACAGTCTACAGAAAGTGTATCATGGGTTTAAGGGCTAACTAAATTTATATATGTACATTGTACCAACCAACAGTGTACATAAAGTTTTTCATGGGCTTAGGCTAACTAAATTTATATATGTACATTATACCAACCAACAGTGTACAGAAAGTTTATCATGGGCTTGGGCTAACTAAATTTATATATGTACATTATACCAACCAACAGTGTACAGAAAGTTTATCATGGGCTTGGGCTAACTAAATTTATATATGTACATTATACCAACCAACAGTCTACAGAAAGTATATGATAGGCATGGGCTAACTAAATTGATATATGTACATTATACCAACCAACAGTCTACAGAAAGTTTATCATGGGCTTAAGGGCTAACTAAATTTACATCTGTTTGTTGGGCAACAGGGTTATTAAAGATTAAAAAGTGCAATATACTGAATCCAAAAAACTTAAAATTTATGTCTTATTTTCATCCTTTTAGAACATCGTTTGAGACAAACATTCACATGTTGGTAGAAAAAGAAGAATTACTTCTGATCATTGGTTTTATATTTCATAATCCATCTTCCAACTTTCTAGTTTCCTATTGTGATAACTTATTTATTATTCTACCTGCTGGATTATGGTAATTAAGGACATGTAGTACCTTTAATGGTGTGAAAGTTGCTAGATTCTCATTCAAAACAGTCTTTGTAAGAAAGGGATCAATACTCATTGAATGGCACATAATCTTCGGAAGGTTGATGTATTCTAACTAGACATGAAGCACATTTTTATAACCAGCTCTGGTCTAACTATGGTGATGAAGAATTTATCATTACTTCACACACACTGTTGTCTAATTGGTATTAAAGTCACACACACTGATGTCTAATTGGTATTAAAGTCACACATCCTGTTGTCTAATTGGTATGAAAGTCACACACACTGTTGTCTAATTGGTATTAAAGTCGCTAGTTGATGCACATCCTCAGTTGGGAAAAAGCTTTTGAAAAAGATGGCCAGCTAGAGATAAGGAAAAACTCCATCCTACATTGGCATTAAGTCTAAACATTCTGAAAAGCATAAATATAGGGATTTATTTTTGACCATTTTCGAAGAACAAAACCCTGATTGCAAGCCAGCTTATTTGTGGCTTAATAATTACAAATAATAAACTGATGTCTATCTATACAAAGTGTTTAATTGACATCGTATTAAATATATTGTGCAAACTTTGTGTGCAACTGATCCATACTTGTGCTTGGATCTGCAGTGGGTCATTGGTTAGCATGCTAGATGTGCAATCATAAGGATGCAGGTTTGAATCCTGCCCAGACCAGGTCTGGTCATCCACTATTATATTCCAGCAGCTAAGGCACCTTACTGCACTTGGTTGGCACAATAACCTTTCAATTTTTATGTGCTGTGCTAAATACCAATCAATTGATGAATTTTCAGCTCACCAAGCCAAAAACCATGAACAAGGCTTTGAGATTGAGATGTTAGATTTGGATTTTTAACATTGCTTTAACAATTTTTCAGTGATATCGCTACAATATCTGCAGTTTGGCAGTTTATTGTAATGTCTAGCACTGGGGCATCATGCCGCAGACATGTAGCATCATGTCCCACCCAGTCACATTATCCTGACACCAGGCCGACCTGTCCTAACACTAAACTCTTAATGCTGAGTACTTAGCAAAACAGTTGTTAGTACCATTTTTATAAGTCTTTGGTATAATTTGGCTGGGAGTTTGAACCTGCATCCTCACGCATCCGGGTGAACACTCTAACCATTAGGCCACCATAGCGGTCTATAAGGCTTTATATTTGGTTCTGTGTTTGATGTCTCTCAGTCAGCATTTGCAGTTTTGGAGACTTACAATATTCCTCAGAATATGTTTTTCCAATGTTGTGTCCAAGATACATCCCATTTTCATATTTCCCAATACAACTGAGCCAACTTTAATAATAGCTTGGAGAAATATATTCCTTGCTCAACAAAATTTATATCCAGAGTAACCTTCCTTAGTTTAGTTTCTATGACAACTTGGAAAAAAAACCTCTCTTTGACTTTTTCTCCAAAATGACTAAACATAAATTTATTGCCTCCAATATTAGTCATATTATTTCAGTCTAAGCATATCCCTGAGTAGATTAATAAAATCTACATGTATCTCAATGTAAACCTGAATCCATGAGTAGATTGAGAAAATCTATCTCAGTGTCAGCAAATCCCTGAATAGACTAATAAAATCTATCTCAGTGTCAACCAATCCCTGAATTGAATAATAAAATCTATCTCTGTGTCATCCAATCCCTGAAAAGATGGATAAAATCTATCTCAGTGTCAGTCAGTCCATGAATAGACTAATAAAATCTATCTCAATAATGAGATTTTTATTTTAATGGTTATTATTGATGATAAACATCCAAATAGGAATTTAGTTTTCATTACAGATTTTTCTGTTAAATCCATGAGCATCACACTTTTTGAATTTATTAGAAATATTTTTTTGGAACATTTGCCTTATTGATTTGAAATTTTTTACCGGACACAATGTTTACCTGGGCCTGTGTCTTTTTGTTGTTGTTGTTGTGGGGCTTGATGCCATTTTTCAGTACACAATAGGCTATACATGGTGGAGGAAGAACCACTGACCCATGAGAAGCTACTTGCAGGCATTCTCACATATCCACATTCACCGAATCTTAGACTCGAACTCCGAAGGCAGACAGAGGTGAGATATCAGTGATCCATAAAAGTGAGTGCTTTAGACCACTCTGGGCTCTTGTTTTTTTGGCAGCTTTAATTATCTGGTTTTTTGAAAGCTTATTTCTCAGTTCATTTGAAAAAGTAACATATTAGATATCTTATCATTTCAGATTACAGATACAAGAAAGATGAAGTGTTCAAAAGAATGAAGGTTACCACTTTTGTGCAATTGGTAAGTTTGATTTTAAAAAGTTGCAAATATTATATGTAACTAAATTATGAACAAGGAAATTATTATTTTTGCACATTGTTCTCCTTCATATTTCACAAATAATGAAAGATACCACTTTCATGCTTTAAGTAAATGTGATAACTGTTTCAAATAATGTAGCAAAATTATTTCCAAGTAAATTGCTTTTACCTTAACTTTTGATAGACCAGAATGGGAAGGATTTTTTTGTCCATTAATCTCTCTTTTCATTGGCACAAGTTTCTTGTCACTACTTCTCCTCAACAACTTGTTGAATTGCCATGAAACATTACACACAAATTTATCTCATAAATGACATCCATCATGGCCACCACATCAGCCATCTTAAATAATCTTGTCTCTAATCCTTTGGAATGGATAGCCATATCAGCATGGGTTTTTCACAAAAAGACTTCTTATGTCTAGCTCTTTATATATGAAAACTGCAGATTTGATATCCAATATTGCTACTATGGCAGCCATCTTTAAAAACTTAAGTCCTGAATGAAAATGATACAATCGACCTACAATATGGCCACAGTGAAGATATCATTATCTACACTACTACCAATTGGATGATTAGGTTAATGTAGGGTTTTGACTATTAGACTTCTTATGATATTTAGTTGGTCATGAATGAAAATGGTGCAAATAGTACATATGTTATGGCTGCCGCAATAATTGTCCCCTTCTGAATGGATGGCTATGTTGACCTCTAATAATATCTTCTTGGTTCTAAATGAAAATGGTGCCAGCATGAAATATTTGTCCATCACAGCAGATAATTTCAAATCTTGTTTTGACAGATGAATATCAGGAATAGTTTTACATGTAATACTTGGCAGTGAAAGGGAAGAAAGGGTCTTATCCTGAGTTCCTGGAAATTCTTTTTGCCAGTGGAACATCAGTCCCTTCAAGGGGCTCTTGTTTTAAGTGTACTTTTGTAAACACATACACATTTTAATTATTGTGTTTAATCATTCAGACATGATACTAGTTAATGCTTTGTGTATACATACAGTGTCATTTATAATTGCTTCAAAGTTGAGACAAAGAGGCATACAACATAGACACCGATCTAGCATCTTTAAAAGGTGATGAGAAGACTGTTCAATTGAGTGGTCCCATCTTGGTACATAATGTGATGGCAGATCAAGTTTTGTGTTGTTTGTTCCACTGAACGCTTGTAACAAACTGCATCTGCCAGCACATTGTGTGATGGAAGATCTATGTCTTTGCAGTTTGCAGTTGGGCTTGCCTTATAATCTAGTATAGTATATACTGTAACAAGAAAGCATAGAGTTGACTACTAACTTTTTTTTTTGTGAAGATACAAATAACAAACATTTTTTTATGTAGTGACTAAATATGTGAAGATAATTTCATTGCATCTGTTGTAAAAAGTCTATGACTGTCTACCACCTTAACATTAGGGAACATACAATTTGTACTCTTTGCTTTGCTCAACCTTAGACTATCTTTATCACAGCATCATGTCAAGGTCAAGGTTACTGTATATGACACTGTTGGACAACATTAAACCCATTAAGAAGATAATTGCAAAAAAAATTTCTTATGTCTTCATTACAATTGCAAAGACTTTTTAAAGAGCAAAGTAAATGGAATGACTTATGATGATTTTTGAAAACTGAACACCATTGACCATGTATTTATTTGAAAGACGGTAAATAATATTTGTTATCCATTTTTGTGATTATGTTATTTATAAACCATGATGATTTTTAGGGCAGATTAGTTTTGAAGTTCTTCGGATTTCTTATGTTAGTCTGTAATTTAAGAGAAATTTGTGTCAATTATTGCAAGCTTTTTTTAACCACTGCTCTGTCTTCAAATGAAAGCAGCCTTTCCTCATTTTGTTATATATCTTAAACCCAATTTTGCTTCTGATTTGCTGAATGTCGAGTCCCACATTTTTGGATCACTACCACTTTTATGCATCATTACCAATTTGAGCTCATATTTGTTTCAGTTTCTGAATATAAAATTGACATTTAAACAAAAGTTTATTTTTATTTATAAATTTGGCAAAAATTGGTTGAATACAGTTTAAAAAATAAAATTAGAGTTTGATTCATATGTAGAAGGAATGTTCTATTATGTGGGATCTTGGTTCTCTATTTTACTGTCAAAGTTTCAAGGGTTTCATTTGTTTAACTTTTAAGCATAGTCTTACAACAGTATAATTTGCACCTGCAATATCATATTTATGCCTGTGTACTTTAACTGACTTGCAAACATTTTAGATCAAGATTTGCTATCCAGCATTTTTGGAAAATAATTTTTTTTATTTTATATCATAATATGAACGTCATTGACTTGATAATGTGCCTGTATATTGTGGTCTACAATGTGTTGTTTACATGAAATCATAGAATGAATGCCATTAACTTAGATAATGTATCAGTAGATCATGGTCTACACTGTTACATGAAACCATAGAATGAACACAACTGACTGTAATGTACCATTAGATCATTGTCTACACTGTTAAATGAAATCATAGAATGAATGCCATTAACTTGGATAATGTATCAGTAGATCATGAACTACACTGTTACCTGAAATCATAGAATGAATGCCATTAACTTGGATAATGTATCAGTAGATCATGGTCTACACTATTACCTGAAATCATAGAATGAATGTCATTAACTTGGATAATGTATCAGTAGATCATGGTCTACACTGTTACATGAAACCATAGAATGAACACCAATGACTGTAATGTACCATTAGATCATTGTCTACACTGTTAAATGAAATCATAAATGAATGTCATTAACTTGGATAATGTATCAGTAGATCATGAACTACACTGTTACCTGAAATCATAGAATGAATGCCATTAACATGGATAATGTATCAGTAGATCATGAACTGCACTGTTACCTGAAATCATAGAATGAATGCCATTAACTTAATGTATCAGCAAATCATGGTCTACACTGCTAAATGAAATCATAGAATGAATGCCATTAACTTGGATAATGTATCAGTAGATCATGAACTACACTGTTACCTGAAATCATAGAATGAATGCCATTAACTTGGATAATGTATCAGTAGATCATGAACTACACTGTTACCTGAAATCATAGAATGAATGCCATTAATTTGGATAATGTATCAGTAGATCATGGTCTACTCTGTTACCTGAATTCATAGAATGAATGCCATTAACTTGGATAATGTATCAGTAGATCATGAACTACACTGTTACCTGAAATCATAGAATGAATGCCATTAATTTGGATAATGTATCAGTAGATCATGGTCTACTCTGTTACCTGAATTCATAGAATGAATGCCATTAACTTGGATAATGTATCAGTAGATCATGAACTACACTGTTACCTGAAATCATAGAATGAATGCCATTAATTTGGATAATGTATCAGTAGATCATGGTCTACTCTGTTACCTGAAATCATAGAATGAATGCCATTAACATGGATAATGTATCAGTAGATCATGAACTACACTGTTACCTGAAATCATAGAATGAATGCCATTAACTTAATGTATCAGCAAATCATGGTCTACACTGTTAAATGAAATCATAGAATGAATGCCATTAACATGGATAATGTATCAGTAGATCATGAACTACACTGTTACCTGAAATCATAGAATGAATGCCATTAACTTGGATAATGTATCAGTAGATCATGAACTACACTGTTACCTGAAATCATAGAATGAATGCCATTAATTTGGATAATGTATCAGTAGATCATGGTCTACTCTGTTACCTGAAATCATAGAATGAATGCCATTAACATGGATAATGTATCAGTAGATCATGAACTACACTGTTACCTGAAATCATAGAATGAATGCCATTAACTTGGATAATGTATCAGTAGATCATGAACTACACTGTTACCTGAAATCATAGAATGAATGCCATTAACATGGATAATGTATCAGTAGATCATGAACTACACTGTTACCTGAAATCATAGAATGAATGCCATTAATTTGGATAATGTATCAGTAGATCATGGTCTACTCTGTTACCTGAAATCATAGAATGAATGCCATTAACATGGATAATGTATCAGTAGATCATGAACTACACTGTTACCTGAAATCATAGAATGAATGCCATTAACTTGGATAATGTATCAGTAGATCATGGTCTACACTATTACCTGAAATCATAGAATGAACACCACTGACTGTAATGTACCATTAGAGCATTGTCTACACTGTTACCTGAAATCATAGAATGAATGCCATTAACTTGGATAATGTATCAGTAGATCATGGTCTACACTATTACCTGAAATCATAGAATGAACACCACTGACTGTTATGTTCCATTAGATCATTGTTTACACTGTTAAATGAAATCATAGAATGAACACCATTTGACTGTGGTAATGTACTAATAGGTTATGGTCTACACTATTATATGAAATCATAAAATGAACACCATTGACTGTGGTAATGTACTAATAGGTTATGGTCTACACTATTATGTGAAATCATAAAAGAAACACCATTGACTGAGGTAATGTACCAATAGGTCATGGTCTACACTATTAAATGAAATCATAGAATGAACACCATTTGACTGTGGTAATGTACCAATAGGTCATGGTCTACACTATTATATGAAATCATAAAATGAACACCATTTGACTGTGGTAATGTACCAATAGGTCATGGTCTACACTATTATATGAAATCATAAAATGAACACCATTGACTGTGGTAATGTACCAATAGGTCATGGTCTACACTATTATATGAAATCATAGAATGAACACCATTTGACTGTGGTAATGTACCAATAGGTCATGGTCTACACTATTATATGAAATCATAAAATGAATACCATTTGACTGTGGTAATGTACCAATAGGTCATGGTCTACACTATTAAATGAAATCATAGAATGAACACCATTTGATTGTGGTAATGTACCAATAGGTCATGGTCTACACTATTATATGAAATCATAAAATGAACACCATTGACTGTGGTAATGTACCAATAGGTCATGGTCTACACTATTATATGAAATCATAAAATGAACACCATTGACTGTGGTTATGTACCAATAGGTCATGGTCTACACTGTTTAAATGAAATCATAGAATGAACAGCATAGACCATTATAATATACCAGTGTGTCATGGTATGTAAGAAAGACAGTATGGTACATCAAAGCCACTTTCAAGAACAAGAACATACCACATCAGAAAGTCCCATTTGCTTTGAGATCAAAAGTGAATTTATGTTTTCAAACCCAGGATGTGCTATTGTACTGTCATACTTAAGTTGTGAGTTATTTTTCAAAATCATTCATTTGCTGCTATTATTCTTGTTGTAAC
Source organism: Potamilus streckersoni (assembly GCA_016746295.1). Classification (NCBI taxonomy): domain Eukaryota; kingdom Metazoa; phylum Mollusca; class Bivalvia; order Unionida; family Unionidae; genus Potamilus; species Potamilus streckersoni. The sequence goes on from JAEAOA010001832.1 coordinate 1,369,839, forward strand.
TGTTATTTACTTGGACAGCGATCCATGGCTTACTTTGCAAATCAGCTATCAAATGGGTGAAAAAAGAGAGGCATGAGAATGGAGAGCTTAGATTAATTTTTTTTTTTATCAAATAGTTTTATCAGTTGTAGAGAACAGGTTTGAAAAGATTAATAACCACTATGTTGGGTTGATAAACACTTAACTTTTTTAATGAGATATTACATATGTAACTTGTTCAACAAGTATGTTGTTTCCATAGGTCAACCAGAAGGATCTGTCCTTTTGATCTTTTAATATTAATAAGAGGGCCTACTCCACAGGTAATGGTGCACTTGAGTTGGTTAATTATCTCTTCCATGTCAATGATGCTGAACACATGCCTACCTCTTGACTTTGTTCCTTGCGTGGATGTAAAGACTTACCATTTGATTTTCAGTAAGTAGTGGGGTTGAGTTGTTGAAAAAAATATCTGCCAAACATTACAAATTGACCATACATATTGTTGAAATGATCCTTACAGAAAAGTAAAAATTACAACTTTCATTGCAGTCGGATCCAGAAACTGGCTTGTCTGCATCCAATATGTTAGTCCTATCTATACCTTGGCAAGTTGAGTAGTTATTTCTGTGCTTCAGATCTGTGAATTTCATTGCAGTGGCTTGATGCTGCATCCAGTAAAATCAAGTTGATGTTCAAATTTGAACACTGTTCCTGCATGATTGAGACAAGGGAAGGACAAAATTTGAATAGACTCATAAAAAAAAATTTTCCACTACCAGTTTATGTTTGTACAAACACCTTTCACTCAAATACACCTGTACTGGCTACTCTCTGGTACGATGTCACACTTTCAATGCTAAACTTACAAAGTATCCTTTTAAAGTCAAATGCCTATATCATTTTCAGCTGATATACAATACACTGTGATTACATGCTATTGGATGGTACTAAGGGAGGTAACTCTACAGATGTCGCTTAAATGTCTGATCAATCTGCCAAGGTGTAGATAGGTTTAACATATCAGAACCTTGGCTAGTGAAGATGGCTTGTCTGTGTTCCATTAGGAAATTTTGTTTTAAGTTTAGATTCGGTGGAGTTGGCCAATGACTTCATCTTTTACAGCAATATCTCAAATGCTTTAAACTGCCCATATTTTTTATGCAAAGCATCTGCGTGTTATCGTTTGTGGTGGCATTTTCTGGAAATGATGTCCAACGAACAGGACACTTTAAAGATGAAAGATACAATATGCCTCTTAAAAAGTTTAAACAGCGTCAAATTATAAAAAGGAATATTCAAGTTTTTGTGGGAGACAGGCAGAAAAGGCATCAGTTACATTAGCTGGACATCATGTCATGTTGATATAAGTATGTCACATGGTTGGTGTTGCCATTTAAAACTGAAAAAACACAAAAAAAACCCATCAAAGATTACTTGAAGTTGAGATGTAGCAAGAACACTTTTAGCCCCATGGGATTTGAAGCTGGAGTTGCTGAAGGTGTGCTGATGAAAATTAAGGTCTAAGCATACTTCGAAATGTTTGCTGCATTAGTCCCAGCTCAGAGCTCCATGTTGACAGTAGAAGTACATCATATTTTGGTAAGCCTCACTAACACTTGGTTTAACTTGGCAGAAAAATTTTGCCTGCCAATCTGAGGTCTTGTGACTCTCTTAAGGATGGTGCAAGGATGGCTAAGAGCTTGAAAAAAAATTAATTATAAAATAAAATAGTTATTATGAGGTAAAAGAAAAAACATACTGTTTGAATAGACTAAAAATCCTAGGCAGGCAACTCCACCCCACCCCCAATTAAATGGTTAGTTGGTCCCTTAGTATCATAAAGTTGACAGATCATGTTGGTTGAGTTATTATTATGCTGACATAAATCATGGTTACAGTTATGTATTGTTCTGATATTTTTTTTTCCCCCAAGTGCATAGAATTTTATCATATCTTAAGAAGATGGATAAAAATTGAAGGAATTGAAAAATCTCTAAAACTCCATTCTTGGTATTTTTTTGTGCAGATATGGCCTCCTAAGTTAACTCATTTTCGGTTGTATATTTTAATGTCATTTGATATATCTTATATAATTATTAATGCATGTTACATCCCCTTGCTGTGAATGTTCAAGTTAGACGTCTTTCTTGCCACAAGCTTTTAACTTCAAAGGCCTGGGCTTTAAAATTGTATACCAGGCAGACTTGGATGCCCTCCTTGATATAATAATGATATGGAGATTTGAATTGTATACCAGCCAGACTTGGATGCCTTCCTTGATATACTAATAATATGGAGATTTGAATTGTATACCAGCCAGACTTGGATGCCTTCCTTGATATACTAATGATATGGAGATTTGAATTGTATACCAGCCAGACTTGGATGCCCTCCTTGATATACTAATGATATGGAGATTTGAATTGTATACCAGCCAGACTTGGATGCCCTCCTTGATATACTAATGATATGGAGATTTGAATTGTATACCAGCCAGACTTGGATGCCTTCCTTGATATACTAATAATATGCTGATTTGAATTGTATACCAGCCAGACTTGGATGCCTTCCTTGATATACTAATGATATGGAGATTTGAATTGTATACCAGCCAGACTTGAATGCCCTCCTTGATATATTAATGATATACTAATTTGAATTGTATACTAGCCAGACTTGGACACCCTCCTAGATATAATAATGATATCCAGATTTGACTTCTTAATGTCAAAATACTTGCTTACAAGTCGGGTCCAGCTGCAACATTACATAGACACCTATCTGCTAACATCTAAATAACCAGAAAATCAGAATTTCTATTATTTATTTACTATACTACTCTCAGCTAACTGCATAGACCCAGATTTGTAGGTACATTATACAAAATAGATCTGTGTCGTTTGCATTTGGACTTGACCTTTAAGTCAGTATATGTCATATGTATCCTGTCATGTGCATAGACTGGTAAGTTTATGATGTATACACGTAAATGAGTCTAAAGCAAGGTGCCTACCCACACCCACCCACATCCAAAGGCTATGTAACATTGTGCAAGAGCAACTGTGTGTATGTCTTATCAAAGCACCACTGACTGTACATATCTGAACATATTTGGATAGTGAACAAAAGAATAACACTGTTTTAGGATTTTGCTGTATTTCAGTAAAGTTATATAAAGTTTATAACAATGTTACTCCATATGAATCCAGTTAATGTACAATACATACATACTTGAAAGTCAGATCCATCAGAAAGCAAACTAGACAATGACCTACCATTGCATATTGTACTGGTATTTCATGGTCTTTGGTATTTGTTCTGATGAATCATTTTGACACACTGCATTGATCCAGATCTGTCAATGCTTAATGTTATGCCAGATCTATCAATGCTTAATGTTATGCCAGATCTATCAATGCTTAATGTGATGCCAGATCTATCAATGCTTAATGTTATGCCAGATCTATCAATGCTTAATGTGATGCCAGATCTATCAATGCTTAATGTGATGCCAGATCTATCAATGCTTAATGTGATGCCAGATCTGTAAATGCTTAATGTGATGCCAGATCTATCAATGCTTAATGTGATGCCAGATCTATCAATGCTTAATGTGATGCCAGGTCTGTAAATGCTTAATGTGATGCCAGATCTATCAATGCTTAATGTTATGCCAGATCTATCAATGCTTAATGTGATGCCAGATCTGTCAATGCTTAATGTGATGCCAGATCTATCAATGCTTAATGTTATGCCAGATCTATCAATGCTTAATGTGATGCCAGATCTATCAATGCTTAATGTGATGCCAGATCTGTCAATGCTTAATGTGATGCCAGATCTATCAATGCTTAATGTTATGCCAGATCTGTCAATGCTTAATGTGATGCCAGATCTATCAATGCTTAATGTTATGCCAGATCTATCAATGCTTAATGTGATGCCAGATCTGTAAATGCTTAATGTGATGCCAGATCTGTCAATGCTTAATGTGATGCCAGATCTGTCAATGCTTAATGTGATGCCAGATCTGTCAATGCTTAATGTGATGCCAGATCTGGGTCTGGGAAGTTTGCACTTGAATCTGACTTAAGTATATATGGTACATTGTATCTTAATTAAGTGAAGGAAACAACTTTGTGTCACCAATGGTATTGAATCTGTACAAACTGATTGAAACAAATTCTTATCCTTATTTTCAGTACTTGTCCATGTTTTCTCACACTGAATATATGCTGTAATTTCTACATGCTCATGAAAAAGAACCTAATCAGTCTTCTTTCATGCAAGAAGCTCTGTCCATTTTACTTGTAGCTTGGATCTATTATTCTGGTCTGTGTATCATCTGAGACTTAACAAAGATTGCTGTTCTCAACTTCATTGACCAAAAATATTCTGGGAAGTTCATTTACTAGTTTACCATCTCACTTCAGTGTAGATCAGAATGTAACGTATTTATCTGTTTCAGATACTTCAAGTAGCTGACTATGAAAACCGCTTGCACACACATTCTGCAGGTAAAGTACAACCAGTTTAAAATATCAGACTGAATTTCCTAATGCTGAAACTTACATGACAGTTTAAAGACTTCTTTTTTAATTTCATTAAATTATACATCAAAATTGTTAAAACAACTCACCCTGTTAGTTCATGTGACACAATGAACAGCATGGATTTGTTGTCAGAGAATATACATTGATCAAATTAATTATGTTGGATTGATTGGTATGTTTTAACTGCACTCTTGATTGGATAGTTTTAAATGCACTCTAGACTGGGTGGTTTTAACTGCACTCTTGATTGGGTAGTTTTAACTGCACTCTTGATTAGGTGGTTTCAACTGTGCTTTTGATTGGGTGGTTTTAACTGCACTCTTGATTGGATGGTTTCAGCCAAGCACTTGACTGGGTGGTTTTAACTGCACTCTTGATTGGGTGGTTTTAACTACACTCTTGATTGGGTGGTTTTAATTGCACTCTTGATTAGGTGGTTTTAACTGCACTCTTGATTAGGTGGTTTTAACTGCCTTCTTGATTGAGTGGTTTTAACCAAGCTTTTGACTGGGTGGTTTTAACTGCACTCTTCAATGGGTGGTTTAACTGCACTCTTGATTAGGTGGTTTTAACTGTGCTCTTGATTGGGTGGTTTTAACTGCACTCTTGATTGGATGGTTTTAACTGCACTCTTGATTGGGTGGTTTTAACTGCACTTTTAATTGGGTGATTTTAACTGCAGTTTTGATTGGATGGTTTTAACTACACTCTTGATTGGGTGGTTTTAACTACATTCTTCATTTGGGTGGTTTTAACTGCACTCTTGATTGGGTGGTTTTAACTGCACTTTTAATTGGGTGATTTTAACTGCAGTTTTGATTGGATGGTTTTAACTACACTCTTGATTGGGTGGTTTTAACTGTACTCTTGATTAGCTGATTTTAACTGCATTCTTGATTGAGTGGTTTTAACCATGCTTTTGACTGGGTGGTTTTAACTGCACTTTTGATTGGGTGGTTTTAACTGCACTCAACACATTAGTGGTAATATCATGCCATGGACATGGAAGCCCAGTGCGTTTCAGAAGGAAACACTATTTAAGCTAACATCGGCTGGCATGGGCAGTATGAAACCTGCAACCTTTGGATTATTAATCTGATATAAAACAGATTAAAATACTGTGGCTTCAGATTATATCAGGATTGGGTAGGATCAAACAACTGATCAACAGGAAACAAAATTTCTCATTGTAAGTTGCTAAACTTGGGAATAAAATAACAAGGCAACATTTTATTTTTGAACTTTGGTCCATTCACTTTAAAACTTGGCCTAGTTTATACAAATTTAGGTCTATATTTTGGCCCCTGATGGATGATACCTATCCCTACTCCCAATCCCAAAGCATGGTAAACAATTATTATTGTTGATTCAAATCCAGAATTCCAAATATTCAGGTGGATAGAAATAAAACTGGGCTTTTAAATCTGGTATAAATATGCACCTGAGCAAAGTCCTAATTTTCAAACATTTTATGACGTGTACACTTACATCTATCACTTCTGCTGCTCTTTTCATGTGGTAACTTCATCATGACAGATTAGTAGCTTGTAGAAAAGTGGATAGATCTGATTTACATGATATCTGTAGGACTGGCAAGTCAGAAAAATGCATTAATTCTGAATGTGTTCTTCATTACCATGCCTGCGTAAAACAGTACATATTCATTTCAAAATGTTTATCCTGATGTAAGTTGATGTATAATTATAGTGTGTTATAAATAGTTCAACTGCACGGTAAATAAAAGAAATATTTAAAAGTTATGAATGTCATTAGGCTGTACACCAGAGTTCGGTATTAGTGAGCAGTATGTCACTTCAAAGTTTTTCCAATGCACAATTATGCCTTTCTAGGTCTCAATATCCAATTTATTAAACGCCATTTTATATTCACTTTTGGTTATGTTATTTTTACACTGGAAATCTGTGCACCCTTTTGGTTATTTATAAACTGGAAATCTGTGCACCATGTATACAATAATACTTCATGAAATTCACCTCAAACAAGAAATAATAAACCATCATAAAGAGTTAATAACTGTGAAACTATAACGTTTCTTGAAAAATTATGGAACTACTAGTGTTGTTCCGATTATCGATTATAATCGATGATCAGTTGGTTAAGTGAACCATTAAGATAATAGATTGTGAAACTATAATTGATTGTGTGCAAAGGGAGACTACTTCTTTTCAGATGCATGCAAAATGCAAAAATTAGTAAAACTCCTGGGCTGCTAAGCTGTTTAGACATCCAATCTACTACTATCAAACTAAGTTATTTATTCCCTTCACTACTTACAAATATAAAACATACCATACTCTGTAGGTGCAAACTTAATTATGAACATATAGTCATGATTACATGATTTTGCTGTTAAATTGTAGAGTTAATAAATTGTTTTAAAATTATGATTATTTGTTTCAGATTAAATGTAAAATCCTTTTGTAATATTTATAAATAATGACAAACAAGAAAACCATGTCCTTCTTTTCTTTAAATGATAGACACATCATGTGTATAAATGAAAAGGTTTTGAGGGATTTGTGGGTTGGGGATTGCAATAGTTTTTCAGTTACATTAAACTGATCAGCCATAAGAAGCTGCTTTCATTGAACATAGTTGTAGAACAAAAATAACATATTAGAAGAAAATGTAATATTTTTATCAGATTTAAGGATAAATGTTATTAAAAGTGATTATTCCAGTACATTTATGAACATTTTGAACTCTTGAACAAAGATATAACTGCATAACAAACAAAAAGTAAAATTTGCTCTTAATAACCGATTATCAGTTGGTTAAGTGGAATCAATTATTGATTATGAAATTCTGACCAATTCCCATCACTAGGAACTGCCATTGTACACCATAAAACAGTCTCATATATCTTGTGGAATTGTACAGTAATTATTCAGCTAAAAGTAGTTAACTTCACTAGCTCATTATAAAAAAATATGCTTGATCATGATGCTTGTTTTAGACAATGGGATGGGTGACAGACCTGACACAGCAGACATCGAAGTTCTAAAGATCCAACAAAGGGGATCAGGCAGCCCCACCCCCTCCTTGGCCGTCACAGAAGGAGACTATGGAGCACCACTCCCAGAGCGAACTTCAAGGTCAACACTTCAAGGGTTAGTTAGTTTCAAATATTTAACTATATATACATGGTACTTTGTCAAATTTGAACCATGCATACACTAAATGTTTTAAAAGACTAACAAGAACTTTAGTCCCTTTAGCACACTCATAAATGCATAATTTGTGCTTATTCCATATAAACAAGAAGTTGAATAAAAACAATTTCATTTTTGGCTTGAAACCTGTTTTAAATTTACAGTTTAATCCAATAAATGTCTTTAAATTATGTAATTAAATGTAGTCCAAACCTATTTTAATGGCATTTTAATTATATAATTAAAATGTATTAAAACCTTTTTTAATGGTATTTAAATTATATAACACATAGTCCAAACCTATTTTAATGGCACTTAAATTATAATTAACACATGATCCAAACCCATTTTAATGTTACTTTAATTATGTAATTAAAATGTATTAAAACCTTTTTTAATGGTATTTAAATTATATAACACATAGTCCAAACCCATTTTAATGGCACTTAAATTATGTAATTCACATGCAGTCCAAACATATTTTAATGGCACCACTGTGTTCAAAAATTTTGATTGAGGTTAAATTGCAGCAGAATAAAACCGGCATATTTTAACTTGAGCATGAAATTGTTGTCATCAGTTAAATACTGTAGTTTGTTCTTTTCAGAGTGATTCGAGGTGTTGGAGAAGTTGACATAAACAAAGATAAAAGCAGAATCCCACCACCTGAAATATTGTTTGAATCTGGTAGTCCATACTTGCTATTAGACATACGAGATCGTGATGCCTATGATCAGTGTCATATAATTACTGGTGAGGATAAATTTTCATGCTATACACATATAGTATGTTACAGATTTCCTGGTTCATTTTTCCTATGACCTCACTATGAAAATGTCACACAGATTGCAATTTCATTCACCTGCTTACTGATATTGTTCGCCCAGCACTCTTTATCTCTCGATTCAGGTGTTTTATTAAGGCCCTAATAAATGAAGTTGGCCAGGCCTTATAGTAATTATATAAGTCCATCAACGATTTGATTCCCGGAGCATAACTTAACAAGGTTTTTTTGCACCTTCAATGAATTTGACTTCCCAGCATTCCAGGGCATCATTTACAGGAGTTATGCCCCCTGATTTCCAGTCCTGATTTTAGTATCTGCATCTTTACTTTCCAGTGATTACTGCTTTCCAATCAAAGATGGCATGCTGATTTATATTATTGAGACCTTTAATAAGTTGGATTTCCAGTATCAAAAGTTATTTTTGAGGAGTTTTTGCATTAGAATTTGTGTTCAGACTTTTTTATTGCTACCAGTCCTTTGTTTATGGCCATGCTAGGCAGATTGTCATGAGCAGTACCTGATAAGATGTACTGGAATAGTGCCAAAATGATTTTATTTGACCAATTTCTTATGTAATCTGCAATAATTCTAAGGAATGAGTGGGTATTTAAATTTTCAGTAATAAGGAACAGGTCCATAAAATGTGTGTGTGTGTGTGTGTGTATATATATATATATATATATATATATATATATATATATACATACACACACTTACCTGACAGTTGTTATGTTGCTAGTATTGGTAAGGATTGCACAACAAACTTTTATTGACCTTCATCAGGTCTTGCTATTTGAGTTACATGCCATGCAGAGGTCTTTTTTAAATGACAGAATTATTTGGTATATATTATGTATGTATTTTTAAAGTCCATATATTTTTATCATATCTTCAGAAAAGGGATAAACTTTAAGAGGTTGAAAAATTTCTAAAACTCCACTCACTTGGTCATGCCCCATACTAAACATTTACTCATCCAGCTATTATTGTCATCATACATCCAGTATCGTTGCCTTGATGGCTGTCATGAAAATTTTACTATCAATACTCCCCCTAAACGGATGGTCATATTCATATCAAGTCTTCACCAAAAGATTTCCAATGATAGTTACTTGGTCCTAAATGAAAACAATGCCAATCTGACAGCCAGTATGTCAAACACAGAAGATAATTTGAAAATCATCTTCATGCTGAAGAATATCAGATATGGTTTGAACACCCATTAGTGAAAAGGAAGAAATGGTCTTACATTGAATTCCTGAAAACTCATTTTGACCAATAGAACGTCAGCCCATTTGAAGTACTATTCTTTAAGCAGTAAGGGAAGGAGAGATGCACCTGGTCAGACATTCATTACAATTATATGAAACCATTTATAAAATTGGCATGATTTCAGATTTGATGGTTGCATCATCATTCACAATAATTTGTGTTGTAAAAAATTACATTTACTTAATGAAATAATTATTTTTGTTAATACACATGATTTGCATAGTTCACTGTTCATTCATTCTTGGATGTTTGATGAAGCTGAATTGATGATGATGATGATATACTTGTGGTAGTGGTGACCTTGATGATGATGATGTACTTGTGGTAGTGGTAGCTTTCATGGTGTTGATGATGATGATCTTGTGGTGGTAACTTTAATGATGATCATGCATTTGTGGTGGACCTTGACCTTAATAATGATAATGTACTTGTAGTAGTGGTAGCTTTCATGGTGTTGATGATGATGTACTTGTGGTGGTAACTTTAATGATGCATTTGTGGTGTAGGTGACCTTGATGATGATGATGTACTTGTGGTAGTGATAGTTTTTATGGTGTTGATGATGATGATCTTGTGTTGGTAACTTTAATGATGATCATGCCTTTGTGGTGGACCTTGACCATAATGATGATGATGTACTTGTAGTAGTGGTAGCTTTCATGGTGTTGATGATGATGTACTTGTGGTGGTAACTTTAATGATGCATTTGTGGTGTAGGTGACCTTGATGATGATGATGTACTTGTGGTAGTGATAGTTTTTATGGTGTTGATGATGATGATCTTGTGTTGGTAACTTTAATGATGATCATGCCTTTGTGGTGGACCTTGACCATAATGATGATGATGTACTTGTAGTAGTGGTAGCTTTCATGGTGTTGATGATGATGTACTTGTGGTGGTAACTTTAATGATGCATTTGTGGTGTAGGTGACCTTGATGATGATGATGTACTTGTGGTAGTGATAGTTTTTATGGTGTTGATGATGATGATCTTGTGTTGGTAACTTTAATGATGATCATGCCTTTGTGGTGGACCTTGACCATAATGATGATGATGTACTTGTAGTAGTGGTAGCTTTCATGGTGTTGATGATGATGTACTTGTGGTGGTAACTTTAATGATGCATTTGTGGTGTAGGTGACCTTGATGATGATGATGTACTTGTGGTAGTGATAGTTTTCATGGTGTTGATGATGATGATCTTGTGTTGGTAACTTTAATGATGATCATGCCTTTGTGGTGGACCTTGACCATAATGATGATGATGTACTTGTAGTAGTGGTAGCTTTCATGGTGTTGATGATGATGTACTTGTGGTGGTAACTTTAATGATGCATTTGTGGTGTAGGTGACCTTGATGATGATGATGATGTACTTGTGGTAGTGGTAGCTTTCATGGTGTTGATGATGATGATCTTGTGGTGGTAACTTTAATGATGATGCATTTGTGGTGTAGGTGACCTTGATGATGATGATGTACTTGTGGTAGTGGTGACCTTGATGATGATGATGTACTTGTGGTAATGGTAGCTTTCATATTTTTGATGATGATGATGATGATGATGATGATGATCTTGTGGTGATAACTTTAATGATGATCATGCATTTGTGACTTTAATGATCGATGTACAATGCTATCAGGAAGTGTGAAACTCACAGTTGTAAAAACAATTTAAGGGGAAGTGTATCACTTTGTGACATAATTGATAATGTAGAATTTTTCTGTGTATATTTATAATTTTGTTCATTATGGTTATAAGAGCTGTAAAGACAAATATAATAATTTAATGCAGAATGATTATTGTACTTGAATGTGAATTGTGCTGTTTTTGTTTGTTAAATGAAATCATGTCACACTGACTTTTCTTACACACACACACACACACTTTTATCTAATTAAACACTGATTTATATTTATTTCCTGAACACCAAATTAAACACTGATTTGTGTTCATTTCTTGAACACCTGATTAAACATTGATTTATATTCATTTCTTGAACACATAATTAAACACTGATTTATATTCATTTCCTGAACACCAAATTAAACACTGATTTGTGTTCATTTCTTGAACACCTGATTAAACATTGATTTATATTCATTTCTTGAACACATAATTAAACACTGATTTATATTCATTTCCTGAACACCAAATTAAACACTGATTTGTGTTCATTTCTTGAACACCTGATTAAACATTGATTTATATTCATTTCTTGAACACATAATTAAACATTGATTTATATTCATTTCTTGAACACCTAATTAAACATTGATTTGTGTTCGTTTCTTGAACACTTAATTGAACATTAATTTATATTCATTTTGTGCATGCTTGATTAAAAATTGATTTGTATTGATTTCTTGAATGCTTGATAAAAAATATTTATTTTAATTTCTTGAATGATTGATTAAACATTGATTATATTGATTTTTTCAACACTTGATTAAACATCGATTTATATTGAATTCTTGAATGATTGATTAAACATCGATTTTCTGTAGATTTCTTGAGCACCTGATTAAACATCGATTTATATTGATTTTTTATAACACTTGACTAAACATTGATTTATATTGATTTCTGAGACTTAATTAAACAGATTTATATTGATTTATTCTACACTTGACTAAGCATTGATTTATATTGATTTCTAAGATTTAATTAAACATTGATTTATATCTATTTATTGAATGTTTAATTAAACATTGATTTATAATGATTTCTTCAGCACTTGATTAAATGTTTATGTATATTGATTTCTTCAACTCTTTATTAAACATTCATTTATATCAATTTCTTAAAGACTTGATTAAATATTCATTTATATTGATTTCTTGAACACTTGATTAAACATATAGTTATATAGATTTCTTAAACACTTGATTAAACATTGTTTAAGACATCATAAGACATAAGCATATGTTAGAAATTAGAAACATAGCAGTCATTTTAAACTATAGGAGAGGCACAAACAATTCTGAAACATTTTTTTTCAGCTTTGAATTACCCTACAGCCATGTTGTCAAGATCAGTCAATTATGAAACCAAAGAGATGTTGAGTCATGTATCCTTGACACAATAGATAAATTGTTGATGCTTTGCATAGTTGAGGCTTTGTTGAGGTTTGCTTAGTTGAGGCTCTGCATAGATATGATCAAAAATTGCAAAAATCTTCTTTACTGTACCTTGAAGCATTTGCTCCTATCATTCAACTCCTAATCAATATTTATGTTCTGCTGCTTTGCAGTATTGTGAGGAATATATGCAGGGAGATCACTTCATGTTCTGGTAACTGAAAAGTAGATACATTTTCAGCATTTTCCAAGGTTTTAATTGAAAGATATTCTAATTTATCATATATTTATACCCCACCACTGAAAGTTGTAGGGTATTACAGCTTGCCATTGTTATTCCAGGCATGGGCATGTTGGCTTTGATTTTCAAATGATAACATATTCTAGATAGCATATATCTACCAAACTTGGTACAAGTGTTTCCCATAGCCAGGAAAGAATCCTGTTGATATTGTGATTGGCAGCTTTATGGTCAAGGCCACTTTTCCTAAAATAGATTTTGGTATGCATTTTAATTTAGGACGATTACTTAACTTACAGTAAACAGATTTCAAGTCATTTTAAGGCCTATATGTTATGGATAAACACAAAAGTTTTGGGATTCATTAGGCTTTAGATCAAGGTCACTTACAAAAAGTAAATTTTAACTAATTTCATTTCCAGATGATAAATTTAGTTCAAGTGATCAGAGTTCAATGCAATTTATGTGTTTCACTTAACTCGAGGTAAACCCCAGTTAGTTTTGAGGTGAGTTTTACCAAGGTCAAGGTTAATGTTGCTAAATATAGATTTTACATGCATTTTGTTTCTGGATGATATCTTAATCTCAAGTGGAAGGATTTCAGTGCAACAAAGTACATCAGTTCCACATAGCTGCTGATATTACCTTCAGGATTTGGGAATAGTAGTTCCATTTTATGTCACTATAGTGACATAAGCCGTACATAAGCCGTACATTTACATTTAATATCTGAACAGAAACTTAAGTTTTAGTTAACAAATTTCAATGCAGTTTGGTGCAGGTGTTTCCATTGCTTCAAATATAACTATTTTGATTTGGGGGTCATTAGTTCAAAGATCAAGGTTATTGTTGCTAAAAATAGATTTCGGCCATAATATTTCAAATCGGGAAAATAATTTTAGTTCTTGTTTGGCTTAGTGTTTCACACCATAGCATCACTTGGAAGATTAGGTAACTTTGAGGCAATTAGAACAAAATGCCTTCCTCAGGGACATAACTTGATGGCTGATCCATGGTAGATCTGATGGAAGGATTCAATCCTGCACCCCTCTTATATTACATTTTACACACTAATAACAGAGCCATCACTTCTCCAGTATCTGCATTACATGATTCAGCGAAAACCTCTATTTATTTGGAGGTCACAATTTCCGAAGTCCTGGTAGATGCAACAAAAAAAATAGATTTTTCAATGGCATTTTATTTCCAGACCATAACTTCGCCTCTGCACAACACGTTTATATGAAACATTTTCCCCTTTGCCCATCAAAGACCCCTGTTGATTTAGGGTTGTTGACCTAAAAAGTCACTGTTACTAAAGCTTGATATAACTTAACATTTCATTCCAGACCAAATCTTAAATTCTCTTCAACAGATTTCGTTGAAACTTGGTATTTATACATTATTATAATACCTTATATTTGTTTGGGAGTGGGTAGCAGAACGTTGAAGGTCAGTATTAGTATTTTGTGAATTAGGTAGTGAGGATTTTTTTGTTTGCTTTGACATGAAAGGCTACTCGTGATCGAGTTGATGAGAGTTTTGTCTTTTTATGAAGGCATGAAATTTGCCTGGTTCATTCTTTGATAGAGGCTACCATGAATGATTCATTTATTTTGATGAGATCAGCTTATTTATTTAAGAGCCTGGATCATCCTGCATACAGACATTGTTTTATAAGAATCACTTACATTTCCTGTTTGAACTTTAGCTTAATTCTTAAAAATTTTGCATGTAACTTTATTCCTTCCAAGCAATCTTGCCATTCAAACTAGAGTACTTAAGTACTTCTAATTCTGATGCTGGAATCAGTATTAATGTTCATTGCGGCCATAAGTTGTCTTGACCATGATTAATTAAATGATCATTTGTCCTGGTTTATGTCGAATATGGTCCCTCGTAAACTTGTACACATCGACTACTCAAAAACTTCGATGCAGACATCGTGAGATCCATTAATCCAAGCCTTTTTCACGTCCTTCGTTGAGTCTGAATAATGTATATTGTTTCTGTTCCTACATACAGAATTATTTTCAAGATATAAATTCCTTGACAACTGCAAAGAAAAACCAGCCTGGTAAGATTATTTTAATATATGATGAAGATGAAAGAACAGCGCCAAGTGCAGCATCCACATTAGTTGAGAGAGGCTATGATAATTTATTTATGTTATCAGGAGGTAAGATATGTATAATTTCACTTTTTGTCTCCTTAAGATTTCTCTTGTACTTGATACCCAATTAATCTTTCATATTTAATCAAAAGTTTGAAATGGATGCTCAGTCTGTATTTCTGTATCACATAGCCATTCTAGATCTGTTTAAATGTTTTCCCTGATATCTACATATTAATATTATCCATTTGTTTTTTCAAACTGTCAAGCAAATATTTACAAACCATTAAAGAGTGGATAAAAAACCTACATTCATGTTTTCTGATTCATAAGAAAGAACGCATTCTTTATTGTATGGCAATATGCCTCTGCCTCATTTTATCCCTATGCCATATCGACTCATCTTTTCCACCGGCTCATTTTATCCCTATGCCATATCGACTCATCTTTTCCACCGGCTCATTTTATCCCTATGCCATATCGACTTATCTTTTCCAATGCTTCATTTTATCCCTATGCCATATCGACTCATCTTTTCCAATGCTTCATTTTATCCCTATGCCATATCGACTCATCTTTTCCAATGCTTCATTTTATCCCTATGCCATATCGACTCATCTTTTCCACTGGCTCATTTTATCCCTATGACATATCGACTCATCTTTTCCAATGCCTCATTTTATCCCTATGCCATATCGACTCATCTTTTCCACCGGCTCATTTTATCCCTATGCCATATCGACTCATCTTTTCCAATGCCTCATTTTATCCCTATGCCATATCGACTCATCTTTTCCAATGCTTCATTTTATCCCTATGCCATATCGACTCATCTTTTCCAATGCTTCATTTTATCCCTATGCCATATCAACTCATCTTTTCCAATGCTTCATTTTATCCCTATGCCATATCGACTCATCTTTTCCAATGCCTCATTTTATCCCTATGCCATATCGACTCATCTTTTCCAATGCCTCATTTTATCCCTATGCCATATCGACTCATCTTTTCCAATGCTTCATTTTATCCCTATGCCATATCGACTCATCTTTTCCAATGCTTCATTTGATCCCTATGCCATATCAACTCATCTTTTCCAATGCTTCATTTTATCCCTATGCCATATCGACTCATCTTTTCCAATGCTTCATTTTATCCATATGCCATATCGACTCATCTTTTCCACTGGCTCTTTTTATCCCTATGCCATATAGACTCATCTTTTTTACTGGCTCTTTTTATCCCTATGCCATATAGACTGATCTTTTTTACTGGCTCATTTTATCCCTATGCCAGATCGACTCATCCTTTCCACTGCCTCATTTTATCCCTATGCCATATCAACTCATCTTTTCCACTGGCTTTTTTTATCCCTATGCCATATCGACTCATCCTTTCCACTAGCTCTTTTTATCCATATGCCATATCGACTCATCTTTTCCACTGGCTCTTTTTATTCCTATGCCATATCAACTCATCTTTTCCACTGGCTCAGAACTATACCCTTATGTATTTTTCTGTATTTATCACTGTTTGGTATATTATATTAATGGATGTAAAATGAGCACATTTGTTTGGTTAGTAAATTTGCTTTAGCAAAATTAAATTAATTATGATATAAATATGTTTAAGCACATTGCACAGTTGGTATATTTGGAGAAATTGCCATGCTTTGTTTTGTTTTTTTTTTAATTTTGCTATCTGGTTAAAAGTCACAAAATATTAGCCTCACATAAATTGAAATACAATAATCACTATGGCAAAATCTGGAAGATTAATGTTAAGAATTTTTAAAAATGGGAATTTCATGAAAATATACTAATGCTGAATTTTTCTGTTATAGAGATTAGAAACACTGGTATGGATATGGTGCATGTACTTTTTTCAGACAAGAAGTCATTGTGAAAGAAAAAAATATAAATAAATGGTTGCAATCCAAGCTGCTATAGAAAATTTTTTAAATAATTATTTTTTAAAATAATATAACACTTTGGATGTGATTGTCCAAACTGCTTATCAGGTCAGATACATTGCAAACATTTATTTCTGGCTTAATAGAGTGAATGCCACAATTTTTTTTATGTTTCATGAAGAATGGTTATCAAAGTTAACAACAAAGATGTATGTAGTTTACATATGCTTGGTGAACCATTTTGTGATGAGACAATATTGTATGTAAAGTCTCGTCTTAGTGCAGTCATTGTATGGATGTCTAACTTAAAAAACGAAATTGAATTTCTCAATACATAGTTTTACTTTCACTAAAATTGTTAAATATTGCATACTTAAAAATTTTAAACTTTTGATCACAAATTTTGTATCTTGTACTTAACATCCAAATCTCAGTGACTTCAGAGATATAAAATGCACCAGCAAAATAGGGGGCTATAATGTGCACGCTTGTTCTGGGGATCAATGCCATTTTTCAGCACATGATAGGCAATATGTGGCGGCCAGTATTAATGGTGGAGGAGGAAACCAGGAAATCCCCGGAAAGAACCATCAACCCACGAGAAGCTACTGGCAAGCTTTCTCACATATCCCTATTTGCTGAATCTTAGACTCGAACCCACACAGAGGTGAGATGGCAGTGATCCATAACAGAGAGCGCTTTAAACCACTAGGCCACTCGCACGCTTAAAGGGGACAAACATGCAAAACTGAAATTTGCACAAACTCCGTATATAATTTGCTATATATATATATAAGTTTCATTTTCTGAAAATTTGTACCTTTCTTTTTTTACTCGTTAGGAAGAAATTTATGAAAAACCGATCATCTCTCCTGATCTGTCTTGAATAAATTAACGCACTTCCCTCCCCCTGAACAATTAGCAGATGTGACGTCATTTGTACACGATGGCATTGTTGATAATAGCACAGGAGTCTGCAGTTTTATCGATAAAACACGACAAAATTTCTGACTACATGAAATCACCTTAATGGTATTATAAAATAATTATTTATATTACCATTAAGGTAATTTCATGTAGTCAGAAATTTTGTTGTGCTTTATTGATAAAACTGCAGACTCCTACAATAATACAATCAAGCATTCTATAAACTGGCTGTACTTGAATGTTTAAATTATGTCGACTGTCAGTGAAGACAGTGATGTGGATAACAATCCAGAAGTAGAATATTTCATTAACATCCAACCTTATATGTATGAATCCGAGATAAATTCGTGTGACAAAGATGTACAGGAATCGTCAGATTCTGACAATGACGATGATTATAAACTACCTTTAATTTTAAATACCAAACTGAATAGCAGTACAAAATCTAATCAATAAACTGGGTAGGGAGAGGGCTAGAATTTTCTACCGATTACGATTTCTTTCACAATTCATGTTTTTTTTGTTTCATTAATTCTTTCTTTTCATTTTCTTTTAAGTCAAAACAATTTAATATTATTTATACACAACAAAAACACAGATCCAATTAAGTTTTTATTTAAAATTATCAGTTTGCCTTGGGGGACTGTCTGCTGCTACTGATGAAACTGTTTTGTTTCATTCTGTCAGTGAGTGATTCAGTGGCTACTGAATGGCACAACATGATTGTACAGAGGTAACAGATGGTCTGTGAAACTCCCTGACAAAATGTTATGGATAACCTTTGAGTAAAGTTTCTTCAGCAGAAACTGAAGGGGCCCAGCGATGACTGGGTTGTCCAACGAACGTTGGGATGACAGCGGCAGCTGTGTGGACTTCACTCAAAGGGTTTAGTTGAATAAGCCATATATTGCTGACATTAGATTCTTGGGTGAATAAACTGAATTTGAATGAAGTGAATGCCCAAAGAGAACTTATGCACAGCAGATGTTGTCCCCCCTAAGAATGTAATAAGTTGGGAAAGCCAGCAGTGTTCAGTGAAGTTAAATATTTCTAGATACAACAGTAGCATATCTACAATAATGTAAAGAAAGTATAATGTAGGAATAAATCAAGAATTGCAAAGAACCTCATGTTATCACTACAATGCCACGTGAAAAGCGTCATGTCAATGATATATGAAAATGTCAAGTCTGGAGCGAATGTCTGGGAGTAGCTCCCTGTATAACTGCACCACCTGCAACTTTGATGCGAATCTAGAAGATCACATCCATGAAATGAGTAGAAGAATACCATGAGAATGCACAAACACCTCCATGAATTAAACCACAAGCACATATGGTAATGAAAACAATAAATGCACAACTGCCACATTAAGCACATTGGTATCACACGCGTGCAGAACTCCACACATAATGAATATTTAGCACAACAGCCACACAATGAACGCTGGTATCATGCACATGTAATGAATATAGACCACTATGAATGGCTATTGAAACTGGGAGCACAACACTTGCATCCCATAGAACAGAATATGTAGAACCGGAACAAGAAAAATGCACACAGGATGGCAGGATTGTCCTTGTATGTTGAATGTAGTATGATCATGGTCACTGTGTACTGCTATCTGCATCCATGGCCATGGCCCTCTGAGCTGCCTGAATAGTACTGTGAGGTGTGCGAATGTATCTTGTGTAGCAATCGGAAGACCACCGGCCTAGAACTTTGATTATATGGTCTTCCAGACGGGCTTCCGCTGCTGAAGTAGCTGCCCCAATATGAAATGAATGGCCACTGTACCTGGAAGTGTCTATTCCCATCTTGTAGTAGACACATCGCATGTGATTAAGGAACACAACTCTTGATAAGGCTTGACCTGTAACCGTAATGAATAGTGGGTCATATGGCTGGGGTAATGAAAGTCTCCTGAATTGCATGAAAGTCTTCATAGCAGAGTATGGACATATAGCACGACCTGTGGCATGCAACTGAACAGACACTCCCTTATGGAAAGGGTCACTTTTTGATGATTTCAACTTCAGAAAAGCAGTCTCCATGTGGAAGTGGACATCGCCAACACATAGATGGATAGTTGGATCGAAGTAATCCTGAACAGTGAATTCCCCACATCTCAAAAATCCAGGTGGTCAACAATAGCAAATCTGTGTGCGTGTCGAATACTCCTCCTCGCAGAGTTGTACAAATACTTGTCAGGATATTGTATGTAATAGGCTGACGCAGTTTTGCAGATGAACCATGGGGTTTTTTTTATGGTCTGGAGTATGGTGGCAAGACGAGGCAGATTGTTTCTGTCTGTGAACCGAGATTGTACACCGGCCTGCATGTACTTGAATCTAATGCCGCATAAGTACAATTTTATAGTAGAATGCTTCAAGTTGAGGACTCTTGTGCAGTGTGTCACAAAGTAGATCAAAGTGTCTTCTGTAATATATGGCAGAACTTGCATGTTCGAGGAAAAGCCGCACATCAGCATGAAGGTCCTAAATGCATTGAATGCAGTGTTATAAGCAATCTGTGTGGCAGGGATTAAAGCCTGGTTCCATAAAATATCTACCTCTTTATCCAGGTCCACAAGACTTCTGAGGGTGTTGGGCATTTGCAAGGTTGTAGATCTGCATCTGGAGCCAGTGTGTGAAATTTCTGAAATTGAAGTCGGGACAAGGCATCAGCTTTATTATTAACAATTCCAGAAATGTGTTTGGCAGAAAAATAAAAGTTAGAAGAAGCTGCACACCATGTAAGTTTACGCATCAATTTCATTATATGCATACATTTCGATCTCCCATTTTGAAGTATATTCACTGTGGCCATATTATCACATCTAAATATTATGCATTTGCCTGCCCATTCAGTCCCCCAAATAATAGCAGCTACGACGATAGGATACAACTCCCGAAATGCAATAGAGAAATCATTTTCCACAGAAAAAAGCATTTTAAGATCGTCAGACCATGCAGCTGCAAACCAGCTAGTTTTGTAGTAACCCCCATATCCTTCTGTGGAAGACGCATCTGTGTATAACTCAAGATCATCTGATGATGTGGACTGATTGTCAAGAAACATGGAGACCCCATTCCATTTAGTCAAGAATTCATGCCACATGTATAGTTCTTCTCTGCAATTTGTATCCAAGTGTATGTAATGGTCAAGCTTCCTGACTGTGGTAGATAGTCGTATCAGGTATGAGACAAACGCACGTCCTGGCAAGATAACACTGGTAGCAAAATTTAAGTGGCCCAGTAACTGTAGCAGTTCTCACTTGCGGACACTTCGCCTGTCAAG
This sequence comes from Potamilus streckersoni, assembly GCA_016746295.1. Lineage (NCBI taxonomy): Eukaryota > Metazoa > Mollusca > Bivalvia > Unionida > Unionidae > Potamilus > Potamilus streckersoni. Next base: position 1,391,183 of record JAEAOA010001832.1, read on the forward strand.
AAAGTGTTCAATGTAGTTTACAATACGCACTACTTTATCCGGTGTTAATCATGCTTGCATTTGTTCTGAGTCCAGGATGATTCCCAAATATTCAATAACTGTACATGGGCCAATGGTCTTATTTGGAGCTGTGGGAATCTTCAATCTGTTGAAAATTAAAGTCAACAAAGCCATGGTTCTCTCACCACACGCTGATGGAGGATCGATTGTAAGAAAGTCATCAAGGAGGTGCAAAATAACACCAATACCATAATTATGTTTGGCTATCCAACAAATTGCCAGAGATAAAGTATCGAATAATTTTGGACTTGAACGTGACCCAAATGGTAGGCGAACACAAATGTAGTAAGATCCTCTCCATTTTATGCAGAATAGGTGCCAATGTGAAGGAGTTATGGGAATCTGTTTGAAAGCATCTGATATGTCGGCTTTGCACATAAAAGCTCCCTTTCCATAACTCTGGATGATTCTAATGGCATCATCAATTTTGACATAGCTTAGGGAGCATTGATCTTTGTCGATAAGGTCATTTATACTTGCATGAGTGTGATCGTCATGGGGGGAGGACAAGTCAATGATAAGTCTCTTCTTTTTCAAATATTTACCTTCTGCTATGCCGATAGGACTGACTCTATAATTAGAAATGGTGGTGATGGAAAAGGACCAAGCATGAAACCCTTTGCACATTCCTTTGCCAATAATTGATCCACAATATTTGGTTGTTTTGAAGCAGAAAGCAAGTTTTTACACTCTTTTGTAGGTAATTGAGTTTTTGTACCATGGTGTCAAAACCATGTCTGAGTCCAGAAGACAAGTACTGAACAAAGTTCTGATCTGGATGATGAAGAAGTTCAAGCTGCAATCTGTCAATGTCAATGGGGGTGGTAGCATGTGGCAAGAAATTTTGTCAGATTTGTTGTGTCTTATCAGGCACTGATTTTCGAGGGTTATTGTGTTCAAGAGTGCTGGAAATTGAGTGTACTGCGTTGTTTGAGCAGGCAGCTGCTCCATGTGTTTTGGCCCGGCACTGATTGCAAATATGTAAGAATTGTGGACGGACGGTTTTCGACAGAATTATGCTTGCTGTTGCTCTCAGCTTCAAACTAAGAATAACTGAACAAAGATGCTGCACGTGACAGCTGGGACTGTTTTGATTGGATGGCAACAGATGTATTAATCTCATACATAATAATGCGGACTATTTGCAGGAATGGTAGCAAATCGGTTACATATTGCCATGTATAAACCATGCTTAAGCAAGCACTTAAGCGACAACAAATCAGAGTTTTTCTTGCCAGTTTTTTTTGGGGGGGTAGGCTGGAAATCGGTTTTCACTTTCTATATCCTGGATTAATCCAACAGTTATTGATATGGACTTGTACATGTCATAATTGGATTAATGCTCACAGATTAATGCTCAAAGAAATAGACATTTAAAATATCAAACAGGCAACAGTTTTTTTGGTTGGGGGGGTAGGCTGGAAATTGGTTTTCACTTTCTATAGCCTGGATTAATCCAACAGTTATTGATATGGACTTGTACATGTCATAATTGGATTAATGCTCGTCAAAGAAATAGACATTTAAAATATCAAACAGGCAACAGTTTTTTTTTCAAATAATTTTAGCCTTTTTTTTTCACACAGGTGCTTGTGTAGTAAATGTGTTCCAATGTCCAACCAAGAATGGAATATTTGTTGCCAATCTCAGTGGCTCTCGGAAGAGAAAATGTGTGTATGTGTGTGTGAAAGAGAGAGAGAGAGAGTGAGAGAGAGAGTACATGTTACACCCCCACCTCTTCCAAGGCTCCATAAACCAATCTGTTAAAAAATAAATACCATGTAGCCATGTATAAAGTGATTGAATTGTTGTGAAATTATGTGTAATAACTATACTATTCAGTAAATTATTTTGTCCTTTTAGAGTCTACTGACACATAGCATATAGACGATTTTTCCGCTGGGTGTGGAAGATACTTGGTAAAAGATATATAAAAATATTACTATCTTGTAGTGAGCACGATTCACGAGACCTTCTCATCTGAAACCTTCATATGATTCATGTATTCTTGCTTCTGACTGATGAATCTGAAAACTTATGACAGTTCTAGAAATATGTGTGAATTTAGGTGTATAATGGCAAAATAAAATATCAGAAGCAACTGAGGTTTTAAACTTTATTGGCTGAAATTACACATTCAGTAATTGAAATGTTGACTGCTCTTGAATTATTGAGTCCTAAATGCTCCCTGGCGTATGTCGACTACGACTCGCCGGCGTGCATCCCGTCTTCTGTCTTGTTATCAGAGTAGAAAAATATTAAAAAAGAGTCAGCACTGCATCAGGCTTAGACCCAATAGTTTGAAGAGTTTCTGGTCTTTTGAAAAATTTTCATGCTCGAAATGTCTGTGTCATAAATCCCTTCTCTCTTTAATTTGATTGCCCATACAAATCACCTTTTAGGGTCCTTTGGAAATGTGAAGAAAAATAATATTTGTCCGGAACTGCTATTATTCACACAATTCAGAGCTGCGCATTGAAACATCGTTTCTACTTGACACTGAATATGAATATGCCTGTTGTACGGGAATCGTCTCAAATGACGTCACATCCTCCTTGTATGAAAGGGAGATAACAACTTGAGGGTAGGTTCTTTCCATTTGATCTCGGAATTCAATGCCACATTTATTATTAAATGTTAGTGCAAATACAATAAATACAAAGAAAAAAATAGTCAGGATAGATTATATACACAAACTACTACATATCCTTCTATTTACAATAAAATTTTGCAAGTTAGGGTTTTTGTCCCCTTTAAGTCTGCATTATATACAGATAACTACTGTAGCAATACAAGTATTCCACTGATTATGATACCTACAGTTATTGCGCTTTTCAAATTGACTGTTCCCAGTGATCACTGTTGAATAAGGCTAAAAATTAACACTAGAAAGAACATGTTCTTGAGCTTGTTATATGGAAACTTTTTATCATCAAAGCTACAAATGTAATTTATTTCACTGAAATGAATCTGAGTTAATATTTTTTGCATTTTCTGATGCCTTAGCAGTCAAAGACATTTATATTGAAAAAAAATTGTTGGATTTTCATTATTTTGAAAATTATTCACTTGATTAGATTTTCTTGTTGTTGTATCATTCATATAATTAACAATAACCATCAGAGGTCAAAATTTAGAAGAACAAAGTTAGATCTGACATATTTAATTTTGACAAAAATGATTTTTGATTGAAGTCTTGTGTGTTGATCATTAAAAGTTTGTTTTCTCCCTTTTCCAGGTATGAGAATAGCATACAAATCATTTCCAGAAGGTTTATTCACAGGAACACCAAACCAGAATGTTACTGAGTCATCCAAACCACCAACGGAGAATCACCCGGCCACCAAGAAAACTTTTGACCAGTCAGATCTCAATAATCTGGGCCTCTACCTAGATAATGCCCTGTCTGACAGGAGTGTTGGTAGTAAGTTGAGCTTTGTTGCCAAGGATATATTAGCACTGAATGGCAGTTTTAAATTACTCTGGACATTTGGCATTAGCACTAAGTTCCATGACTTTATGCAGTCTTAAAGAATTTCATGTTTGGTAAACTCTTGAATATAAGGACATACTACCAAGAAACTGTACAATTATGTTCATCAGTTATTTCTTACCACATGTCAAATTATGATGTAAGGGGATGGGTTTACCTACTTTGAAAGACTTATGAATCAGCATGGCATATACAAATACAAAATCGATAGGTGCAATAAATAAATGTTGACTTGCCGATTTATGTATCTGATAAAGTAAAAGTAAATAAGGAATCAAGATTTCTCTCTGTTGGGTATGAGCTGAAAAATGATTTGAGAGCATGGTTGTGAAGATTCTTGGAAATCAGTGTTATATTAATGATTCATAGTGAAAACCCTCCACTCGGGAATCCGTCAATTCGGTTTATTGTTTTCAACCTTAGTAGTTAGCATCAGACTTTAGAATTAAGAAGTCTTAGATCAACAATGAGTGCTAATGTATCTTTGAGTATCTATGTCTAAGACTGAGAAGACTGAGGTCAGATATATCTATAGTTACTGAAGATAATTCTACAACATATTGAACATAGTTACTCTATTGGTGTATAAAGATTTTGTTGTTGTTGTGGGGCTTAATGCCATTTTTCAGCACACAATAAGCTTTACATGGCAGCCAGTATAACTGGGGAAGAAGAACCCAGAAAACCCCGGGAAGAACCATAAACCCACGGCACGCTACTGGCAAGCTTGCAGTATAATCAACATACATCTATGGATAGCGTAGATAAAGAGCTGCCAAGGAACATCACTCCCTCACTGTAACTGTATAATGAACATACATCCATGGACAGCATAGATCAAGAGCTGCCCAGGGACATCACTCCCTCACTGTAACACCCTTCATTATAACAGTTTTTTGTCATAAGGCACGTATCATCATGGATCCCAATTCAGCAAGATTCTGGTCTGGTTTTGGCATGTTTAATGCCACTTTTAGCACATGATATGCTTGCTATACATGGCAGCCAGTGTATTTGGTGGGGAAGAAACCAGGAAAACCCAGTGACCCATGGCAAAATACTGGCAAGTTTTCTCACACACCCACATTGGTCGAGCCAAGACACCATCGAAGGTGAACAGAGGTGAGATGTTTATGATCTGTAAAGCAAATTGCCTTGGACCACTTGGATACCCTGGACCTGCTTTCAGCCAAGATTAGTAAAGTTAGATGCATCATGTACTTCATGTGAATGGGATTTACTATAAGTCAGTATAATATGTGGCTTCCATTGACAGTTTTATAATGAGAGAGTACTGTATCAGGTTGAAGTCATAATTGTGACATATATCATTGGCCTTGATCAGCAAGTCTTCTTTGTGAAAGATATGGATCTGTTTTGTTTATAGCTGTGTGTGTATTATACACAAAATAATACGATAATTTAGTACAGGTCTGTTATTGCTTTTTTAAATCAAATAAGTGGAGGACAGGAATTTGCTTTATTTTAAGGCCAATATATCAGATTTGAACTGCAGAATAAATGCCTTCAAAGTGAAAATTTGTCATTTGAAAGATGCTTGTAAATGTAATTGATGATGCATTTGATGGACTTTGAAATTGCCGTGTTCTTTTTTTCCATAGAAAAACAGTTCTAATAGTTCTTTCTTATGTTGATAATGAAATTATTGAAAATACAAATTTTAATGTTTATGTTTATACAAGGGCTTTGTAATCTTTATACTAAAGTTACAATGAATGTGGTTGAAGCAAAATTCTGGCTTTAACACTTTTTATCAAGGAAAAGTTTTAATTATTAGCTATTCACTGTAAAAGGTTTTAATAAGATCTTCATAGTTTTATAGGTTGTCACTGTTACATTAGAAGTTTGTAGTGGAATTCTTTATGTCTGCAATTTTGTATATACAAAGCCAGGTACATATAAAGTAGTATTTTAATGAAATCCAAATGGTTGAGGCTTTATCCAAGATAGCATTGTTTAAGTGTCTATTAAACATCATGGTGCCAAGCATGAAAATGATATGGCCCATTTAAGACTTTAGGTCACCATATAGAAATTGGGAACAGAAACCTGTTGAGAGGGGAAATAATGATACAAGATAGCAAAGAGTGATGGTTTTAGTTAGGGCAAATTAAACAGTTTTTTTTTAAATAACAGATCAGACCGAATTCAACAGTTGTCATCCACCTCAATCACAGGCCAGCAATTTAAATTACTATCTTTATAATGTCAGTCTTCAAATTTAGAAAACATTTACCTTTGGTGGTAGCTTATGTTAATAAAGCCTTCACTATATCTATGTTTATGATTGTCCCACTCACAGTAATTTTGCTGTTGACTAATTTTCCTGTATCCACATTCTCTCAAATCTGTACAGGTTAAATATTAGACTTGTAACTAACAAGTTGTTAGCCTGGCTAAAGATTGGAGATTAATGTAGGAATGGGTAGTCTTATGGTGAAAAATGAGTTGTGCAGTGAATTAAATTGCATGTGTTTTTTGATAGCTAAAATATAGCATATAGTTACAAATAGAAAGTGTTGATTTCCTTTTTTAGTTGATCGCATAATGATTATTAAGGTCACCACATAATTTTATGATTTTCACTCACTAATGCCAATCTATAGACACAAATGTGGCCATTTAACTCACAACTTGGAGCACTGGATAGATTAGTATGTAAATCTATATTTTTTCTCAACAATTTGGACTTTGTAAAATGTTGCCTGTACATGCTGAAAAGAACCAGCAGTGAAAATCAATACACCAGAAAAAAGGAAATATATTTTTCTTCTAAAATTTATTTTTTTATTAATTAGAATTGAACTTGTGTATTTAAATAATTATAACATCGATTAGAAAGGAATTAATAAAGAACAAAATTAACTTGTATATCTTTTAGTATATGTAAAAAGTTGAAGTTAGCATGACTGAAATGGACATTAACCAGGATCACACTAGAGACATTAGGCAAAGATGACAGAAATATTTAAGAGATAAAATAAGTTTATTTATTCTAATAGGTCATTTATGTTTTTTGTTGATTTTTAAAAATTAGTTTCATTCATTGTACAGAATTGTTGAATTGTTCACATAGATCTAGGATTCTGTTACAGTGACAGAGTTACCTCCCTTTCATTGTTTAGACCAGGAGCTGCCCATTAGAAAGTGAAAAAAGAAACAATATATCACAGCAAATATTTATATTGACTTACATTTACTAAATGGTGCATCATTATAAAAGTACTTAAAATTACTTCAGTACTGAACTCAGAATAGAGTTTCACATTTTCTCTTATGCAGCTCATTGAATTGTTCCTAATTGTTTAACATTGCAATATTTGTCTGTGGGAAGAAACTTTAGTTGTATTCAGGTCCATTTTAACATGAAGTGTAAGCAACATTACAATCTTGCATTTCATATTGAGTTACCTCTTTTTGGTGGTTTAGGCCTGAAGTGATTTATAAATAACATTATGATCCAAAAACTGTTTTGCATTTTTTTTCTCTTCTTGAATTCTGATGTTCTTCTCAATTTTATTTGCAAAGTCATTTTCAAAAACACTTTTTTCTTTCATACTTGTTAATGCCCCGCATATAAGTATCATAAACTGTCATTCCTCAAGAAAATTTAGCTTTTCAGCTTCAGGAATTGAAACCTTTTGTTTAATCCTATCCTTTAACAGAAAACATGATATAATTTTTTCAAGGTAAAACATATGACAAAATCTATGCAGGTTTGAACAGTTAAAAAAATATATATGCAGTTTTTAAATTGCCAATCATTTATCATGTTCTCCAAATATATTACATATCTAGATGATGTAACTAACTGGATCACAAGGGTATAAACAGAAAAACTATACATGAAAAGGATCCCAATGTTGCTGTCACTTCATAAAATTTATCTTAACTGAAGATACTTGATCAGGTTTAAATCAAACTTAAATTTCATTCAATCAACAGGCACCAGTTTCACTAACATAAATCTTAAAGTTTTGTTCAGGATTAAGATATTTGGTTGATCTATTTTGAGTAGGTCTTAAATTTTGTCCAATCAGGTCACAAGATTTTAAACAAGCTTAGACACACCTTTCAATTCTGAAGTCTGAATGGTCACAGTGATTTGTGGCTATAATGTCAAGGCTACAGAGTGATCTAGTACCTTGCAATGAGCAAATTATTGTAAAAGATAGCAGGATAATAGAAGTAAAAATCTAATACCCATGCAAAGTTATGTTTTTAAGGAAATCCAACTTATCATAAATTTATTAAGCCTATATACAGTAAAATATATTGGTATGTTTAGATTAATCGAGTTTGGATCACCATGACAGATCATGAGATTCTCACATTAATTTCGCTTTCCAATAATGCCTTGTTATACCATAGTTTTTGGGGATGCTCTATGATATGTTACTCAATGACTTCCATAATTACTACATGTTTACATTTCCAAAGATGGAAGAAATGTCCGTATTAGACACCAAAAATGAGGCTGTAAACAAATGTATTTATTAAATGAACTTTGTTGTTGAGATCAAGGCCTGACCCAGACTTTTCAAGTACAAATCTTAAGCTGAGCTCCAAATTACAGGACTTTGACAGTCTTCAGTTTTAATGAGTGTATGTTTGATTTAAGAAGTTTTAAAGCCATATTTAGCACATGATAGACTGTACATGTTGGTCAGTATATTTGGTGGAGGAAGAAACTGGAAAGATCCAGGAAAGAACCACTGACTCACAGCAAGCTACTGGCAAGCTTTCTGACTTACCACATTTGTTGAGCCACAATTCACAACTCATGCAGACAGAATGAAGAACCAGTGACTCACAGCAAGCTACTGGCACTCTTTCTGACATACCCACATTGGTTGAGCCACAACTCACAACTCATGGAGACTGAGGTGATATGAGTGAGTGATTTGTAATGGTGAGTGTCTCAGACCTGTCAGCCACCCAGGGCCCCTGAACAAAGAGTGAAATCAGAAATATGAGCATTCACGATATGGTAAACTTTAGTCCGTCATCTAGTCTGCCAAATTTCTCTTGCCTTTTGCATGTTTCAAGTGTTTGGTTGGAGGGAGTTTTTGAAAATGAGATGTATGTTGCTCTAACACCATGTCACTGGAACTTTCTGAACACAAAATGATGCTCAAGCTTAGAGTTCTGTAACTTTGATCACTTTGAAATTCAACTCCTGGAAATTTCAAGAGTTTTTTTATTGTGGTTTCAGCAGCATTCTAAATTTCAATTACTTAGGCATTCTCTGTTATTATAAATCTCTTACTGAGCACCGTGCTTGAGTTGGAATTGCATGCTCAGAAAGCTTTGAGAACATGAGGCCTGAGATCAAAAGGAGCATAAGAACTAGAATAGTTGCATGCTCAGAAAGCTTTGAGAACATGAGGCCTGAGATCAAAAGGAGCATAAGAACTAGAATAGTTGCATGCTCAGAAAGCTTTGAGAACATGAGGCCTGAGATCAAAAGGAGCATAAGAACTAGAATAGTTGCATGCTCAGAAAGCTTTGAGAACATGAGGCCTGAGATCAAAAGGAGCATAACAACTAGAATAGTTGCATGCTCAGAAAGCTTTGAGAACATGAGGCCTGAAATCAAAAGGAGCATAAGAACTAGAATATTAATAATTAATCATTTATTCCTGTCACACTAACCAACAGAATTACTAGTAGTTTTTTGGATAAGGTTTTAACCAGGAATAATGTTATGGCAACAATCTTTGCATGGTTTCATAGCAAGATACCAAAATTATTTGTTTGAAATAAAATATTAAATGGGAACATTCCAAAGGTCTTTAATTTAAGATTTAAGAGCACTGAACTTTTTAATAGTAAATATGTTTACAAAATAGCCGCAATGGTAAATGTACTTAAAATACTAACATTTTTAAAGGTTCAACTTTTATTTAATTTTACAAAATATAAAGATTACAAAATGTACATTTCAGATTTACTGTTTTTAAAGATAAACCTAGGTAAAAAAAATTACTGTTTTTAAAGACATAATCTAGGTTTAAAAAATCTTAAGTGGTGACTGATAATGCATGGCATGATCCAGACTTTTTCCTTTACTATTACAAAGTTTTTAATTTGCAGTCGTGTTTCAGTTTATCTTCATATTAGTAACAATAGTGAATCCTCATAGAATTATTGGATATTTTGTTGGGTTTTCTTTTCTTTTTTTTAATAATAATTTCATACCACAGAGGGATTCTAGGTCTAATTATGTAATGTTTCTCAGGTCGATTGTCCAAGGCTACCACTGCCTCAAGCAGAATGAGTGGAAGTTACTCCCAGTTATCAACCAAAACAACAGCAAGCACAGGCAGTGTGAGTGGGAGGCCACCATTCAAACCCTAGCATCCAAAAGTGGATATTGTTTGGGATTGGAAGGTAATGTTCATCTGGAATAGGAATGTGCATTTCCATCATTTTTCACTCATATATGCAACTTCTGCAAATGAAGAAATTAATAGGCTTGATTTTCATACCATTTTTGTTTTCCATTGCTTAACAATGTTCTAGGATTTAACAAGTCTCTTCCCCAATCAAAAACAAACAAAAATTGGTCTGCATATGGCAGTTGATCTGAAATGATATATGAAATTTATCAAAGAAGTAAAAATATTTTCTTCCTATCGCAGATCTTGACTTGCACAGGATTTACATTTTTTAAATGAATTTCATAAGTTTCAAATAAAATAAGCATACATATAAGATATTCTTTTCACATGATGCTTATCAAAGATTTATTCAAAAAAGAATGTTATGGAGAAAGGTCATTGAGTACATTTTGACAACCTGAATATTTCGCCTTTTGCTGTTATGACATGAACATATCATCATTCATAATGTCATAATGTTATACATGACTTATGTGTATATAAATATTAATTTATGAAAAGAGGTATCAGTTATATGATAACTAATTCTATTAGTTTTTAATATGTTTGATCTAAAACATTTAATTATATTGCCTGTAACAAATACATGTATGGGCAAGTATGAGTGATTTAATTGCTAGTTACCCCAAATACCATATATACCCCAAATGCCATATTTATCAACCATATATAAACATGTATAAGTTGAGTTCAATTCAAATGCAAAAAAAAAACCAGACCCTTGTTTTTGATCGCATACTGTTCAAGAAAATCAGAGTCTGTGTTGCTTGTTTTACTGTTTATTCCCTTCAAATTGCATAGACTTTGATGTACAGGCAAATTATGTGATGGCAGATCTGAGTCTGGGTCATTTGCAGTTAGAATCAACTTATAAATATTTATGGCAAGAGTTGAATGGATGTATGACCATGTCACATCTATGAATTGTCAAGAGTTGAATGGATGTATGACCATGTCACATCTGTGAATTGTCAAGAGTTGAATGGATGTATGACCATGTCACATCTGTGGATTGTCAAGAGTTGAATGGATGTATAACCATGTCACATCTGTGGATTGTCCTGAGTTGAATGGATGTATGACCATGTCACATCTGTGAATTGTCAAGAGTTGAATGGATGTATTACCATGTCACCACTGTGGATTGTCAAGAGTTGAATGGATGTATGACCATGTCACATCTGTGAATTGTCATGAGTTGACTGTATGTATGACAATGTCACATCTGTGGATTGTCATGAGTTGAATGGATGTATGACCATGTCACCTCTGTGGATTCTTATGAGTTGAATGGATGTATGACCATGTCACATCTGGTAATTGTCATGAGTTGAATGTATGTATGACCATGTCACATCTGTGAATTGTCATGAGTTGACTGTATGACAATGTCACATCTGTGGATTGTTATGAGTTGAATGGATGTATGACCATGTCACATCTGTTTATTGTCCTGAGTTGAATGGATGTATGACCATGTCACATCTGTGAATTGTCCTGAGTTGAATAGGTGTATGACCATGTCACATCTATGAATTGTAATGAGTTAAATGGATGTATGACCATGTCACATCTGTGAATTGTCAAGAGTTGAATGGATGTATGACCATGTCACATCTGTGAATTGTCAAGAGTTGAATGGATGTATGACCATGTCACATCTGTGAATTGTCAAGAGTTGAATGGATGTATAACCATGTCACATCTGTGGATTGTCCTGAGTTGAATGGATGTATGACCATGTCACATCTGTGAATTGTCAAGAGTTGAATGGATGTATTACCATGTCACCACTGTGGATTGTCAAGAGTTGAATGGATGTATGACCATGTCACATCTGTGAATTGTCATGAGTTGACTGTATGTATGACAATGTCACATCTGTGGATTGTCATGAGTTGAATGGATGTATGACCATGTCACCTCTGTGGATTCTTATGAGTTGAATGGATGTATGACCATGTCACATCTGGTAATTGTCATGAGTTGAATGTATGTATGACAATGTCACATCTGTGAATTGTCATGAGTTGACTGTATGTATGACAATGTCACATCTGTGGATTGTTATGAGTTGAATGGATGTATGACCATGTCACATCTGTGTTTATTGTCCTGAGTTGAATGGATGTATGACCATGTCACATCTGTGAATTGTCATGAGTTGACTGTATGTATGACCATGTCACATCTGTGAATTGTCATGAGTTGACTGTATGTATGACCATGTCACATCTGTGGATTGTCATGAGTTGAATGAATGTATGACCATGTCACATCTGTGAATTGTCAAGAGTTGAATGGATGTATGACCCTGTCACATCTTTGGATTGTCATGAGTTGAATGGATGTATGACCCTAACACATCTTTGGATTGTCATGAGTTGAATGGATGTATGACCATGTCACATCTGTGGATTCTTATGAGTTGAATGGATGTATGACCATGTCACATCTGTGAATTGTCATGAGTTGACTGTATGTATGACCATGTCACATCTTTGGATCATCATGAGCTGAATGTATGTATGACCATGTCACATCTGTGGATTGTCATGAGTTGACTGTATTTATGACCCTGTCACATCTGTGGATTGTCAAGAGTTGAATGGATGTATGACCATGTCACATCTGTGGATTGTCATGAGTTGAATGGATGTATGACCATGTCACATCTGTGGTATGTCATGAGTTGAATGGATGTATGACCATGTCTCATCTGTGAATTGTCATGAGTTTACATGTATATTAAAACTTGTACTAGAAACCATTTCTTGAAGAAATCAGTGATTTAATTTCTGACAAATGTATAATGCAGTCGAAGACCTTCATCTTGCCTATGAGAACCACACAAGTCAAATTTGGACATACTGTATATGAAACATTTTACTATGGTGGCTAAGAAAAGTACAAGTATTCAGTTTTAATACATGTCTAACAAATATACAATTCATTCTGCTATTGATCTATACTTTTGTTATGGAAGCATTTGTTTTTAGAAACAATTTTTTGGGAGTGGGTCCCATAGATAGTCTCTTATGATATGTGTCACAACAAAATTAAACCAGCCTAAAGGGTGCTTTTTCCTTGCAAACTTCCCTTAAGAGGCCATATGTCAGGGCCCCTACCACATAAATGTAGCAGTTATTTTAAAAGTTCCCCATTTTCACTGTCCAAAGGTAGAGATAAACTTTACTGCATGTTATGAGATCCCAGCAGCCAGATTACTCGAAAGTCAAGACTGCAGACAGCAGTATTCTTTCTTTACAGATTGTTTTTTTCTTTTTTTTCAGTTCAGGATTAAGATCTCATCAAAAAGCTACAAATGATTGGAACAGTCAGTATTAATGGATATCAGAACATATAACAGTTATAACTGTGTGAGAGGAAACGAGTTCGAGTCTATGATAAAATGCTGTGATTATTATGCATGTGTACATTGAAGCATCCGTCCAAGATTTAATACATGAGCTATTCAACCTGTGCTTCAGATTTAGTAAATATATATGACAAACTTGTACTGTATATACATCAAGTGTTCCAAAGCCATGAAGAAATAAGGATTTATTATTATTTACCATAAATCACTTTATATTTAACTAAATTTATCTGTTCAGGATCTGAATTAATTACATAACATGAATCATACATAATGATTCTTTAATAATGTTTTCATTTATTAAAAGTCTTGCCATAAAAATGGTATGTACAGTTCTACTCACTATCACAGTATGTGAGATTTTCTTAAAGTATGTGAGATACTCTCACAGTATGTGAGATACTTCTCACAAATTCAGAGATACTCTTTCTTTACTATTTTGTACTATAAATATATAGTATTGCAAAACTTAGATGAGATTAAACATGAATGGAAATTTTTCAGTTAATTTAGGTACATTTAGTATATATTTACATTGTATCTTTAGTCTAATCAGTTTATATATTGATACTGTTGTATATTTTTGATCTATAGGCAGAAACCATGCTTTTACAGTTGAAAACTGAAAGACTTTTGTCCTGCTTTTTGATTATATATACCATATATGCTCACTTATAAGTCTAGTCAAACTGCAAACAACAAAGATACTGTGCTCTGCCAGCACATAATGTGCTTGCAGACCTGGGTTTATGTTGTTTATTCTACAGACTACTACTTAAAGACTGCACAGAACCAGATCTGCCAGCACATAATGTGATGGCAGACCAAGGTGTGTGCAGTTTGCAGTTGAACTGGACTTATAAGTAAGTATATGGTTATCTATCAGTCAAGTAGCTGTAACATTTATACATATGCTGATAGATTAAGTCAGTTCATTTAGCAAAATACTTTCAATATTTCTAATTTGTCTTATATTCTTTAGCAGTTGTGGTAAATGTTTTGATAAAAAATGAAATAAGTTACAGTAGATGAGGCATAATTGATAGATTCACCAAAACATAAATCTTCGTTATTGTAATGTTGACATCCTCTATGGTTTGGTGAGCCATGTGTACTAATTATTCACAAAAGCAATTGAATGAATGCAATGTGGAAAAAAAGACCTTTCAGTTGCAGTGTGCTGAAAGCACACTGTTGGAACCAGAACTCAAATTTCAATTTTGCGGTTTATTGACAATTTTACTTGAAATAATGATACAGTTGCCAACACTTTGAAACTGAGTTTGAATTATTTGTTCTTCATAGCTGGAGAATTCTGCCAAGATATGGGTTCTTATTTTGGAGTATTTTCATCTTTATGAAATTATTTTACAAATTCATATTTGTGACTACTTAATCAGAGTGAAAATGAACACTAGTGAATGTATATAACAACAATGTACCATTATTCATTTTGACATATGACACAAAAAAGTAATTTTTGGCAGCACAGTGTGCAAGGGTAAGGGACTCATTTGCTCAAATGGTTTTGTTAATTATTTTTTCTTTTTTTTTTGTCTATTTCTTCAACCTAACTCACCTGATGATGCCACCATCAACAGGTGAGTTAGGTTGAGACTGCTTAAAAGATTGCTGTTTTTGTTGATCAGCTTTTGCAGGATATTATATAGCCAGGATTGTGCTGATGTGCTGTTAAATCCCATTCATACATATCTTGGCCATTACACATACTGCGGTTTTTCACATCATGTAATGTGATAAGTGCTTATGTTGGAGGAATTGTTCCATTAACATGTTAATTTTTTTTTTTTTAATTTTCAATAGCGTTCAAATCAAATTCAGATTTGGTGTAAGCAACTTGTATGTATACCATTTTTTCTAAACAACAGTTCTGGAATTCATCCCAAACTTGTTACTTGCATAAAAAAATCTTTAGTCAAATCTCAAAGACTCCAAAGTAAACAAGATGTACACCAATTTTCAAACCAAATATCTATGCTGGAACTCACTGAGCATTGTTATCTATCCACTGTATTTCATGAGATCCAATTGTAAACATATGATTTTTGCCCATTCACCTGTTCAGTCATCAGCAAATTGCTAATGCATTATAATAGAATGAAAGTTTGTGGCATTACTATGTCATATAATTAACAATTTTTTCCTGTGAATTTCATTTGACTTGGGAATTTTAAACCAGTTTATGCTGCTAATGTCATAATGTGATACACAAATCTCTTGTTAATATGCCTGTGCACCTTAAAGGAATTTCTGTATTTATAGGTTACTGCATTTGTATGGGAAAATATGAATGAGGTTTTCGGATGGATATACTGCACGACCTTGGGAGTGCAGTATATCCTTCCAACAAAGCGAGTTCATATTTTCCCATACAAATACAGTAACCTTTTTATTATATGCTCATTATTCTTCCCAAGGCTTAATTATATAAACAAAAATACACTGAAAGAAACAAAGTAACTAAATGTATGCCGTATTCCGAACTAAATACATAAGCGTTGATGGATTATTACACAACATTATTAATGAGCGCATAACTCCGCCTAGATAAATATGAAGTTGGTCGCGCGCTAGACGTAAGTTTCGAAAGAAAATGGTGCTTGCTCTACTTAAAATTGAAATTTGGATTAATATTGCTGATGAATACGCTTTGCAACAACTTTTCCATTTGATCTGGAATGAATACCTTTTGGTATATTTGTTGATTCAACGCAATCTTTTGATTATGGTCTTGATTTATCTACATAAAACGACTTGCATCGGTTTCCAGCAGCGTCTGCCATTTTAATGTTTTGAATTGGGTTGACATTGGCATGCGTGTTTCTTTTCTGTCATTGAATGATTCAGATCACAATGTGGAAAAATTATGAAGCCTTTCCATTGTAATTATCAAAAACACGCTGTGGAATTTAATGTTTATTTCATTTTGAGTGCAGTAAAGAGGATGTAGCTACACTTGGAATATACTCGAAATTACAGTACAATTTCAAAATGTGTAATCAATCTTGAGAACCCATGACATGGCTCATCTAATTCAGATTTACAGACCTACGAAAATATATTTTTTGAAGAAATTGAGGATGTAAAATTGTAAGTATATCTTTGGCCATTTTTATTAACAGCTAAAGAAAACAGTTTATGTATATAACTTGCATTTTATTGTGAGGAACCTGTAAAGCGTCAATATATAGTTAGATTTGAAACATTGTATCAAAAATGTAAATGCAGAATGTGCCAAAGCAGTTTGTATGTGTCAGTCTATTTGCTGGTACTGTATGTGGCCATCCATAAAATATATGCTTTAGTTCATTCATAAAAAATTGTTTACATTAGAAAATAGTTCCTTTGCATGTGGGATACAGTATGAAGGTGTTCAATATCGGTGAATATTGCACGATTTTGACAATGTAAAGTTAACGGAGAAAAAAGATGAGCATATAATAAAACTCTTTACTGCATGCATGATTTTGATTGCTTTCATAGCTGTTGACAACAACTTGATTGATTTGCCTCCATAATTCAGTTGATATGATCATCAAATAAAAACTTAAAATCTGTGAAGAATTTTCATTGGTACTTCACTGTGAAGAATTCTCAGTGGTACTTTACAGTGATGATTTTGCAGGCACTGAGATGTTTTTTGTTACTATAACAAAAAGTTTATTTTGTGCAAAATATTTTCTAGGTTAATCCATTACAACATACTTTGGACCCAGGAAAGATACTTTCAATGTGGAGTAGTCACCAATAGATGCAAGTTTGAATTTTGAGTCATTTAGATATGAATTGTTTGAATAATCAAAATATAAAGACGGATTTATGTTTAGAAATGCCTTCCCTGGATATTTTATATGTTAAAATGAACAGTTCCTCATGTGTCTGTATGCTATGGAAAGCATAAAGGCCTTTGCTTCATCCAGTCCTTTGTAATATTTGGAAGTCCAAAAAGTATTTGCTTCATCTAGTATTTTGTAATACTTGAAACTCCAAAAGGCCTTTGTTTCCTCCAGTCCTTTGTAATACTTGAAACTCCAAAAGGCCTTTGTTTCATCCAGTCCTTTGTAATATTTGAAACTCCAAAAGGCCTTTGTTTCATCCAGTCCTTTGTAATATTTGAAACTCCAAAAGGCCTTTGTTTCATCCAGTCCTTTGTAATACTTGAAACTCCAAAAGGCCTTTGTTTCATCCAGTAACTTGGTAATACTTGAAACTCCAAAAGGCCTGTTTCCTCCAGTCCTTTGTAATACTTGAAACTCCAAAAGGCCTTTGTTTCCTCCAGTCCTTTGTAATACTTGAAACTCCAAAAGGCCTTTGTTTCATCCAGTAACTTGGTAATACTTGAAACTCCAAAAGGCCTTTGTTTCATCCAGTCCTTTGTAATACTTGAAACTCCAAAAGGCCTTTGTTTCATCCAGTCCTTTGTAATACTTGAAACTCCAAAAGGCCTTTGTATCATCCAGTAACTTTGTAATACTTGAAACTCCAAAAGGTTTTTGTTTCATCCAGTAACTTTGTAATACTTGAAACTCCAAAAGGCCTTTGTATCATCCAGTAACTTTGTAATACTTGAAACTCCAAAAGGTCTTTTGTTTCATCCAGTAACTTTGTAATACTTGAAACTTCAAAAGGCCTTTATTTCATCCAGTAACTTTGTAATATTTGGAAGTCCAAAAGGCCTTTGTTTCATCCAGT
This sequence comes from Potamilus streckersoni, assembly GCA_016746295.1. Taxonomy (NCBI): domain Eukaryota; kingdom Metazoa; phylum Mollusca; class Bivalvia; order Unionida; family Unionidae; genus Potamilus; species Potamilus streckersoni. The sequence continues at coordinate 1,409,253 of JAEAOA010001832.1, forward strand.
CCTTTGTAATATTTGACAGTATTAGATATTGTATTATGACAGCATGTTGTACTTGTGTTGAGGAAGAATCAGTGTACGCCATGGGCAATCATACAACAAGAGAATAGGGTTTCTGATTGTATGAGTGTAATGTATAATAGACCTCGTTATACTGTGAAAGATTTCAAATTTTGCACATAATTCCAGTTTTTCCTATTTATTGCACCACAGTGGTTCTGGAATAAAACAAATATATATCTGATGAAAGAGTCTGAACTTAACTTTCAATTTCTTTTTTTTTATTGTTTGTTTGTCTCTGATAATACTTAGTATTCATGTCTGTAACATTTAAAGTTTTGCCAACTCATATTGTTTTCATTTGCTGATTCCAAGTATTGAAAGTTTACACCTGTACACTCTCTTACACTGCCATCTGAGGGATGAGATTAACTCCACTTATAAAATTGGGTTGACACTGAAGGAAGTAAATACTTATGTATGAGTAAAAAACCATAATGAAGGACAAAAAATTGGCTGTATATTACATGTTAATGTTGAAGGGGTGTTGCCGTTATGAGAGATTTGACTTGGATAAGAAATATTGAGTAGAAAGCAGAGAACTGAAATGAAGTGGAAATTTGCTGAAAAACAAGTTTGTTGATCTACAATGGTTTCCAAAATCTTTCCTCACCTTGAAGAGGAATTTATATATGAAGTCTGGATCAGTAATAGATTTATTTGAAAATTTGTCCCAGTAATCTACTTTTGTGGGCCATTGTTTCTCCATCAAATTCATTACCAGATCACATAACATAACATTATGCAACCACAAAATCCAGCCCTCCCAGAAATGCAGAAAAGCATGTTTCTGCTTATATAGCATGAACAAATGGAACCTACTCTTACAGGTTAACTCACCGCTCCAGTGGCATAGTGGCTAGAGTGTCTGTCTCGGATGCGGGAGGTTGTGGGTTCTATCCCCGGTCGAGTCCTACCAAAGACTTACAAAAATGGTACTAACAGCTCCCTTGCTTGACACTAGGCATTATGAGGTTAGTGTTTGGACTGGTTGGCCTGGTGTCAGGATAATGTGACTGGGTGGGACATCATGCCCCAGTGCTAGACATCACTATAAACTGCCATTCTGCAGACATCGTAGCGATATGACTGAAAAATTGTTAAAGCTTCATTAAAAATCATATTCACATCACATAATCATAATCACATCACAGGTTAACTCCCCTTCCTACCTGCTATGTGGTCAGTTATATCCAGATGCCATATGATAGGATTTCCTCTGGACAATCCTGTTAAATTCAATAAAATTTATAGCTTACATTTAATCGTCCACATTTCGTTTTCCGCAGTACAGTAAGTCAGATATAACTTTAAATGGTGCATAGAACATTTTTGTAAAACCTGTTGAATTTGTTGATGTTTTTGCAATTGTTGTATCGTTCGTTATTGTCACTTGATTTTGTTTAGTAATATTCAATTTCACCAGAAACTTATCAACTATTACACTTCTAAGTAGTTTTGATAACACAATTTACATTATTTGTTGTATTACTTGTTCCTCTTCATTACAGAGACTGCAGCCAGTTGCAAGACGTGTAATGGATTTAAGGTTGTGGAGGATGGACACAAAAATTGTCTATGCATACAATTGTTCGCTGGTATGCACGTGTAATGTGAGTGCACTTTGCTACTTTGTTCAGTGTTTTGAAAAAGCAACTGAAAGACCTAACTTTCGATTCGTTGATTACTCTCATGGGAAATACTGAGATGCCTTCTCCACCACCAGTGAAGAAACAGAATAGTGCCACAACATACTGTATCCGTGAATATGGTATAATCATTTATTATGTCTAATGGGTGATGTCGAGATTCGCTTTTCACCCCCAATCCCCACCCATGAAGACGCAACGTAGCGCAGAATATTCAGAGAATACAACAAAATCGGTTAGCAGTTTCGTGGGTGATGTCGAGATGCCCTCTGAACCCCACCCCACCCCACCCCATGCAGAAACTAAAACAACGTCTGTGCATACTGTAAGGAACGTACATGAGAAGGAATTATAGTCGCCAGAGAATTCCCACTGATGGTTATCTGCAGGTCGTATGCTCCTATTTTTTCACAGGCAAGTAGGGTGGGGAGAGAAAGAAACACAGTCTCACATCCACCAGGCCTTCTGTCAATCATCAATGATACAAACGTCACTCACGCAGTACCAAACTACTACTTGTCAGATTCGGACCAATTGTTCACACGAAATGATGATCATTCCAATTCGTGTCAGATGGTCACTGGAATTCGTTATCCGGACCCCTCTATTTTCGTTTTCATTAAAGAACTCACAAGCGATCCCATGAAGGAGGATGTTTTTACTCAAGAAAACTGGATTTTTTTGCTTCTAAAGAATGACGTTAATATTTTTAAAAAATCAAATACACACAGGATTTAAACTCTGTATAGCATGAATGGCAACGAAGTCAAATGGCAGTTGATACGTGCGATAGAGATGCGACGAGTACGTTGTCAGTCTTGACATGTTTGACTTGTATTCCATATATTCAAATCGCCCCAGCGTAAGCCCGTGAGCTTCCTTTAAGAGTTCAAAACGTACGCCGCAGCGACGGCGACGTTCCTATACTACACATCACAAAGCTTTGGTAATATTTTGTTTTCGGTTCAGGACTTGAACATTATTACTTTCCTCGATGTGTGGTGAATAATCAATGAAGATAATCTGGACCTTATACCCTCTAAAAATTTTGGTCCCTCTAGGTATGTAACCCTTTAGCATTAACTTTGCATCTTCCTTCCAAACACATCAACTATATCAACTTGGTGTCTTTTTTCCCAAATGCATTGAAAAAATCGTTCATGCTTTGGAGAAGGCATCAACCAACACGTTGTAGTTATATGTTATGGTGACGCACATCATACAAAGGGAGGGGGTCACCAAATGTTTGCCTCAGGGTAGGAGAATACCTTCATGGGTACTCCCAATATAATTTAATATTCTAGTCCGACACATTACTGGCCGGCTCATTATCAAGGGAAGACATCTGCTTCATAGAGTTGTCCGTCTGATGCTTGACATTTCTTTTTCATTTTTCCCCAACCCCGGAAGCATGTGCCGTACATGCTCTTTTAATCATCTGGTTGGTAATGTGGGCATGCACCTTCTCTTGGTTAGTTTTGATTTTGAAGATAATTAAAAAATGAGGGGCACAGACTACAAAAGCTCTGATTGCCCCAGAAAGATGACACACCAAGGTTCAATGATCTTCTCCATACAGACATACCAGACGTGTGATAATGATTTCCATTCCGTCAGGCAGTGAGATTGCCACTATCCCATCTAGGTCCAGGGAATTCCTCTTTCACTCCTGCCTACTTTCAGGGATGTCCTGATCGAAGAGGAGTTTGGAACTTCAATCGTGGTGAGGATAGCAACATCTGAAAATCCTCTACTATGAGGACATACAACGGGAAATATTGAGACGTTAATGACTGGTGTCACATTCATGATGTCACACCACTCTCAGTACCTATTTTTCGATGGTGAACTTCTTTCTCATCCTTGTGTAGACAAGAAGTTAGTCTCGTTCACAAGCAAGGGATACTCTTCCGTGGTCTCAGGCACGATCATGGAGAGACGATTTTAGCCAACTTGCACCGCAATTTTGACATAACCAGTTCACGCTCACTTAGATTAATAATCGGTGGAATCTCTCCTAGCTCTTCACATGGCCAGACTCTGCTATATTATAACTAGAAACCCAAAATCCGATAATTCTGGAATTGCTTTTCAAAACCGCTTTTGGTGTCTGTACAAATTTTTCAAACCCATGAGCCATTTTGTCCGCAAAATGTGATTTTTTTAAAAACATTTTTGGCGAAATGTTTTTTTTGCAAAAGCATGATGATCAGTAATATCAAAGTAATCCTCATTACAAAAACATGGTAAAAGGTTTTAAAGACTTCTACATTTCTTCCAAATTTCAAGCAAAATTTTTACTAGAAGGAATTGTGTCCCCTGGGTCGTAAAAGCAATAAAAGAAGTAAATCTTCCACGGAGTACATTTAGTGTTTTTTTATGGGGAATGTATGAATTATTTAAAGACACATCTAAAATTGACGAGACAAGTAGATACCCGGTCGTTTATATGATATAAAAATGTAAAGAAAACACTACAATGAGAACAAATAATTTTTGTCCAGCTGCCAAATATTCGATGTCAGTAGTCTAAAAAACAGTGATCAATACCAAATCAATACCAAAAATGGTTTTCTTGTTGTAAATTACCTCAGTTGCCGTTAAAGAACGTGAACAATAGAAAACTCATCAGAAGATTGACCCAATGCATTTTTAATAGGGGATGCCATGTTCTCTCACTATGGCGAACGAAGCGAAGAATTTGTTTCTATTGTCGCTGAAAGGGTTGTCTTTCATTTAATTTTATGACATGTGATAATATAGTGTTTAAAAATAAAAGTGTCGGTCATACTTTTCGTCATCACTAATTTTGCTATCAAATAACATGTAAGTTGTCAAGTACATCCGTAATCGAATCCATAAATTTACTAGACCTGTGTGTGTGTGTGTGTTTATATCGTGAAATTTCTGGCACATTCAAGACAAACACTGTGTTAGTTGGCTCCTTCACACGAAGAGTCTAAATAAAGCATTAATGTTGTTGTAGGGTTTAACGTCATTTTTCAGCACAATATACACTATACATGGTGGCCAGTATCCATGGTGAAGGAAGAACCCGGGATAACCCCAGAAAGAACCACCGGCACACATGAAGTTACTGGCAAACTTTCTCACATACCCACATTGGCCGAACCTGAGACTCAAACCCACGCAGAGGTGAGATGGCAATGATCCGTAACAATGAGCGCATTAGACCACTCGGATCCCCAAACATTCAAGACAAGCACGGTATGCTACTAGGCTTCGTACACGAAGACAGCCTACACACTCAAGACGGGCACGTTGTGCTAGTTGGCTTCTTAACACGAAGACAGCTTACACACGGTGTACAACTTAGCTTGTAACACGAAGACAGCCTATACACTCAAGACAAACAGTGTCCTAGCGGGCTTACATGACAGCCTATACATTCAAGACAAACACGGTGTGCTAGTGGGCTTCTTAACACGAAGACAACCTACACACTCAAAACAAATAAAGTGTATTAGTGGGCTTCGTAACAACGACAGCCTACACACTCAAGACAAACACGGTGTGCGTGTGGTCTTGTTAACACGAAGACAGCCTACACATTCAAGACATACACAGTGTGCAATTTGGTTTCTTAACACGAAAACAGCCTACACATTCAAGACAGACGCAGTGTCCTAGTGGGCTTCTTAACACGAAGACAGCCTACACATTCAAGACAGTGTACTTGCTGGCTCCTTAAAGAGAACCTATAATGTGTACGTTTTAGTATTTCCACTTACAATTGTTGAATCATGAACTCTCAAGCTTGGTGTCGTCAGAACTGGATCGAGAAGTTTCAGCCACAGTTACCATTTTAATCAGCTACGAGTGGATCAACATGTCCTTTGTTTCTTGTGGGGTTTTGTTTTCACAGATATTCAAAAGATTTTTTTAAAAATTAGCTGGACTAATTTTGATTGATTGAGTGAGAATGGACATATACGTATCAACGTTCTTTTTGCTATGGTGACCGATGTTTCTGGACAATTTCAGATATTTCCGAACTTCTGACAAACGAGGACAATTTCTTCAGCTTTGCCTAGACAGACTGAAGGGATTATGTTGGGAAAGCTTTGCAGAAGCAATATGTATGGAAGCCGTACGATGTTTTAAGTGAAATCGTTTTCTGAACGGCGATGATGCAGAAACAATGTCATTGTCCGTTTATCTGCGACGGTTCCACATTTAGCTTACTTCTTTTTCAGGTTCACTGTAAATAAAGTACAAAATTATGAAAGGATTCTTTTCCATGATCGCCAAAACACTAACGAATCATGACAAGGCAAAAAGCGCCAAAAATAATTATATATCCAATCTCCCGATCAAATTCGAGTTCAGCTGCCCTATATATTTGATTTTTTTTTGTTTCCAAAATCTCGTGGGTCGGTGTTTCTTCCCGCGGATTTTCCGGTTTCTTCCTCCACCATTAATACTGGCCGCCATGTATAACCTATCGTGTGCTGAAAAATGGCGTTAAGCCCCACAACAACAACAAAATGACATATGCTGCGAGTTTTATATCTGACTCAATAACTTCTAGATTAAGCCTTATCTAAGGTTTCATAGAAGTTTCTGTTATGTGTGACAGATTTCTTGACTGCACTGGTATCTGCATATAAAGTCAGGAATTTGCACATCCGACACAGTTACAAATTATCTGGATCTACATCTCGGTTCAGTTTCTTCAACATTATTGGCGATTCAGTATAATTTTATAGCTAAGAACCGTTCATCGTAAACTGTTAGACAAAGGGAGTTATTTTTGTCATTTTCTTCACTAAAACAGTCCAATGGGGTGGAGATTCGGGACCTACGAGGTTAGAAGCTCTAAGTTCGTACTTACAAGAAGTAGAAAATGTAACATTCCTTTGGACATAAGTGACTATTCTGCACGAGAATAAGGTTAACAGAGTATTTGTTCAGATTTGTTTGGATTCATGACTTACGTGGACGAGTTGTCTGACTCGTAAAGATGTCAGAAGAGCACATGTTCCTCTTGAAAATTGGCATGCACAAAATTTGCACAATCTCTAAACCCAGCCGCCCCGCAGGTTTTAATTTATCTGATGTCTGTTTAAACACACGTCATTCAATCAAGCAATCAATATTCATGCATTCGTTTACTCTGCCTATCCTTTTGTAAGGAGTACATGTGCTATTCTCTATCCTGCTGTAAGGAGTACATGTGCTATTCTCTATCCTGCTGTAAGGAGTACATGTGCTATTCTCTATCCTTCTGTAAGGAGTACATGTGCTATTCTCTATCCTGCTGTAAGGAGTACATGTGCTATTCTCTATCCTGCTGTAAGGAGTACATGTGCTATTCTCTATCCTGCTGTAAGGAGTACATGTGCTATTCTCTATCCTTCTGTAAGGAGTACATGTGCTATTCTCTATCCTTTTGTAAGGAGTACATGTGCTATTCTCTATCCTGCTGTAAGGAGTACATGTGCTATTCTCTATCCTTCTGTAAGGAGTACATGTGCTATTCTCTATCCTTTTGTAAGGAGTACATGTGCTATTCTCTATCCTTTTGTAAGGAGTACATGTGCTATTCTCTATCCTGCTGTAAGGAGTACATGTGCTATTCTCTATCCTGCTGTAAGGAGTACATGTGCTATTTATGGGACATTAACACTTAAAAGGTGTATATCTGAGCTTAGCTTGTGAGTCTGTGCTTGCTCGTTCTCGCACTGCCATTTTTGCTCAAATGAATGCCTTTAGGCATTCTCACACTGTCATTTACCTGAATGAAATGTCGCTCCTTGTTCTCACTCTGCCATCTGCCTAAATAAAATGCAGTTCCTCTTTATTAAACTGCTGTCTGCATACATGAAATGCCTTTCCTCGTTCTTACACTGCCATTTGCCTAAATAAAATGCAGTTCCTCTTTATCACACTGCCGTCTGTCTAATTGAAATGTAGGTCCTCATTCTCACTGCCATCCGCCTAAATGAAATGCCTTTCCTCGTTCTTACACTGCCATTTGCCTAAATGAAATGCCTTTCCTCTTTCTCACACTGCCATCCACCTAAATGAAATGCCTTTCCTCTTTCTCACACTGCCATCCACCTAAATGAAATGCCTTTCCTCTTTCTCACACTGCCATCCACCTAAATGAAATGCCTTTCCTCTTTCTCACACTGCCATCCACCTAAATGAAATGCCTTTCCTCTTTCTCACACTGCCATCCACCTAAATGAAATGCCTTTCCTCGTTCTTAAACTGCCATTTGCCTAAATGAAATGCAGGTCCTCATTCTCTTACATCAGAGACACTTTTAAAATTACGTTGTACCTTCACATCGGATACACTTTTAAAGTTACGTTGTGCAATACATAAATACACTTTTAAAGTTACTTCGTACCTATACATTAGATACGCTTTTAAAGTTACGTTGTACCTATTCATTAGCTACGACTACAAGAAGAGTATGACAGTATAGTTCATTTGCGCGATTAATTTACTTAAAAATGACAGCTAAATGGAAAAGTAACGAGGGATAATTTAATCATAGCATTGTAGGGTTTGCGTTGTAAATATAGTCGATGAATAACGCGTTGTAATGAAGAGAAAAAAAAAACAGTAATAAAGCAACACATACCTATTCTGTATCTATGAAACTGTCGTAATAAATTCTGTTTCGTGGCAAATAATGCCTGAAAATTAAATTTTTTTTAAAAAAAAAAAAATTAAAGAGTGGATCTTAACATATAGTTTTACAGCCAAACATTACAGCATTCATTATGAAAGAAAGTTGGGATCCAAAGTTTAATCTTTTAGACATTATGTGTGGCTATCACAACCACAGATGCTCGACGGTTGCTTGATGTTGAGGGGAAAAAACAATCTGAACAAACTATTGTTTATTGGTGCGATTTCTTCTTTTGAATCTCAACTGAGAATAATCGGTATCTAGCACAAGCGTAGTACTTCTACGAATTTATTTCATTAAGTGTCAAATCTATGACTATCAACACATACATTATATACATATATCATGTTTCCTACGATCAAACATTACAATTATTATATAACATTAAAATAAAAAATAAAGTATTTACCAGTATTGTCAGTTTAAAACGTAAATAAGCCTTTGTCATCTCATTGCTGTGTACTCTGACTATAGAACTATTAATACATTGGTTATGTGCATATTTCTTTAGATGAACAAAAAAAATAACAGGAAATTTTTTTCTCTTTTCCCATTACATGCCTCATGTATATTAACTGTATATGCCAACCGGTAATTATAGTATTCAATATAAAATAAGTCTATTAATCTGTTCACATAAAAACATTCCTGAATATTTACAATAATTCATTACAATAGAGTGCAGACATTTAAAAATTGCAGAACATATGGACGACAGAAATAATTATATTTTATATAAAATTGGAATCGATATTCAATATTATCCACTATTGTCAATTTTAAATGGCCATCTTTGCCATGTCTTTCTCCATTCTTTGCCGTGTCTTTGCTGTGTTTAGTAGGGCGCCAAGGGACTATCCCGCGGTATTGGAAACGGGACCTTGACTTTCGAAACTAAATACATGCATGCCACCACAAAGATTATATATTTGATATTGACTTCTTCAGTTTTTTTGTTGCTTTTTTATCCTACAGACCACCTAACATCGTGTGCAGTCTATGTGACTCAATAATTTATATATCCAATTCAACTCTAGTCTAAAGCGTACATAGGAATGTTTTGGTGTGGGTTTTTTTTTAATTTAAAAGCAACTTGTACAGGTTCTAAAGCTTACTCTCCGGTCCTGAATAACTGGCCTGTTTGCACCCAAGGGAAAATTAAAAATATGGAGTTTGTTTGATGTCACGTTCCAAAGACATAATCCAGTCTTTCCACATACTAAGTCCCTAACGTTAACACTGAAGACACAAAGAAGTTCACATGTAATTTATATGAATCAACCCCATTCTCCAAACTGTTAATTGGAGCACGTTAGGTAGAAAATGCTTATTAAAAAAAAAACATCATCCTCCCACATCAAATATTAGAGGTAATTAGACATACAAACTATGTGACTGTTAAGCGGTGTCGAGATAACGTTACCATTATAAATACTCGAGGTAATTTAGTCATACAAACTTTGTAGCTATTAGGTGATGGCATGATAACGTTGTCAATATAAATATTCTAGACTCTTTCTTTCAACATTCTTGACAATAAAAAGATGAAAAAATGTGTTCAAGAAGAATGTAGTGCTCCCAGCCTCTTACATGATGAAATACGTGTGGTAAAATTTGCCCCCATCCTCTAGCTACGCTGTCGTAGCCTCAACTTGTTTTATTGTGGTTGAGGCTTCAAACTGATCCCATATCATATAATGAAGCAAAAACAATCCTCACTAAAGTCAGAAACACAAATAGTTTAGAAATCTACTAAATAAGTATAATCATTTTGTCAAAGAAGTTGAATTTATTAAGACCTTACATGTTAAAATAAATTGGCACAGTTATGCTAACCTCACAGTGTCCACCATGACGGATAACGCGAGATCCCTTTTCTACATAAGGCTTGCCAGACTAAATATGGATATTCTACGCTATGGTATTAGTTGTTGAATGACATAACGCAAGAAGATGGAGAATGGATAATTGCATAAATTGCGGAATAAAGTTATTGTTGAGAAAATAATTGCTTCTTGGTGAAATTTCAAAGACACAGGTAAACCGTATTTACTTTTACTGCGAAGAATTTCTGACTCAAACCGCGCCATATTTATTTACTACAATCTGTTTACGTTTCCAAATAAGGCATTAACGTCCTTATCTGGCACACAAACAAGCGAGGCTGAGAACGGAAGTAGTCATTATTTGAACTAATATGGCAGACAATCAAAACGAAAATATCGGATAAGAAAGGCAAACGAGATTTTACCACTATTTCTACAATGATTTGCGATAATTCCATTATTAAAAAAGAGGACTACTCAATTTATTTATTATATATCAAAGAACATGTTCAATTTTTTATATTAGGCTAAAAAAAAAGAGCCGGGTGTGAATCACAGGCCTGTGTTATGCAGGGTTGTGAAAGTGTAGTTCTGATAACTATCACCTTCAAAAACAAATCCTCTTTTATCTAAAACAAATTCAATGTAATCGGTGCCACATATCGTTTCTTAACGCCCCTGTATGCAGACGGTTCTAAAGATACAGACATGGGTGGAACTGCCAGTACTACATTTCCATCCGATTGCCGGATAAAGTCTTCAATTTTTAGTCTGAAGTTGCAGTTATTCTTGAATCTTTGAACTACATGGGAAATAAAAAGCATGTACTGCTAGAATGCCTAATAAGTGTAATGATTAAAGGTATGAATTTTAGACATGGATGTCTGTACCTTAATAGTAATGAGTCTTATTGGGGTAAGGATATTGGAAATTCATATTTGCAGTTGCAGTCACTGTTTGGGTCAAAGCGGAGTATTTATAGTTTTTATTTGTACAACTACATCTAGAATTGAATACAGAACCTACAAATTTAGAGTCGAGGTAAATTAAAAACGTTTTAAAAATATTCCGAACATAAAAGGAAGATTTATACGAAACTCTTCGGGAAAATATAACATTGTAATGAAATAAAACTCACATGGATTCGTTTTTCTTTGCTTCTATTATAAAACTTATTCTATGTTGAATTGGTTTACTTTTTTGGTTTGTTATTTATTCATTGTACTATTGAAGAAATACACATATGGTGCAGTTTGTTATATTCATCAGTATTTCAAGACGAACAAGAGTATGTTAGAACTATTATTACACCAAGTTGCAATGGTCTCTGTCACTTGTCACAACTCTATTATTACACATTTAATTACAATGGTATCTGTCCCTTGACATAAGTTTATTATTATACATTCAATAGCAATACTATCCCTCCCTTGTCATAACTATTATTACACCAAGTTGCAATGGTCTCTGTCACTTGTCACAACTCTATTATTACACATTTAATTACAATGGTATCTGTCCCTTGACATAAGTTTATTATTATACATTCAATAGCAATGTTATATGTCCCTTGTCATAACTATTATTAAACATTCAACAGCAATGGTCTCTGTCCCTTGTCATAACTATTATTATTATACATTTAATAGCAATGGTCTCTGTTGCTTGTCATAACTCTATTATTATAAATTCAATAGCAATGGTCTATGTCTCTGTTCCTTGTCATAAGTCTATTATTATACATTCAATAGCAATGGTCTCTGTCCCTTGTCATAATTTTATTACAGTTTTGGGCCCCGAGAGGCCAAGTGGTCTAAAGCGCTCGCCGTTACGGAGTACTACCATCTCACCTGTCTGCGTGAGTTCGATTCTAAGATTCTGTTAATATTTGTAATAAAATCGATGAGTATTCCTTTTTTATTTTACTGCTAAAACATTCTGATAATGCCTCCATAACGTGGACAGAAAATTTAGATTAAATAAATATTCTAATAAGCTATAAGACCTTCCAAACTAAGTTGATAATGTAAAGAAATATTGTGAGAGAGCGATGTCAAATACATTCTTAATGTCAACGATCGCCATGCAGCTCACTGGGGGTGGGGTATGCCTAAGTCGGCGAACACTTTTTCCCTCCATGCCCTAAAAGCGGATTAGAAACAACTACGCCCTGGAAATATTTCCTATGCAGGACCTTCTGGGAACTTAAACCGCCACACCACACCCTGGGATCTACTAGAGGTTCCATCCCACATAAAATCCTCGCCTGCTTGCTTTGACACCCACCCAAACGCCCCAATGATAGTTTTGGATCCACTGCTGCTCTTTGTTTGCAAAGCGTGTTAGTAAAACAAAAAAAAATTAAAATATGAAAGAAATGTCATAATATGCACGTATAAAATGACTGCATCGAATTCCATTTCAACGGTATAATTTCGGAATGCAAGGAAAATGTCTAGTGCGAGTCTCTTACTGTATCAGGGAACATTTTTAACACAAATATACGAGAGATTTGATTATGCCATTAGTCCATCGCCTGTAATTAGCTCCAGAGGATATACCAGTCAATAACATTCGTACAGAGTACATTGTTTGTTAACATATATGTAAGTGAAACTATGTAGTTCAAGCCTGTAAGATTGCAATATTGGCAACCCCCACATAACCCCATTTTGACTGTTTCTTTGATGCATGACACACTTCCAAGTCATTTAAAGAACAGAAGAAATTGTGCTAACGTAATATCTATGGTTTTTGAGCATGACTGGTTTGCGGTTCGTTCCTTCGTAGCAATAATGATTAAATGAATGCACCAGACCAAAACAAGTAAACACTTCTGCAGTCTATTAGATTGAGTCGTATATGTTCTAGTATTTGTCGTTCCAAAATTATACTTGATTGACAAGATGTCAACTTAAATGCGTGATTCCCGAGCTGACTAACCAAGTGTATTAACGAAAAAGCGATTTCTTCGGGTTCTGTTAATTAGCACTCTTCGGTGAATTGAAGAGAGTGTATTAATGCATGTATATCTACTGATGGTGGGTCATAAAACTTTCCCCCCATTAGATGGCCTTTTAGCCCTTCATTTTCGGTTTGTATGTTCCTTGTGTTTGGCTTACAAAACATGTCATATGAGCATGTATGGGATGACGCTTGCGTAGTATATATATATATATATATATATATATATATATATATATATATATATATATATATATATATATATATATATATATATACATACATATATATATATATATGTATACATATATATATATATATATATATATATATATATATATATATATATATATACACACACACACACACATATATATATATATATATATATATATATATATATATACATACATATATATATATATATACATATATATATATATATATATACACACATTATATATATATATATATATATATATATATGTGTGTGTGTGTGTAAATATATATATATATATATATATATATATATATATATATGTATGTATGTATGTATGTATGTATGTATGTATGTATGTATGTATGTATGTATGTATGTATGTATGTATGTATGTATGTATGTAATGACGTAGGTGTAGTACAGATAATACAATGTTCAGAGCGAGCGGCAGTGCCGTTTGCGTCCGGATACTCTTGGATTATTCATTGATCGAAAGGTTAGATTCCAACAACATTAGATATCGTTAATGTAAATTGTGATGTGTTTAAATTTTGGTGGCAAAAATATATTTTCATTTTGGTAAATTTGGAGTTGATTGGTGGATACATTGTTGCATAGTGCTTAGTTAATTTATGAAATATACATACTTTTTTGAAAATACATGACAGTACTTAATTTAATCACTTGAAACGTCATAAATTTATAATATTAATTCCGAACATTCTCACACACTCATCTAACCTTTCGATGAATGGTGAAATCCAACACTATCCGAATGCAAATGGCACTGCCGGGGACTGCACTTGTCCAGACGTAAAAATCGGCAAACAATTATTGCATTTTCTCCAATATGTCACAAACTGAACGAAGTGTGTCGAGCTGTTTTGAAAATTAACTATTCTTGATCACGACAGGCTAGTAGACGCAATTAGGATAAACTAACATGGTTGGAACTACAGAGGAGTGCGGACTCGTGTCTTCCTTTGTGTTATATTGTTACAGGTTGGACCCCCATTCCTTGATTCATGAATGGATGCTCCTAATTTTCTTTGTAACGAACACCTATGACATGGGTAAAGCTGATGGTTCATCCAAGGATCTGTCTCACAAAGAAGTGGAAATATGCTTTAAAAGCCGGTTTCTATTGCATAGGTTGTGGGAAGCTCCAATGGAAAGCCAAAGCCAGGTAGTCACATACCCACTTATCTGACCTCTATTCTTTCCTGTGACTCGTAACTAATATATATATATATATATATATATATATATATATATATATATATATATATATATATATATATATATATATATATATATATATATATATATATATATATATATATATATATATATATATATATATACTGGTGGCGTTAAAACCACACCAACCTCTTCCACTAATGTTCGTTGCTAGGTAATGACTTCCCGTGTTGTAATTTACACAGTGTGGATGGATAGAAAGAAGAATGCAGATCGCTGAACAAGTATATTGAAGAAATAAAACAACGAACCCCCTTTCAATGAACAAATGTAAAATTGAATCGATTCAACAACAGAATTTCAAATGGAAGAAATCAATTTCTTTGCTACAAAAGAACAAAATGTACTAACATGTACTCAATAAAAGCAATACAAATTTTCACTTTACTATTGTCAGTGACAATGAATACAGTTTCATCATAGCCTACGAGTTGTGACCTTGAGATTAGGTGATGAACGACATCATCACCTATCTTATCCGGACATCGACTTTTCCGTTCCATCCTGCTCTTCCGACTTTTGTCTAGTCGTCTGGACATGGACTCTTGCCAGTCGAAACTTGTACGATTTGAGGATTATCTCTAGACCTGGACTTCGGCTGGATATTCTTCTGATGAATTCTGCCGTAGAATTTGCTCAGAATTTGTTCTGGTATTTGGAATTTGTACAAGAAATTGTCAGGAAGCTGTTTCCTTTGCCGTTTTTATTCGTTTCCCACGAACTTCCAATGTTTAGTCTGTCTCCTATCTGAGACAACTATCACGCCTTACTGCAATCACGAGAACGTACTTTCTACATTCCCGGAGCCCATTCTGATTTCTCACAAGTAAGATTGAAGACTGAAGCAATTTTTTCCAAGTAGGACCACTAATTCCTTACAAGAGTTACGCCCTTAAGTTTCCATAAACCAATCAGAATTTAAAGTTTCCTAAATCTTCTACGTAGAATTTTTGATTGACGAAACAGCTAATCATGCCGTAATTAACTTCACTTTGAACAATCAATTATTGATGTGCTTTTCCTTTTTGCCGGTCGATTTTGGGAGTGTTATGCCAAAATCCTTGATAGGGGCCCCGAGTGACCGAGTGGTCTAAAGCGCTGTCCGTTACGGATCACTGCCATCTCACCTCTGTCTGCGTGGGTTCGAGTCTAGGATTCGACGAATGAGGATATGTGAGAAAGCTTGCCAGTAGCTTCTCGTAGGTCGGTGATTCTTTCCGGTGATATCCCGGTTTCTTCCTCCACCAGTAATACTGGCCGCCATGAATAGCCTATCGTGTGCTGAAAAAATGGCCTTAAGCCCAACAACAACAACAACAACCAAAACCCTTGTACCATAACAGATGACTCGGTCAAATATCGTGGTGTGGAACTGAATTTCCTTTGACGTTCAGAGATGAAATGATCATAATCATATAACTGTCTATAGCCCTTTCTACCTTTCTAATTTAAGTTGACTTTGGGACAATTCATTTAATATATATATATATATATATATATATATATATATATATATATATATATATATATATATATATATATATATATATATATATATATATATATATATATATAAATTAATAATTTTTAATTCGCACTCTACAGAGACTCGTATCCAGATCCGCGAGTAATTGGCAACCTTAGTTCGATTCTACGTAGACTGCGAAATTCGCACTGTCGACAAGGTAATTGCCGCTGCATTTTGTCCTCACATATCCTTTAACTTTTGAAGATATATACAGTCATGAAAGTGACCTTGGTTTGTTTTTCTAAGACATGTTTTACATAATAGCATAACAAAATCCCACTCCCAAATTGTTTAAGCTTTATTTCAAATACAGTGTAAATTGCCATTGTTCTTATGGGATAATAAAGTGTTTTCACCTATCGGAAATATAATTTTGAACGGTATGCTTCATTCATGGATTGAACTTGAGTTCCGATTCCCAGACGTTACTAATTTCAGCTAGCAGCATCTAGGTATGGTATTTTACTCGCACTTGTTTAAAGGTAGTTAACTGATATTATAAATAGAAATAGAGGAAGAATGTTTTATTATACCAAAGTTTCAGAGCATAGATCTTGCTTTTATCCTGTACGTCTGTTTGTATGTCCTAAACGCCTTTAAGGGATTACTAATTTGATTATTATTGGATATACTCAGATGCAACCGGTGTACTTTGTATATAAATAAAGGGGACTTTCTTAATTGTTTGCATTTTTTAGATGTAAATTTTGATGGAGTCGAAGGCTCTTTGCTGCCTTACCTTTGGCTTTTTGCTTACTCAAAATAAAAAGTATTTCTAGTACACAACTTAGTTAATGCATACTGGTGTCTAGTGCATACTGGTGTTTAGTTCATAGTGGTGTTTAGTGCATACTGGTATTTAGTGCATACTTGTGTTTAGTTCATAGTGGTGTTTAGTGCATACTGGTGTTTAGTTCATAGTGGTGTTTAGTGCATACTGGTGTTTAGTGCATACTGGTGTTTAGTTCATACTGGTGTTTAGTGCATACTGGTGTTTAGTTCATAGTGGTGTTTAGTGCATACTGCTATTTAGTGCATAGTGATGCTTAGTTCATACTGGTGTTTTTTGCATACTGGTGTTTGCTTAATACTGGTATTTAGTGCATACTGGTATTTAGTGCTTACTGACGTTATTTCATTTCAAAATTAGGACTTAATTTATCACTTTCAGATGGCGATCAACAAGCCAAACTTAAAATGTTTATTAAATGAACACAGAATTACGCCATTCTTCTTACATAGCACGATATAGATGTAGTATCTTATAGGGTTGGTGTCACCCAGTGCGGTATCTCATGGTGTCACATCATGGACCCCCTTCCTGCACAAAAATTCAAACCTTTTATAGACAGTCGTGTGCGGTAACTAATGGTGTCAGCACCATGAACCTTCCCGCACAAAAATTCAAAAATTGTATTAAGTCATTTTGATGTCACACCCTCTAATGATGTTACCCGGTGTGGTCCACCCCCACCCCACGTGACGCCACTGGTACCTCCAACTACTTTAATATTCACGTACCTAAAACTACCTTTAACGATTTGGCATACCTCTACACTGATACTAATACCAATACTTCATCGCTCATTAATGTAATGCTGAATTAAAAACCTTTTGCCTGCCGGAGAGAGAAAGAGAAAACATACTACACAATATTAACTCTAGGTTTCATTTAAATTGCTTCATTAATAAGCAAATTGCTGTTTGTATGCGATAAGACTTCTCACTAGTGCCATAAATATGATAAAGGGACTAATTCACATCAGACTGGTTGTCAAAACCATATATTGTGTATCAGTTAATGGTATGATATTTCATGGACTCTTCACATAAAACAATAATAAATGCATGAGAGATGGTTGCTTCAACAGTAAAAGGGAATATGGCATCTATAACTGTATACCAGTTACAGGTTCTGTTGTCCTTTCGCACTGGGCCTTAAAGTGGCCAAGTGTAGTCTTCTTCGCGGTAGGGAATTAAATTCTCTATAGCCGTCAATTTCCTCTTAATATTTCGATTCCAGACACGTTTCGCCTGCTCCAATATCTAACTAAAGATATCCAATTTACTGTTCAACCATCCCGATATAGGACCGATCCAGGGGACTAAATTCAATGCAATTGAATTAGGTGCGCACACTGAGCTGAAGTGAAATATGAATTTATCTCCACTCAT
Source organism: Potamilus streckersoni (assembly GCA_016746295.1). Classification (NCBI taxonomy): domain Eukaryota; kingdom Metazoa; phylum Mollusca; class Bivalvia; order Unionida; family Unionidae; genus Potamilus; species Potamilus streckersoni. Next base: position 1,427,599 of record JAEAOA010001832.1, read on the forward strand.
CCATGAACGGGCAAAGCTTCATGTAGAATAACGTGGGATTATCACTACAATGTACATATGAAAATCACAGCATATTAATATAAAACGCATACCAGATATTAAGCCATTAGAAAGGCGGCAAAAGCATGTTGGGCGGACAGGTGCAAACGATTTCGTCTGCTGAGAGCAACAAGCACATGCACGTCATAAAATGTCCCTGTCTGAACGTAGAGAATATAAGGTAAGACGAGCCATTCTCTCTCTCTCTCTCTCTCTCTCTCTCTCTCTCTCTCTCTCTCTCTCTCTCTCTCTCTCTCTCTCTTTGAGTGTAAATTTGTGTTGTCCAAAGTACCTTCTCGAAACGGGAAAATGTTATGTTCGAGTGCGCTACAATTTTTTTACTTTCTATATTACAATTCGTTGCATTTGAAGGTTTATTTACATGTTCGGGAAAAGTACTTTTATCATAGCCTGAAAGGGCAAATTGTGCTCAGGCCCAGCTTTATGTATCCTGACGTTTCCGTCATTTCCTCTGAATGTTTTGAAACACTGAATACCTTTTAATACTTTACCAATTCAACAAATTTTATATTTCACATGACAGGAAAAACTATATGGAGACCTTCCGCCCCAGGCACAAACAAATCTTTAATAGTCTGTTTCAGTACAAATATCGTACGACATACGAATCCGCCACTTTTGGTTGCGACAATCGAGCTAGTTTGGCAGAGCTGGAAATCCAAGTTTTCAAAGTATCGTTATTGTACTGTATACATTTCTATATGATATTTTGCTACAGTTATTTCGTTTTGTGTTAACTTTAAACTTCATCTGCTTAGTAAAGTCTTTGACACAACACCATCCGTACTAGTGCGGTTTAAAAATGTCAAAAGTCAAAGGAGAGATTTGTGAATCATTTCGATTTGATGAGATTGCACATTTACTATTATTTTCCCCAGGTGTATTCAAGCACAAGAGTTTTACTTTACCAATTTATTTGAGTCATTTGCATGTCAACACCTATATAAATGCAGTCAATTAATTGAGCCAAAATTAGTCAACTGTTTATTGTACATCTGCAAGCCAAAGCAGTGTCTCTTCGCTTCAAGGGCAATGAACTGTGACATGTCTTTCCACCTGAAAGCACAGTAGGTCCTTTTTTAAAAGAAGATTTGAAAGAAACTAGGTCGGGTTTTAGATAATATATTTGGTGTCCGCAACCCTGTTGATCATTGCCACCCAGACTGTTTTAGTACTAGACAACTTTTTGAAGTTTGTCCACAAATATTTGAGATGTCAACAAAATTATAGTTAATAAAATTCTGATTGTTTTAGGGAAAATCAATAAAACATCGCATACATTGCTTAAAACTGTGCAAACTCTCTCTCTCTCTCTCTCTCTCTCTCTCTCTCTCTCTCTCTCTCTCTCTCTCTCTCTCTCTCTCTCTCTCTCTCTCTCTCTCTCTCACACACACACACACACACACATAAATGTCGCAGGAACGATGGGAGATGAACCGTATCGATGGAATTGCTCACGTGGATTAGAGCAAGCACTTAAAGTAAGGATGCAGCACGTTCGTTATCTACACTGTACTGGCCTGAAATGGGATCACATTAAATATGTCGAAGTTTGTCCACAAATATTTGAGATGTCAACAAAATTTGAGCTAATATATTGATCTGGTTGTTTGTTTAAGGTAGAAGCAGAAAATATCTCGAGTAATGCTCTGATGCTGAAGTTCTAACACTCTCTCTCTCTCTCTCTCTCTCTCTCTCTCTCTCTCTCTCTCTCTCTCTCTCTCTCTCTCTCTCTCTCTCTCTCTCTCTCTCTCTCTCTCTCTCTCTCTCTCGTGTTCGTTATCTGCATTATTATGACAGCGGTTGAATCACACACCAGGAGTTCGTCGTCCTCATCAGACGAAATGTGTATCTAATTTCTTACTCACGAATGGAATTGTGGACCAGTATTTCTAAAACGGATAGTTTAATGTTTGGATGAATTATATTTGTCGAATACCATGGTACTGTAAAGATTTGTATATTCGTGTCTTACAAAATTCGAGTAGTATAATCTCGTTTATTTGCACGATTTTGAATTGGCCACCTGTCATCATTGAATGTTTCGTTAATTCATATACGCACAGCTCATTTGTTTTGTAATTGGGTAGCTTTTTTTCATGGACGGATACCTTACAATAATCTTAAAAGTGAAAAGCATCAGTTCGGCAAATTATTAAGCAGGCCCAATTATATACTTCTAGATTAGACATTATTTTAGGTCAGTATTATACCCCTCTCTCTCACCACCACCCCCGGAAAAAAATACATGAATATGAGCTTTGCGGAGGCTTTTTACGGCTTTGTCTTAACCTTTCCTTGTTTATAAAAAGTCATTTAGTGTGTTTTAAATAGCATTATTCTCCATGGGGATAAATCGATTAGAAATCCTTTCCCTGTAGAGCTGCGATAGCTCAATTTCTACGGCGTTGGATTTGTAATCCATGGATAGCGGGTTTAGTACCCGCCTATGTAAGCCTGAGTCTGTTACCTCAAGATGTCCTTTAGAAATGTTCAGATTTCCTCAGAATTATATAGCAAATATGGTGTTGAAATTGCTTTTAAAAACCAAACTCCGACAGCAATCTTCCCTCGCACAGCATTAGCATAATAGGGAACATCGTATTCAAAGGAAGCAAAACCAAAGAAAATAAAATATTTGCTTTTAACATAAAATGCTCTGTAAACGTTTGTTAGTCTGGATTTTAATTTCCATAGCATTCCAGTTGAACTGGGGTTTAATCGTATTTATGTCCTATCATCCGAGTTCTATCTGTCATTTTGGACTAACATGATTCTACTTAAACAAAAAAACACTGAGAATACAATTGATTTTTGTTTTGTTATGTTGATGCCAAGATATTTAATATATCGATAATGTCAACTTTTACAAAAGATTATAAGATTTTTGCTCAATGTATAGCAAACATGAAAAATTTTGTATTTAAAAAAAAAAAACTATTATCTGAGGTTTTCCTTCCATAGCGGGGTCGAAAACTATTTCCTCGTATTCAGAGTATTCAGACGTTATGTGTCCTCGCAGTGAAATATGGTTGGAGAATGGAAATGTTAATTTTAGCAAAATGAACTAGTTTGAGTTTGGAAATTATTTATAAAGGAACGTAATACAATTTAAAGGAAAGAAGAGATAAACTCATTTTTTTATTAAAAAAAGGGAAAGACAAGAACTTTATAAGCGTAAAACCCAATCAGAGCAGTTTGGTTGGTGAAAATCGATGCAAATTGGTATAGTTTGTTAATACCCTAATTGTATGTTGACAATACGTATCAAACTGCGAACAGTGTGTCTGTCGCATGTTCTAATTGGATGCACGAACAATCACGATAATATACGCCGACTAAGTAGTATGCATTTTGAGTGTGCAGGACCAGTTAGTAAACTGTTGATTAACAGTAAATTATAACTACCATAGAGCGCTTTGTCCCTTTTTTATTTTCAATAAATGTTAATTTAATATTCACTAGAAGACCAACGACAGTACCTAAAATATCAATTAATTTTAAATTCATTTGTTGATCAGATGATCTGCCGTCAGCGAACAGAAGGCTAAAATCGTCTAATAGTAAACATGTATTTTTACATGTGTTAGTACCTGTCTGGCGTAACGTATAGGATTACAGCTATTGAATATATTATTGCAATATATGTAAATTTGCCTACACATTCAACATGAACTAGTAATGGTTTATATAAAAATCACTGCTGTATAAACAGCTAAGTTTCTATGAACCTTTCATCACTCCAGTTTTGTAAGATGCCAATAGTATTTGCAAGGAGAACAGTTATTGACGACGATTAAAATATGATTTGAAACATAACGAAAAAATCAACTATGCATAACTAATTTACAGTTGATATACAGTGATAAGAGGTCTCTGACTGGATAATATATGAATTTTACTACAACCTCAAATATCAATAGTGTTATCATGTGACTAATTAAAACTGATACAGGTTTCATGTGTATCTATGTTAAATGTCAAGAAAAAACGCTAAGATATGAAGGATAACCAAGTTTTACGATACAAAAGATGATACAATTGACTATACAAATGACGATACAATTGACTACAAATGATGATACAATTGACTACAAATGATGATACAATTGACTACAACTGATGATACAATTGACTATACAAATGACGATATAATTGACTACAAATGATACAATTGACTATACAAATGACGATACAATTGACTACAAATGATGATACAATTGACTTCAAATGATGATACAATTGACTACAAATGATGATAAAATTGACTACAAACGATGATACAATTAGCTATACAAATGATACAATTGCCTATACAAATGATGATACAATTGACTACAAATGATGATACAATTGACTACAAATGATGATACAATTGACTACAAATGACAATACAATTGACTATACAAATGATGATACCATTGACTACAAATGATGATACAATTGACTACAAATGATGATACAATTGACTACAAATGATGATACAATTGACTACAAATGATGATACAATTGACTATACAAATGACGATACAATTGACTACAAATGATGACACAATTGACTATACAAATGACGATACAATTGACTACAAATGATGATACAATTGACTATAAATGATGACACAATTGACTACAAATGATAAAATTGACAACAAACGATGATGATACAATTAGCAATGCAAATGATACAACTGTCTATACAAATGATGATACAATTGACTACACATGATGATACAATTGACTACAAATGATGATACAATTGACTATACAAATGATGATAAAATTGTCTATACAAATGACGATACAATTGACTATACAAATGATATAATTGACTACAAATGATGATACAATTGACTACAAATGATAAAATTGACTACAAACGATGATACAATTAGCTATACAAATGATACAATTGCCTATACAAATGATGATACAATTGACTACAAATGATGATACAATTGACTACAAATGATGATACAATTGACTTTACAAATGATGGTACAATTGACTATACAAGTGATGATACAATTGACTATACAAGTGATGATGCAATTGACTATAAATGATACAATTGACTACAAATGATGATAAAATTGACTATACAAATGATGATAAAATTGTCTATACAAATGATGATACAATTTGACTAAACAAATGATGATACAATTGACTATACAAATGATGATATAATTGACTACAAATGATGATACAATTAGCTATACAAATGATACAATTGACTATACAAATGATGATACAAAGTATCGACTATACAAAAGATGATACAATTGACTATACAAATGACGATACAATTGACTACAAATGATGATACAATTGACTACAAATGATGATACAATTGACTACAAATGATACAATTGACTATACAAATGATACAATTGACTATACAAATGATGATACAATTGTCTATACAAATGAAGATACAATTGACTATACAAATATGATACAATTGACTATACAAATATGATACAATTGACTATACAAATGATGATACAATTGACTACAAATGATGATACAATTAGCTATACAAATGATACAATTGACTATACAAATGATGATACAAAGTATCGACTATACAAAAGATGATACAATTGACTATACAAATGACGATACAATTGACTACAAATGATGATACAATTGACTACAAATGATGATACAATTGACTACAAATGATACAATTGACTATACAAATGATACAATTGACTATACAAATGATGATACAATTGTCTATACAAATGAAGATACAATTGACTATACAAATATGATACAATTGACTATACAAATGATGATACAATTGACTACAAATGATGATACAATTGACTACAAATGATGATACAATTAGCTATACAAATGATACAATTGCCTATACAAATGATGATACAATTGACTACAAATGATGATACAATTGACTACAAATGATGATACAATTGACTACAAATGACGATAAAATTGACTATACAAATGATGATAAAATTGTCTATACAAATGATGATACAATTGACTATACAAATGATGATACAATTGACTATACAAATGACGATACAATTAGCTATACAAATGATACAATTGACTATACAAAAGATGATACAATTGACTGATACAATTGACTATAAAAATGATACAAGTGACTATAAAACTGATGATACAATTGACTATACAAAAGATGATACAATTGACTATACAAATAATGATACAATTGACTATACAAATAATGATACAATTTACTATACAAATAATGATACAAGTGACTATAAAACTGCTGATACAATTGACTATACAAAAGATGATACAATTGACTATACAAATAATGATACAATTGACTATACAAAAGATGAATCAGTTGACTATACAAATAATGATACAATTGACTATACAAATGATAACATTATATATCAGCAACAGAATAAAAGGATGCCCAGAGTTTGCAAAGATACACACTTTTATTCCAATTTAATAGTTTATTCACAACGGGCGATGATGAAAAGAATGTTTGTAAAGCAATTGGTTTTAAAAATGTTTTAATGATAGAGGATTTAAACTCTGAAATGTAAAAATTAATGCTTGTTGGATCACAAGGAAAATTGTCAGAAAATGAATTTATTAAAGTTGTACAATTATGAGATCAATACAATTAAAATTGCTTGTTTATGTGTGGCAACACTCATTTTTGGGTTGATGAGATAATAGATCATCTTCGGAACACGTGCTGAGACTGCTCTAGAGTTATTAACCTCAAAATAGATCATTCGGGATACCTTGGCTTCGTAGACGCAGTCTATGCAGGATACTTGCTTTTGTACCATCACCATCCAAATAATTTCGAAAGTTTACCACTAAAGTTAGTTTAATTAGTTTAATTAGCTTAATTGGTTTAATTAGGTTTTCTCGCTTCCTTAATTATATCATCCAAATATCCAAACATTTATCATCCATGCAGTATTGGTCTCTTTGTACACATCAACCGGTAATTCGTGTTTGTGCATCGTATCTTTCTTCGCAGAGACTTCGCTATGACATGATAAAATGGATTCTCTGTGTAGGTGCGTCTTCGCTTTAAAACCACCTTTTGACTTTAACTTTCGTCTCTTCCTCCATTAAAAAAATTCTCGTTTGTCCTTCACTTTTTGCATTATTTGTTTCCTATTTATTTAGGGGTCCCGAGTGGCCGAGTGGTCTAAAGCGCTCTCCGTTACGGATCACTGCCATCTCACCTGTTTGCGTGGGTTCGAATCTAAGATTCGGCGAATGTGGATGTGTGAGAAAGCTTGTCAGTAGCTTCTCGTGGGTCGGCGGTTTTTTCCGCGGATTTCCCGGTTTCTTCCTCCACCTTCTAATACTGGCCGCCATGTATAGCCTATCGTGTGCTGAAAAATGCGTTAAGCCCAACAACAACTATTTATTTTTCATTCTTTGTATCTCTTGTATCTGTCTGTGTGGTTCTCGTTGATCATGAAGTGAATTCTTGATTGATTGCGTTGTCACTCACTGTTTTGTGTATCATGTCGTCAGTGTTGTTGAACCTACTAATGGCAGAAGTTATTATTTCATCATATTTTGAAAATACCCTGTAAATCGACTTTTTCTTAAAAGCTACAACAAATGCTAACTATACTGCTCCAAACCCAAACGGTGAGCTATTTCGGCAGCACCTGACCATGCAGGTGGCCTAAATAGTCCGCCTCGGATGCGGGAGGTCACAGGTTCGAACACCGGCTGAGTCATACCAAAGACTTATAAAAATGGTACAAGCAGCTGCCTCGCTTGGCGCTTGGCATAAAGAGGTTAATTTTAGGACTGATCGGCCTGGTGTCAGGATAAAGAGAATTGGTTGGACATCATGCTACATGCCTGAGGCATCATACCTCGGTGCTAGACATCGCTAGAAACTGCCACACTGCAGACATTGTAGCGATACTACAGAAAAATTGTTATATATACACACACACATACACGCACATATACACACACCTGATCCAGCTGCTGCTGTTCATATATCGTGCAAATTTAGCCATGCTACCCTCAACCATGCTAATCTCGACCCAATTCAGTTTTAATCTCATTAATTTTTTGGCACTGTAGAATGTAGACAATTATCCCGCCTGTATGTTGCACTGATGTTGCGCTGTGCCGTCAACGAAGGAGTATAATAGCGTGTAGGATATGAATGAAGTGCACAGTGCTATCAAGAATGGAGTATAAGGGCAGTGTAAGATATGAATGGGTGCACAGTGCCTTCAGGCATGGAATATAAGGGCAGTGTATGATGTAAATGAGGTGCACAGTGCCTTCAGGCATGGAGTATAATGGCAGTGTATGATGTAAATGAGGTGCACAGTGCCTTCAGGCATGGAGTGTAAGGGCAGTGTAGGATATAAATGAGGTGCACAGTGCCTTCAGGCATGGAGTATAATGGCAGTGTATGATGTAAATGAGGTGCACAGTGCCTTCAGGCATGGAGTGTAAGGGTAGTGTAGGATATAATGGAGTGTAAGGGCGGTGTAGGATATAAATGAGGTGCACAGTGCCTTCAGGCATGGAGTGTAAGGGCAGTGTAGGATATAAATGAGGTGCACAGTGCCTTCAGGCATGGAGTGTAAGGGCAGTATGGGTATAAATGAGGTGCACAGTGCCTTCAGGCATGGAGTATAAGGGCAGTGTATGATATAAATGAGGTGCACAGTGCCTTCAGGCATGGAGTATAAGAGCAGTGTAGGATATAAATGAGGTGCACAGTGCCTTCAGGCAAGGAGTGTAAGGGCAGTGTAGGATATAAATGAGTTGCACATTGCCTTCAGGCATGGAGTATAAGGGCAGTGTATGATGTAAATGAGGTGCACAGTGGCTACAGGCATGGAGTGTAAGGACAGTGTAGGATATGAATGGGTGCACAGTGCATTCAGGCATGGAGTGTAAGGGCAGTGTAGGATATAAATGAGTTGCACATTGCCTTCAGGCATGGAGTATAACAGCAGTGTAGGATGTAAATGAGATCACTTGGTACTTTTTCTCCTATGTACATTTGCGAAATTCACAGCTGGTTGGAATGGTAAATGATTGTGCACACTTTGTATTTGACATGATTTCATTGACCCTGTAGATATTTTGCTCTTTTGGAGGGTAAGATGTTGTTCTTGTTGTTTGGGGCTTTTTGTTCCATATAAAAAAGTTATTTCTAATATGATGGTAACATTTTTCTTGGACTTGCTTTTCAAAACGAAAATTTTCGTTGTTTACATGTTTAGCAGATGTGTAGCCCTTTGCACCTGAAGCACTCATTCCCTGAACTTTTATGGCAAAGTTTCATTGACTATCGTGTGTACTCAGTTATGAAGGCGTTAAAAGAAACTGCGATGATTAGATTTTTAATATCTTCAATATCAATGTTTGATGGTGACCGGTTGTAAACCCCAATACCTTTTTCAAAACCATGGGGTAGGCTGCCTTACAACAGAGTTTAATGTTGCATGCTAAACTGTAATGATGATGGGTTTTTTAATTTCATAGATCTTTATCAGTAGATAAAAGATATGCTATTTACTATTAAAATAAAGTTAAAGCAATTATCAATGTGAGTTTGATTTTACCTTTGCATAGTATTAGCAATATTGTCGGTGAAAATGCCAGTATGTTTATAAGGTAATAAATTGTTAATTAAGCAAAAACGGAATAATTAGTTTTATCACTTCTCCATACTATAGTACTGTTTGTTGGTGTACCTATTGACATCTTAAAAAATTTACCTTCCTTAGCACGCTGTTAGAACATACGTAAATAGGTTTTTTTATATATTTTTTTTTAAAATGAGTTTTGTTTCACTCGATATTTCCGTGTAGGTAAAAGCTATGCTATTCATTATTTGGAAAAGCTAAGCATTTCTGGTATTGGGTTCTATGTATAAAATTTGTCTCCACATGCTGTACCAGCTTTGCTATTGTTAGTATTGTTATTTAAACAGCTCTCTAACATTACGTTTTGCATAAGTTTTGCCATTTCATTGGATTTTATAAACAGAAAGAACATTTTGTTTTGACGCAAGGAACAGTATAGCTAAAATAGTTAAAACGACCACTTTTTAAAAAAAATCATACGATATTTAAACGTCGCCACCGTGTGCCATTTCTTTCACGCATGTGCCTTACATTGTAGGTGTAACGTGCTGAAATAACACTTGCAGCATCTTGTGATGTTTTAGTTTTTCTTTTTCTTTCTTCGCTAATTCAGATTTTGTTTATTAGAATTCACGTGAACGTTTTCCAAGCTGCATGCTATGTATACTCTACGTCGATCCTTTGGGGGATGGGATGTGACCGTTTCAAGTTTATTTGTTTGTTTTTGTTGCTAACTTTAAAATGATATTACGTTTTGTCTTGTTCACCTTCTATTTATTTGACAAGGCACTTTGAGTAGCGAAACCATTTCAAATTTAACTGAGACATAAGAGACGGTAACAAGGCGTGACCAAAATGCGAAGATGTAGAGAAATTATTGACTTTAAAGTAACTAACGCTCTTGTAAGCCTTCCCAAAAGGATTACAACAAAAGAAAATTGAATGTATAAAACATAGTGCATGTGAATGAATGCAGTAAACTAAATTACAGTGGTGCTGAAAGTGTAAGATTAATTTACTTAACAAGAATTAGACTTTGATGAGCGTTCTGACAAAATATCATTGCATACGACTTCGAAATTACCAGGTGTCTCATGGATTGACTTCTACTGAAGTGACTAAACTCCACCAAAGCCGAAGATGTCAGTGAAATATGACATTCTCATTGATCATTTCATTACATGTTCCCCATTTGATTTCGTTCGCTTCAGGACAGCAAAAAAAAAAAAAAAAAAAAATTCCAGTAGCCAGCACAAGAGATATGAAAAAATGTGACATTTTATTTTAGAAATTCACTTTCCTCTGAGGCACTCGTAAAATTAGAGCTTCTATAACAAGGCTTGTCAGAGGTGCAAATGTATCAATAAATAAAGCCACAACAGCACATATTTTTAGTATTTCATAAACGTATCCTTCTGTTCTCAGATCAGTACGTTTGAAATGTATTAATATCGCACTCACATCAGATATAGGTAGTCCCAATTTGAATTGAGCTGCAAACTAATCAGTGAAGAAAACTTCTAAGTTGAGTACCAAATATCCAGTGAAGAAAACCTCTTAAAGTCCAAATAACAAATGAAGAAAGTCTCTCTATTGAATGCCGAATATCCCGTGGATAAAGCCTTTAGGCTAAATGCCAAATATCAAGTTAAGAAAGCCTATGCGTTGAATGTCAAATATTCAATAAAGGAAGCGTCTCCCTTGAATGCCGAATATCGAGAGAAAAAAGCATCTATATTGAATGCCAAATATCAAGTGAAGAAGCCTTTAGGTTGAATGCTAAATATCAAGTGAAGCAAGCCTCTGCGTTAAATGTCAAATATCCAGTAAAGAAAGCCTTTAGGTAGAATGTCAAATATCCAGTGAAGAAAGCCTTTAGGTCGAATGCCAAATATCCAGTGAAGAAAGCCTTTAAGTCGAATGCCAAATATCCAGTGAAGAAAGCCTTTAGGTCGAATGTCAAATATTCAGTGAAGAAAGCCTTTAGGTTAAATGCCAAATATCCAGTGATGAAAGCCTTTAGGTTGAATGCCAAATATCAAGTGAAGAAAGACTCTACGTTGAATGCCAAAGATCCAGTGAAGGAAGCATCTACGTTGAATATCAAATATCCAGTGAAGAACGCCTCTACGTTGAATGCCAAATATCCAATGAAAAAAATCTATAAGTTGAATACCAAATATCCAGTGAAGAAAGTCTATAAATTGCATACCAAATATCCAATGAAGAAAGCTTTTAGACTGAAACCAAATATCCAGTGAAAAAAGCCTCTGCGTTGAGGCAAATGAACCGTCACATTATATATCAGATGCACGAAACTTTGCTCGTAAGTGTACTACCAAATTATATTCTAATCCACTTAATCTCGCATAAAATGTCGTCTTTGGGCGAATGTACTGAACCATGTATGACCAAATTTTATTCAACAGTTCGTATCTTCATCTAGAAGCAGCAAAACATCATCATTGTGAACACAACAAAATTGTGTCCCCAAAGTACCACAATGCTTAATGACAACTACCACTCCACTCCCATCAAATAAAAAAGTGAATAATTTTGGAACTTTGCCATTACAAACTATGAACTAATAGTCAGCCCGTTTATCAGAGTAAATTTAGTGAAATCAGAACTGCTGTCACAAGTGTCTTAATAAAAAAATTGACATGCCGTCTTCGCATATTATATCGTCACCCGTGTCTTAATAGAAAATCTGACATGCTACCTTCACATTTATAGTGTCTCGTGTCTTAAGATTTGATATGATGCCTTCACATATCATACAAGTCGACATATGTACTTGCAAAGCCATGTGGAATGGAAACTCCACAATAAGCTGCAGAAAATAAAACCCATTATTGCTAAGCGGCAAAACTCGTGCAGAATAGAGTTAATGTCATTTATTTCCGCACTCACATGTGGCACACTTAGTTGAATGATGATGCGTACCTTCTAAAGGGTGAACCTTTACCAGAGTGCACACTCGGCCAGTGTGTACTTATAGTGAGCAATTATTCTGAGTGTATCGACTTCCATCCTGTGCGAAACAAGGATTTTAATGGGAACTCATAAAACGCTTTTTGATTATATATCAGAAGATAAAATCACGAAGTTTCTCTTTTTAAAAAAGACTGGTTGTATAATAACTGTTGACCCTATATTTTCACGTTTTGTTATTGTTCATGTTTTGCCCTTGTGTGTGTTTTTATATCTGTTAAAGAATTTTTACTTTTTAATACCTTATCTTCTTGATTTAGCTTTTTTACGTTTATTTGGAATGGTTTACTTACCTAATGTTTATGCAATTTTTACCAAATCTTTGGAACATTGCATTTGATTGTCACTATATTACCAGGTTTGTGATAAAAGTGCCGTTAAACTCATTGGTTGGCTTGCTGAAAACATGACTAATAGGGACTGGTTTGAAATCTGCCATCGGACGAACCTGGGTAGGCTGTTGTAACGTGTCCTTGGGCAAAGCTCGTCAATTGCCTCGGCACTAAATACCATACGTGTGTTGCTGTGCCACAAAGCACCAAATCATGTCCATACCTATACATATTGTCCATGATAACACCCAGATCTTGTATGGTTATGAGACATCTTCTTGACTCCGCCCATGATCAAGTGTCGGGCAAAAAATGTACAATATTTACTCTCTATGCTTAGTACAGTGAAGTGAAGGTTCCGGAATGAAAGGAGGTGAATGCCCCTTATATGGAGTACATTTTTATACAGTTCACACTCAAAATCAAATACAAATATAATTCCAGCACAAAATCAAATACAAGTGACTTCGCAGAGAAAATTCTAGGACGTTTTGATTAACTAAGAGATTTACTGCCTTTTGAAAACAAAAGGTAATTAAATTTGACGTCCTATTCAGAAATTATGGTTATAAATTAGACATGGACTTTGTAAGTTTATATGCAATAGATTCATGTGGAGATAGTAATGTTGAAACCTGTATCAAACCCAGAGACGGACACGGCAATGTAGTCTGACGATCACGAAAATGGCGGTATGAGGCTTTTTAAAACATTATTTAAGACAGACGAGCAAGAATACTGAGATGCAAATAAGACGTTTTGTAAGAGAATCATACAATTTTAAACTACATTATTATTATGAACAAATTTCAAGCTGAGAACATCAAATTGCAGTGACACTTTTATTCATCACACAACAGGAAACAGAATTAAAGAATTAGGTACATGCTGTTGAATTTGTCGATTCACAATGGTACCAATGAAATCTAGTGTTTAAACGTATTAAAAAAAAGTTCCGAGTGTTTAATAAAAAGAAAAAAGGTTCGAGTCTCGGGTTTGGTTAATGCATTTTTGTGAGAAAGCTTGCTAGTAGCTTCTCGTGTGTCGGTGGTTCTTTCCAGGGTTACTCCTTCATCATTTATAATGGCCGCCATAAATAGCCCATCTTGTGCTGAAACGTGGCGTTAAACCCTACAACAACAAAAGAAAAAAAAACGTTAGCAGAGAAAGATGTCCAAACAAAACAGCTAGATTGAAATTTAAAAACCATACCTCTCCCACACACTTAGAGGGATAGTTTTGAGAATGTTTTTAAAAGTGTGATCATATTTATTATAGTCACTGTAATAAATGAATACATCAGTTCTCTCTCTCTCTCTCTCTCTCTCTCTCTCTCTCTCTCTCTCTCTCTCTCTCTCTCTCTCTCTCTCTCTCTCTCTCTCTCTCTCTCTCATTGCTGTAAGTTTCCATTAAGAGGATTTTTTTCTTCTTGTGTCATTAGTGGAGTCGTTATTAACTAATAATGGCAGTATCATAATTGGTAGGGGAATGAAAGGGTGAAACTTAAAAATAGATTTTACTAACGTTGGATCATTTTTATCTATTCGATGCATTGATGAAACTTCATTACTAACGGTTGATGTTGACAATATCAAGTTTAAATTATTCTGCCAAGCTAATTATCACATTATAATTTGTGGCTGTTTATGGAGTCAGATTTTAAAGCATTGTTATCAACGATTTCAAATGGTTTGTATGCGAAAATATAGGTTGTCTATTATATTTTTATCTCATTATATGCATTTACTGTGTGTAATTCGTTTAGGGAATTCAACAAATTTTATTTGTGTTAAATTGAATCCCGGAATCAGCGAAAGGTTCTTTATAATTCTTCCATTGTGTTAGGCGCAGCCGCGTGTACCTAAATACAGTCCACTCCAGTACATTGGTAAGTATTTATCTGCACTGCAGATCATGTTGCTGGTGTACGCATATTTGCATATATATTTTACTGATGCTATAAATATCCCTAATCATGTACGTTACGCGTGGCAGTTCGTTATATTGTGAAAATATCTGTTAACTAGACAAATATATTTAGTGCTCGTTGTTCCGCTCGCAGCTAAGCAGTTCATCCAGTTTTTCTTTATAATTAGTTTGCTTTAGGAGTTTTAGAGTAAATGTTAAGCATAAATGTACGCTTTGTAATTAACCATCCAGTTAACATTTATCGAATGCAAATCAGGGGATATCTCCATATTCCAAATATAATTAACTGTCATAAATAAAATAATTTTAAAATGTATACTACCCAGTTCTTTGTTTGGACGTCCAACTTAACAAATCATTGGTGTGATTTGGTATTGTTTCGTATTTTCTCTGCACACAGACACATCTACTCTGTACCATCGTAAATAACTATCCAATTTTTGACAATATCTATATTACACATATCAACTCAAAAAAGGCGTATGTATGTTAAGAGTAACACAACAATTCCAAACACTTGGCTCCATGACTTTGGAAGTTTTTTTTTTTTTTTTTTTTTTTTTTTTTTTTTTTTTTTTGTCATGACTTGCTTAGGTCAGTTTAATATTTGTATACATTGTAATTAAAACTAAAGAAATGTTGTCAACAATGTTATTGTTGTTGTTTTGGGGTTTAACGCCATTATTCATCTATACACCAAATCCAGTATAACTGGCGGAGGAAAAACCAGAGAAAACATCGGTAAGAACCACCGACCTACGGGAAGCTACTGCCAAGCTTTCTCACACACCCATAACGGCCAAGCCGAGATTTAAACCCACACAGACAGAGGGGAGATGAGTGATTGGTCGTAAGGAAATGTGTTAACATGTATTTTGTTTTTTCAAAACATATCGGTTGTGCTTGACTTTTGTGCTTTAGTTGTCAAATCTTCAGTTTCAAAGGTACGTAGGTTTGTGTCACATTCTTTAATTTTGGAGTTAAGTAAATATTGGATGTAGTCCGCAATCACAGAGTTAAGTAAATATTGGATGTAGTCCGCAATCCCATAATGCCTAACTAGAAGTGATCGGTTTCGAAAATAATAACATAACAAAAATAAAATAAAAAATAAAAACCACCAAAACTTTCGAAGCTTCAGACACACATTTATTGCAAAGGCAAGTAGAGTAAAGTAATATTCTGTACATGGTCACATCACTGTAACAGACACGCTAGAGTCTGATTATCAGATTCGAACTTGAGCCTTTTCGGTCACGAGACCAGCACGCTAACCATTGATCAAATGCTGCTCCCTGACGAATCTTCAGCCACTGTGTAATGCCGCTTGAAGGTAGCGCATATGGATGATCTTTAACTGGTTTCTGGTAATTACTAGCGATAGTACTGTAAATAAAGTTCGATCGTTACATTTCCCGTATCCATGCATTTATTCCGATATGTACACTATTCCCTACAATGCTTCATGGCCTGGGGTAATGAGCCAGTTGTAATGAGAAGTCGTCACCTTTATTAAGTTTTGATAGGGATCCAAAATACAAATAGATTGTGCCACATACTGATTAAGTCCCGATATACAATAACATATACCCTACGAACCTAATTTCATGGTAAGTTTTTTTAATGCCAGTGTTATTAAGATTATATATATATATATATATATATATATATATATATATATATATATATATATATATATATATATATATATATATATATATATATATATATATACAGTGAAATCTACTGAAAAAGAGATCTCAATACAAAGCGCACCTGCTCATAGGGATTATCATTATGGCGTTGCCTTAATTTTTCATGCTTCTTTTGAATCTTTGTAATTTTCCATGAAATATATTAAGATTGGATACCTGTTGTTATAAAGAGATAGAAATGTAACAATTTTATCCAACAAAACGAAAATGCTTTTCCGGGGGTTTGATGGGGAAACATGTCAGCCTTTAAGTTTTATGGATGTAGACCAAAACAAGTTTTAGATGTGAAATAGGGAAGGGGGCAATGCCAAGTGACGCCCCAACATCATTCCCCTATGTGTAGGCGCTTATGGCTGATATATCACAAAAGTGAAAAGGTTTGGGTGCTATTTACGTTACCACAACATTGTTTCGAAACTGGCAACAACATGTGCAAAAGCCAGTACGGTAACATCAATGTATTATGCATGCATCATTTTATATCGTGGAGTCAGTGAAGCGCCGCGAGGCGTACTTCGGGTCGACGTCAATCTCCGCAATTGCCGTGTTTCTGCTGCGACGATTGATTTATTTATGACTCATGCTGTCTATACGAACATATCTTAAACGAAACACTTCAAACGTAGGTTATACTATCCTGTTGAATAGTATATAGTTTTCAACAATATATATATATATATATATATATATATATATATATATATATATATATATATATATATATATATATATATATATATATATATATATATATATATATATATATAAAGATGGTATGATGTATTATCCGGTATGATCATCCTACTAATTCGCATAAAAATGTATTGTTACTATTCGAGGATGTTGGGTTGGGGAGGTGTACAAATGTGCAAGTTCCATAATAAAAATGTGTACAAACAATTTGGCAAACACTGGGCAAAAATATAAATCCCGACAGAATTCCAAAGACTTTGACAAATATATATTATGACGCATTAACTCACCAGTAATTCAATGATTGTTCAGCGGTCTTGAAGGATTTTTGATACGCATTGGCTGATTGACAGTTATCAGTTAAGTTTGTGAATACTATTTAAACTTGAAATACCAGTGTCCCTTGAGGCCTCGCAATGCATAACTGCCCCCCCCCCTTGCATCCTCCTGCATGTAATCTAATACGTGTAATACGACGTGGCTAATGCGAACGTTTTTCCTTGCCCTAATGTTTGAGTCTTTTCTTTGTTTTGTATTGTGTGCATTTTTGTGATACTCTGCATCGTCAGCACTGTGTTGATGTGCACAGAATAGTTAGCATTGTGCTTATGTGCACTGTAGTCAAAATTGTGCTTATGCGCATACATACATATTAGTGCAGAGTTCTGAGCATGCATGTAATTATGCATGTACGTACGTATGGGGAATTTAAATGCAACTGTAAATATCGATCGATTTCTAAGGTGATATAACAATATTGTAAGTTCAATTTACTTACCTCTTCATTATCTCATGATGTCAAAGTTTTTGGAAGAAAGAGTACAATTGTATATTTTGAAATATTACGCTTTTTATGCGTCTTTGTCAATCTCAAAGCCCCGTGTTGTTTCTCTATTGATATCAACGTTGCCTCAAAAGTTTACTTCTGTTTTGTTTTTCTTTTGTATCATCTTTCATTCTCCGAGGACATTCCAGAAAGGAGGTGGCTTTACTAGTAAATCGGTAGTTATCCTTACCTGCTGAGTATCCCACCCATGTATCACAGACACTTGAGAAATGTCCCCTTGTTGGGCTCTGTGGTGGGTTGGTGAGCACATGTGATGAATATACAACAAAACATAATGGAATTTTTAATATAAAAACAGCATGTCAGCTGAAAAGAAAACCTTTATGTCATTCAGACGATTAATAACATGTTATAGATTAATTTCCGTCCATTTCATCCAATCACTAGATGCATTTAGGCCTCTTGCCGCACTATCTCCAGTTGCATAGTCCGCTACTACATCCCCGTTGGTTTCTACCCCCTACCGATTTCAATAACGGAAACCTTTAATTTGATAAAAAGTGCAAAGAACTTAGTCAATTCATTCATTGATTTATATTTTCTAACCTGAATATGAGAAGAATTGCCATAACATCGTCATCGCCTGGGCGTTTCATGCTTAACGGAAGTTTTCAATGTAATTGACTGACGTGCTTGAGAACCATTTCCAGTTTATGGACCAGTCCATATTCAGCAAAAAGGTGCATACGCGACTAAAGATGTACATGCATAAGTCGTCTCTTTCGATATTTACAGCGTCGAATCAAGCAAAGGAAAAGAATGACAAAAATTGCCTTTCACATGGATTTAACAAGCGGTTTCATTAATATGTTCACGTGTGTAAAGGAATATAATTCCAAAGTAAACGTTATGGTAATTTACGGAATTATCCGGCAGTTACCGAATGGGATGAATTAGGTCATTATATTGTCGGATGGAAATAAATTACCCCATAGTGTACGGAATATGACGCCGTGTCCGTTAAGCATGAAAGGTGCAAGAGGATGCCATTATTAGTACCATTCTGGTGACAGTCAGGTTAGAAATTATAAATCAATGATTCAACTGACTTAGTTCTGTGCACTTTTTTTCACATTAAACTTTTTAGTTATGGAATCGGTAGGGGGTACAAACGGGAATGTAGCATCGGACTATAGTCAAAAAGACATCATACTCACCTTCAACAGGCTAACACTATCCAAGAAAATAAAAGTTGGATTCTTGCAGATCACTGAAAGATATACATCCAAATCCACTCCACCTCAATGTTAAGATTTCAGAAATAAGGTAATCACGAAGACTACATGCTCCAAAAGGCCTGTATGTGACCGATGCGGCGAATTTTCCAGTCGAAAACCGAACCGGAAAGTCACCCCACAGTGTATAATGGGTCGAAAAGATCATCACGTTTACTTGGAGGACTGCAAAACTTGGAGACAGGAGAAAGAAATTCACAGGGTGAAATATACGTCAAATGTTTCCTTTCCAGAGGCCAGAAAGATGTAAAAAAAATATATATATATAATCTACCTACATGGTTTCACCTTCTCAACCATTGTTAAGATCAGTCTAAAGGTAACAAAGGATATACAGCCCCAGACAAGTCTAATACAGAACATATGCAAATATCTTTCATTACAGACATCTTAAAAAAAACCCCAGACAACTTTCAATAATGTACCAACATCAAATTCGCCCACTCCCTCTAAGAAAACAAACTAAACTCTGGGAAGCAACACAAGGGTACTGGCGACCCCGTAAAGCTGTATAATAACTTTGGCGGCATTGAGGACGTTGTTGCAGACGAAACTGACCCAGATCCTCGGGTTGGTTCCAGACCAACAAACAAAAAATTTAACCTCATACTTCCTACTGATAAGTGTGTGTGTATGTGTGTGTTCTTTTTCACAGGAAGCAACCTAATTACTACGAAATTTCTACTTTTAAATTTATCATGAGAACGCCATTGTGTAATGAAATTATCGAGGACTTAAAACCAACTACACTGATATTCTGCTGCTTATAAATTAGCGAGTCCCTGCTGTATTAGTAAGAATTTTTTATACATGCCGATAAAGCCATATTTAAAAATTACCCTTTTGTGTGACTCACTGAATGCTGACACCGATTCAGGAGGAGCTTCTGTTGTGGTGAACAAGAAGGTTGATCACAATGTCATTGTTTTAAACACAAATTTACAAGCCGTTGATATAAGCGTCACTCTTCATCGAGCAAATATCTTGCCCTGAAATATATCAAAACCAAAAATATTTTTAAATTCTATCCACTTCGACTCACTATCAATACTTAAGTCGCTCCACAGTAAGATGTTGGAAAATCCATCACTGACCCAACATTCTTATTAAAGAGAGCTTGCTGTTTACCTATCACAGTATACTATGCTGTTGATTATCATGTTCTGTAAAACCCCTAGTGGCCGACTGGTCTAAAGCGCTCACCGTTACGGATCACTGACATGTTGCCTCTTCCTGCGTGGGTTCGAGTCTCGGGCTCAGCCAGTGTGGGTATGTAAGAAAGATTGCCATTAGCATCTCGTAGGTCGCTGGTTGTTCCCGGGGTTTTCCCAGGTTCTTCCTCCACCAATGATACTGGCCGCTATGTATAACCTAAAAATCGTGTTAAACCTACAACAACAACAACAACAACAACAACCAAGTTTTGTTTATATTAAAGGTAACGGTAACGAAAAAGTAGCCCGCACTGCCAAAATAGCATTATCCTTGCCTGGCATAATGAAGTGATGATGTGAATGACAAGCTCCATGTGGTCTAACCCTCCTTAGGCGAATGGTCTCCCTCCTAGTGGTTAGAGTGTCTGCCTCGGATCCGGAAGGTGGCAGGTTTGAACCCCGGCCTAATTATACCAAAGACTTATAAAACTGGTATTAACAGCTCATCAATAAGAGGGTAATGTTAGGACTGGTCGGCCTGGTGTCAGGATAATGTGCCTGGGTGGAATATCGTGCTATGTCTTCGGCAAGATGCTTCTTAGACATCACTATAAACTGCCACATTGTAGACATCGGAGCGATATGACTGAAAAATTGTTAATGCTACACACACACACACATTCATTCATTCATTCATTCATTCATTCATTCATTCATTCATTCATTCATTCATTCATTCCCTCATTCGCTCACTGAAAATAATTTTCCAAATGAATCTTGGAATATTTGTTTGATATTCAGAACTGCAGTGTAAACCACACTCTAGGATAAACAGTAAAAGTTTTTAGGACCAAATTTTGGATTAAATATAATTTTTAATAGGTGGTTTTAACTCTCATCAGACTCGTAATCAGTTCAGAAACTGAGTATTTGGGGGAATTTTGATTGAAAACTTTAATTGAATTACTATTGAATTTGGATGCAATGTTATTGAACTATACAGCAAGTATTCCAAGGATACATGTTTCACGTTTAAATGCAGAAATGAAAAAACAAAGAGAAATTTGATTCGGTCATTACCATCTTCCCTTTACACGTTTTTGAAGTCTATCGTATGCAACCGCTCTCTGATGATACTATTCCCCACCCTGCCAATGTTCGCTTTTTTAATCGGCGCAAGAAAATTGGTAAATAAAAAAATAATTCTTTTATTTCTAGTAGGTTAACAAGTCATTATTTTTGAGAAAACACGTTCTGAAGCATCACAAGTTAGAAATATATTTTACAACAGTCACTGTCATATATCATTATAAAATTTGGGTATTTTTTGTAAATATAGTAATACAGGCGTTAAAAGCATTTGCGTGAAATGTAAAGCATCCATGTAGGTGGACTGCTTTTTTATTTCTTTATACAACGAATAGAGTCAACGTTCCTTCAACATATGTACATAAATGTTTTACGCGTGACGTGGAAACATTGTACTATCACTTCACAATAAAGGTTGATTATCCTTAGTGCATCCCCTAGTTATCGTTGCATAACCATTTTATTTTTAAATTTATCAAGAAAATCGTCGATACATCTCTCTCTCTCTCTCTCTCTCTCTCTCTCTCTCTCTCTCTCTCTCTCTCTCTCTCTCTCTCTCTCTCTCTCTCTCTCTCTCTCTCTCTGTGTGTGTAGACACCCGTTTCTTTTTTCGCGAGATCGCTATGGCGGCCTGTTTAGAGCATCCACCTCGGATGCATAAGGTCCCGAGTTCCAGTCACACGATAGACTTATAAAAATGATACTAACAGATGTCTCCCTTAGTGATCAACATTAAGAAATTAGTGTTAGGACTGGTTGGCTTGGTCTCAGGATAATGTGACTGGGTGGGGCATGATGCTACATGTCTGCGGCACGATGCCCCATTTGTAGACTTCATTATAAACTGCCATACTGTTGACATCGTGGCGATATGACTAAAATTATTAAAGCTATGTTAAACATGTATTTAAAAAACCAACATTTTTTGTGGGTTTAATACATATAAATTTGACTTGCCATGTGTGACATTAGCCATAGCCATATCTTGACTACATTATGATGTATTGAATCTCTAATCTCTCCCTTCAATGGAACCTCAAGAAGTGTTCACGACAAATGATGTTGTCATACGTTTACATTGCGGAGAGTTATAATAGGTGCTCACAAAATAAATGACTTAAGCTCAAAATTTGAATGAAAGTAGTATCTAGCGTTAAGTTATGGACAAGGTTATCCGTTTGACCTTTAAAAGGAGATTGAAAATATCCGAATTCGGAGTTCGTATATTCCTGATGAACTCGGGGACTTGCATACCATTCAGTAAGGTTCACTGGTCTTTAAAATTAATATTGCTGACAACATGTCTTGAAAGGTCATTGCAACATCCACCAAGATGACAACATTGTGAGCTCATCATTAGCGTATCGATTCAAATCAAACCTACAAATGAGAAACCTACATGTTAATCTTGATGGTGGTCGCGTACTGAAAATTCCTGAGCCGATATCGCAAAGTTAAATTATATCTGAATATGTTTCGTGCGACTGATAATTGATAAATCTTTTAACTATTGGTATTTAGACACCAAACCATGCAGATAGGATTTTCTGCTCTTATTTCACCCTTCAGTTTTTATCGTTACTCATTGTCCAATACGAGATTAAAACAATTAGACGGAGACCTGACACGTTATTTCCAGGTACAAGGGGATTATAGCTTCATTAGTATATCTTTCGAACTGGTAATGTCAGTTGCAGAAATAATTAGCTTTGAAGATGTTTGTGCACTCTTAATTTGTTCTTTGACGAACATTTTGTTGAACTGATTTTTTTAAAGCTTCGTGGCTAATTTTAGATGAAACTACTTCCGACAGGGCATGTTTAAACATTTATTTTACAATTCCATGTTGTGTTAAATTGTTTTATTTTATCATTTCCCGACTACGTCATTCTCTAACTAAAACTACAAAAATGTGGCTTGTACTTAAATATCTGTACAATAATGCGTTTCTTTTAGCATCTGATCTTTGCTATTATTGGCGTGGCATGAAACTAAATTGGTACGATCATCGTTTTATAACACCGGCCTCTTTATTCGACGCAACCTATTAAATGTGCCATTAGAAACGCACACTTCAGTGTATCTGTTGTTAGAAACAATTCAGTAATTATTTTTATCATGCAAGTTTTTATATGAGCACGAATCAGCAGGGAATTAAATGAAAGGATTGAAAGTGTGATTTAAAGTTTAGTTTCAATTTTTCAGGTGATTTTAAAAAAAAAGATTCTCTTCAAAGAAGACATGAAGGATAATGGTGATTGTCCTCCAACTAAATTAGTTTCCCCACTAAAGATTTCAAACTGCATGTAAAATTAGCACCGTTCTGACTAAAACATCCGTCTATTTATAACCTGGCAAAATTTTGTTTGATGCATTTTGATATCAAATCTTTGAAAACTCTCAACATCCTGATTCAATGAACATTTTGAAGACAATGGCATGATTTTTATTGGCATGAGGTTTTGAACACAATGCGTTGATCATTATTATTGGCATGAGGGTTTGAACACAATGCGTTGATCATTATTGACATACGGTTTTGAACACAATGCCATGATCATTATTGACATACGGTTTTGAACACAATGCCATGATCATTATTGACATACGGTTTTGAACACAATGCCATGATCATTATTGACATAAGGTTTTGAACACAATGCGTTGATCATTATTGACATAAGGTTTTGAACACAATGCCATGATCATTATTGACAAAAGGTTTTGAACACAATGTCATGATCATTATTGACGTGAGGTTTTGAACACGATGTTATGATCATTATTGACATAAGGTTTTGAGCACAATGCCATAATCATTATTGACATAAGGTTTTGAGCACAATGCCATAATCATTATTGAAGTGAGGTTTTGTACACAATGCCATGATTATTATTGGGATAAGGTTTTGTACACCATGTGATGGTCATTATTGACATAAAGGTTTTGAACACAATGCCATGATCATTATTGACGTGAGGTTTTGAACACGATGTTATGATCATTATTGACATAAGGTTTTTATCACAATGCCATAATCATTATTGAAGTGAGGTTTTGTACACAATGCCATGATTATTATTGGGATAAGGTTTTGAACACCATGTCATGGTCATTATTGACATATTGTTTTGAACACAATGTTATGATCATTATTGACATAAGGTATTGAATACAATGTCATGATTATTGACGTGAGGTTTTGTACACAATGCCATCATCATTATTGGCATAAGGTTTTGAACACCATGTCATGGTCATTATTGACATATTGTTTTGAACACAATGTTATGATCATTATTGACATAAGGTTTTAAACACAATGTTGTGATCATTATTGACATAAGGTATTGAATACAATGTCATGATTATTGACGTGAGGTTTTGTACACAATGCCATCATCATTATTGGCATAAGGTTTTGAACACCATGTCATGGTCATTATTGACATATTGTTTTGAACACAATGTTATGATCATTATTCGCATAAAGTTTTGAATACAATGCCAAGACCATTATTGACATAAAGTTTTGAATACAATGCCATGATCATTATTGACATATAGTTTTGAGTACTATTATCATTATTGAGTACTATTACATTATTGAGTTATTATTACATTATTATCATTATTGAGTACTATTACATTATTGAGTACTATTATCATTATTGGCAAAGTACATTATTTTTATTGGGCTTTGAATACATGTCATGACCACAAGTGAGAATAAGATTTTGAATACAATGCCATGGTTAATAGTGACATAAGATTTTTAACACGATGCCATGACCACTTGTCAGATAAGATTGTGACCACAGTGCTACGACCGCTGGCGGCAAAAGGTTTTGAGCACAATGCCACGATTTACTAGTGACGTAAGATATTTAACACAATCCTATGATTAATAGTGGCGTAGGATTTTTAACAATACCATGACCACTAGTGACTTAGGGTTTTGAACACAATGCTATAACAATTAGTGACAATAGATTTTAAAGACAATGCCATGACTACTGGTTGCATAAGATTTTTAACACAAATCCATGATTACTAGTGACCTAAGATTTTTAACACAATGCCATGATTACTAGTGACCTAAGATTTTTAACACAATGCCATGATTACTAGTGACCTAAGATTTTAAAATCAATGCCATGATTACTAGTGACCTTAAGATTTTTAACACAATGTCATGATACTAGTGACCTTAAGATTTTAACATCAATGCCATGATTACTAGTGACCTAAGATTTTTAACACAATGCCATGATTACTAGTGACCTAAGATTTTTAACACAATGCCATGATTACTAGTGACCTAAAATTTTTAACACAGTGCCATGATTACTAATGACCTAAGATTTTTAACACAATGCCATGATTACTAGTGACCTAAGATTTTTAACACAGTGCCATGGTTACTAGTGACCTAAGATTTTTGACACAATGCCATGATTACTAGTGACCTACGATTTTAAAATCAATGCCATGATTACTAGTGACCTAAAATTTTAAAATCAATGCCATGATTACTAGTGACCTTAAGATTTTTAACACAATGTCATGATTACTAGTGACCTAAGATTTTTAACACAATGCCATGATTACTAGTGACCTAAGATTTTTAACACAGTGCCATGATTACTAGTGACCTAAGATTTTTAACACAATGCCATGATTACTTGTGACCTGAGATTTGAACAGTGTCAACTGTTCTAAAGGCTATCTAGTATATTCGCCATTCGAATGTAGAAGGATTTTGAAAAAGATGGACGTACAATATAACATTGCAGAAGAAATTTGTCGTTGTTAATTATGAAGCCTGAGACTTATTCGACAAAGAAGTTCTATGAATTCGATCTTTTTCAGCTTACTATAATGTCAAATAATGCAATATTCCAAATTTTTAAGGTGGCTGGAATGGTAGCGGAGTTAGGGGGTGTGTGGATAAAGACCAAAGAATACCCGTAATTTTAATTCATTCTAAATACATTGTTGTTGAGTTTTTTAAATTGGTTTTAATGGCGGATAGAACTTCAGCGATACCTCAAACGATGTTGAATGTTAATTAAGTAAATTTTTTCACTTAAAATTGGTATAAAAAGGTTTTTATTATTTAGCCCTGTGCATTGCAGACGGATAAATGCACAATACTGCGAATCCTACCTTATGTAAAGTAAGCACTTCTGAATATTTCCTGCAGGGAAAAAAATATAAAATGTAAATCGGATAAATTCTTTGCCACACATGTTCAGAATTCCAGTTTTGCATGGAATTTTGTACAGTTATATATATGGACCACGTGATGCTTAAGCTCTTGCAATAAAAGCACAGCATTACCTTTAATCGTTTTTTTTTTTTTTTTTTTTGACTCCTCTGGTAATAGCTACCTTTGCCCGAACTGAGAACGAACACGTGACGCCAAGGCAACACATGCAACAAACGAAGGTGTAGTTGTCAAATAAATTTATAAACCCAAAGCTTTTGAACCAGTATTTGTAAGAAACAAATATAATTCCGTGTGCACTCGGCTATGCAATAAATATTATCGATCTCAGAGACCTTTCAAAATCGAATATGCAACAGACGCTCGTTGTGAAAAGCGGGATTATCGAAAAATGAATAGACTGTTAAAACCGCCATCGATCCAATGCAACAGACGACACCTTATGCCGCCAGCAGTCCTAACAAATGTGTTATAAATTCAAAGGTATAAGTGCAACATGTTGGCTTCGTGTTTGGGCCCTATTTAAAGGAGGGTGGCCTACGTATTTGCCTCCTAAACCCGATAACTGGCAGTACACTTCTATCAAGTGCCTTTGCCAGATCACGCGTAAGTAAGCGAGAAAAACGTCCATTACTCGAAGGTTACAGGTGAGTTTTTCGAATATTATTAATTTTACAGTAGGCTCGTAAAGCATGGTTAATGTCAGTGTACACCTGTATATATTATTTCTTTCAAATTTTGATTCAAAATGCTGCCTACGCACATTTATCCGACAATTTGAAATGTGGCACATGTACGTTATGTATTCTAAACTATTTGCACGGTTATCTCGTTCCCAGAACGGGTAGGCCACATTCAACGCTACGCACAATCATTTCTAAGATGACAGATCACGTCATCTCTGGTAACATTTTTTTGAGAAATTTTCGGATGGAATACTCCATATAAATAATGAATAATATGGAATAGAAAATAGTTAATTGCACTAAGGAAGCGAAGAGTATATCATAATAGTAAACGTTTTCATAGCTAATAATTGATTAGTAAAAAAAAGCGTTGTACTGACACTAGTGAGTAATGAGTATTCAAAAACATATAAAGAGAAATTGCGGAAAACTTTTATATTCGAAAAATGACATTTTTCGTTACACTCAATTGTCTCAAATGTGATTGGAAATATGAATATTAAAACATCTCTAATAACTGAATGTTGCTTATGGTTAGTAGTAGTAGTAGTAATAGTAGTAGTAGTAGTAGTAGTAGTAGTAATAGTAGTCACTTGTTCTTTTTGTAGAATGTTGATGCTGGGATGATGGGGACAAAAGTATTATAAATGAAGGAGGGTTTCCCATTTCCCATTATTTACTATTGCGCTTTGATTTTGGTACACACTACAACTAGTACAACTTCACATGATGTTATATCTCTACGAGCTTATTTACTTTGCCACGTCACCGGTTAAAGAATAAAAGCGCGTAATCGATACGTTGAACTAAAAAAATATATATTGGAAACATTTATCTTAAACACCCACTCATAGTTTAAATATAACTTTTCAGTGTACAACATTGTACTGTTAAATCCGGTTTTGATAAGAAGCCAATTAACAATTGATTAGTTTTCATACACAATTAGCGAGTTTGAAGTCTTATCCTCTATGTATCGTATATCATCGTTTATTTATTTTTTCCGTTTTTTCCATTTTTTTTTGTAAACCGCAAACATTTCTGTAATTAAGAATCTTTGAAATCTATTGCTCAGATTTGACCCACCCTCACCCCCACTCTCTGAAAAATTTTGCTTCCCAGTCTTTTCTTTTACGGTTCGTATTATGTACACTGTTGATCATGCCAGGAAAACTGTTATGTGAGAGTGTATGGTTTACAACAACCAGATCGCAACTAATCAACACGAATTTAATTTGGGGTGTTTTCAATCTCTAACATAATATCCATTGATGTACATCAGAATGATTTCTCCATATTATATGTTTCTTAAACCCGATGTACAAATTTATTTATTGCCGACTTCTAGGTCAAGTGTATTTGCAAATATCCTTCACCTATTCCTACGGCCTCGATAGCATATACTCTGCATTGCTGGTGGAGGTGCCACATACATTTGTATTTGGGATGTTGGGATTTGCTGCCCGGGTCCCAGTTTCACTAAAATTTGCAAAATTATTCAAGTTAAGATTTTTGCTTTAAATTAACTTATTTGTCTGATATTATTGGGATTTTACGAGAGACAGATACATTACAAAGGATGCAAAGCAACTCTTCAGTTTTAAAACAATTTTAAATTTATTGTCATAAATAAATAAAGACTAATCCCAGGAAAATGCCGGATATTATGACTATTTTGATTTTGAATGTCTGCCTAACGTTTTAAAAATCAGATTTTAAACCAAGCGGTAAGAAAATTATTGAAAACTTTCAATTGAAGTGGGAAAATTAAATGTCTTGTGAAACCAGGGCCAGATTCAAAACTTTTGATGTGTCCTTGACTAGTTCAAATTTGTAAAAATCGTGTTCTGTACATAAAAACTGTCCTGACCAGCTGGGTAAGACTAAACCTATAAATGAGAGCTAACACTATCTAACCTGACCCATATCGCATGTTGGCAACACTCCTCACGGCCCCTCCCGAACAGTTGTCAACAACGTTAGCAAAACACACAGCACTCTAATGGTTTCAGCAAGTGTTAATGACATATCATATTTCCTCCTTTTCCCAAATACAGTCCCATTTTCCCTGAAGGGGGGGTCGGGAGGATAGTGATTGATGGTCTCTCTCTCTCTCTCTCTCTCTCTCTCTCTCTCTCTCTCTCTCTCTCTCTCTCTCTCTCTCTCTCTCTCTCTCTCTCTCTCTCTCTCTCTCCTGAAGTAATGAATCATTCAAAAGGTGATAATTTTCGGTACAAAATCTTGCACACCCACGCCCCTCCCACCTAACCATTCACATGATAAGACTCAAGTTGCACCGATATTGACAGATGATCTTAAGTTAATATGATTGGCAAATATATAAAACGTGTATGTTTTTGTGGGGTAAGTGCTTCTCGATCTTCTTCAACACCCACTTATAAAAGAGTACGTTGTACATGAATCAATATGTGTCTATTTGCGTTAGTGGATTTTTATTTTCGTTCTTCTTCGAAGTAACGCCCTTAGAACACAACAAAATGGAAGTCAACGTACTAAATCACAGTGTAAATTGATATTTCCGGTCATAAATGGATAAAGTAACTTTCATATCAACATGATAAATTTAAAAGAAACACCGGTATAGGATAACTAACGTAAGGAGAGGAACAAAACGGCAACTGGAGGATTAATAGATTAAATATCATCCTGAGCGGAACCGGTGTTAGGGAATAGGGAGCACGATGGTTGCAATATGATCCGCGCCTTCAAGACCCACCACTCTAATTGACAAAAAAAAAAAAAAAAATATGCATGCTATAGAAACTCTACCAACAGAGCCAATGTCGCGCCTTGCGTCTTGCAATATATAAGTTCAGCCCTGCTCTCAAGGGATCGTTCTCGGATTATAGGCCATAGTGAAAGGAAAATATCACTGGAACAATTATTTAGTTCATAGGATCGTAGTAGTACGTTTAAACGATGCGTGGTGGAAAGATTATTTATGTGTACACAAATACATCCATTATCAGCTGTCAAGACACACCAGGGGCTCATATACGCGTCACTCAATGCAATGGGAAAAAGTTAATTTCTACATCTTTTTATTTTTTTTTTTGTCTATTTCATTTACATTCCTTCTTTTAGGGACCCCGAGTGGCCAATTGGTGTAAAGCGTTGACAGTTGCGGATCACTGCCATCTCACCTGTCTGCGTGAGCTCGAGTCCAGACTCGGCTAACGTGGGTAAGTGAGAAAGCCTGCCAGTAGCTTCTCGTGGGTCGATGGTTCTTCCCTGGGTTTTCCAGTGTTGTTTCTCCCCCGTAATACTGGCCGCCATGTATAGCCTATCTTGTGCTGAAAAATGGCGTTAAAACATTAAACAACAACAGCAACAACAACATTTTTTCCTTTCATCCTGCCTTGTTCCTGGCAGCAATGCTACAATATAGTATGCAATATTGTTTTATAGGCTATAAAATACTCCATGTTTTTAGTATCTATATTCAATTTTGTTTACTTTTGGGGTGGGGATGAGATGGGAGTTGGGGATCGTGCAAAATGGAATCACTTATTTCATAGATCATGGATCCATTTTCCTCATCCACTTCTTTGTATTGATTGTTTCTTCCCAAACCTTGCAAGCTTTCATTCTTTCTTCACATATTCAGCAAACCTCAACCTTACCATAATTGAAATTTGATCCATGATGCATTGAGGCAGTAAACTGCATTATATATATATATATATATATATATATATATATATATATATATATATATATATATATATATATATATATATATATATATATATATATATATATATTGTACACGATGCACGGAGTCCATAAACATCATGCTCTCAACAATGTGAAGATATTAATGATGAGTACAAAAATGACCTTGTCAAATTGTGCATTTCCAGCATTCCCAAAGTGTGTAATCTTCAGGATCTGTTGTTTGTTGTTGTTGTTGTTGTTGTTAATGATGATGATGTTGTTGTTGTTGTTGTCGTAGGGTTTAACGGCATTTTCAGCACAAGATAGGCTATAGAGGCCGGCCAGTATAATTGATGAAGGAAGAACCCTGAAAAACCCTAAGAACTACCAACCCAAGAGAAACTACTAGCAGGCTTTCTCACGTGCCCACTATAGCCGAGCCTGAGACTCGAACTCACGCAGACAGAGGTGAGATGGCAGTGATCCTTAAAGGTGAGCGCTTTAGACCACTCGGCCACTCCCCCTCCCCCCGATCTGTAAACATCAATTTAAATAATTTCGCTGAGATTGGCACTCAAAGCATCTATGCTTTATGTATTATCATGATTAATGTCTATGATTCAGTCTGGTCTGTACATAAGTAACTGAACAAACATTCACTAGCACTCGACCTGCGTTAACCATAAACCAGTGATTTTGTACCACACCAAACATTATCAATATTTTTTTTTTAAAACTAACGTAGACTTTATAGCAAGTTCGCTATAGATGAGAGTTTTGACATTTGAGGAAAGGAAAAAATTCTGTCGGTTTTTCAATCCAGCTTTTAAAAGATATTTATGAATACCATATATCCCATATTTTTATTAATCCTTTTTTTGACAAAGTATTAGACGACTTACGACTTTGATTTCAATGCACGTTTGTGCTCTGCAAAGAAATTTGTACAACGAATATTAACCTTTCTTGTAGTTAGATTGATTCTTTGCACACTGGTTTTATATTGAATAATCGATATTTTTATAGTACATCAATACACACACATGCACACACATACATACACACGCCCACACCGTACAAATAGATGATATCAGGCAATAAATTTGTATCAATAACTCCGTTATGATTATGATACTGATAAAGGCTTATTTATAATTTGTTTTTGTAAGAGGTCCGTCTCTGCATGGAATACCAATGTTCCTAAAATTGTTTGTCCTAAGCCTCAATATAATTTCCACCGGAAGTGTAGAGCAGCCATTAAAGCTGTCTCCAGGTGTGACACGATATTGAATTCTTTAGGCACTGGTGGTGAAAGAGAAAATTCAAAAGACCTACCGACGTGGCAAGACATGTGTGCCAACGATCAATAAAATCACATTAAAATTTACTTTCAGCTCACCACGGATGGTGTGAGGTAGAAAAAAAGGACTGACTTAACGCAATTTCTCCCAGGCCATACGACAGCAAAGGAAAGTTTCCGAACCTTCGAAAACGCAAACAGACGGATGATTTTATAATTTGTCTGTATCGAAAGGTAAGTGTTATAAAATATTTCATCAACAAGATGGACAAAGAAATCTCGTAAACATTTGTTTCCAAATCATCCTTTCATGGGGCTGTTTGTGGTATCTTAATTCGGAATATTTTTTTTTTATAAAGTTGCTCATTTGATACAGAGGAAACCATGATACATTCGCAGAATTTGCACATGTCATTAAATATTTATTCTATGCAAATGATGTTTTAGTATTATATCAGTATGACAGCAACCCAATCAATAATCGATTACATTATTGGTTTGCAGAGCTTGTACAAGTGCTATAAAGAGCATTTTACTCGGGCTGCTTCAGTCGACAAAAGCCACCACATCTTCTGACATTTCATATATTTTATCGATGGTACCTGCGCTATGATTGATGATGCATCAGCAGAAGAGTAAATTTTTTAATTTGCCCTTCAAATGTATCTCTAATTTAAATAAACCCACGCATTTAAAAAGGCCTCAGGTAATCGAACGAGTTTGCACGTGTTGCAAACGTTCGATAGCTCGTCAAGTTTGAATTAGAAATACGACTCATCACAACAGAAGCCTATAACATGCATAATGACGCTAACAGATGTGTGCGTTTTTAATTATATTTAGGAAACTTACACAAAAGTTTCGTTTTTTTTTTTTTCATTTCAAAACTTTTTTTTTTACTTATTCCTTGCAGATATATTTAAAACCGGTGTAAGTTACTATAAATCTAGTCAATTATTTTGTGCAAGGCGTATTTCTTACCGTTATCTAACTTTAGTTTTTTTGTATGTCAGACATTTGTTCCCAATATTTCAAAATCATGTGCATTATTTAAAAAAAAGCCATAAGCACAATACCAATTCAGAAAAATACTGGTTACCAGTAACATATATACTTGAGATTTCTCGATTGTTCACGTAAGTTCTAGGAAAGGTTTCCGAAATTTGAAAATCAATTTGTATCGCTTGTATAAGGAAAACTCGTTAATTCCATCAATTTTCTATAATTTATAATTTAAAGTATTGCTATGGGATAAATTTTTATAGTTCTGTTCTATACTAACCATTTTGCCTTTAATAATCCTATAAAAAGGGGTGGATGCGGTGGATATTAACATTTTATTTTCGCTCCGAATCTTTTAGAATATAGATGATGCTGGTTAAATGTGGCGCGAGACGCGTTCAGTTTTTTTTGGTCACTGATAATCTGCATGTTATTTCTGTCACTGTTGATGTGACAAAGTAAATTTTTGAGGTAGTTCAAATGTTTCATTGGTTTGTTTGAGAAGGATTTAAGTCAAAATGTCCGGTGTTAGCATTACCAGTTTCCTGCTTAATAAACATCCTAATTTCACTCAACAATCAAATGAAGTTCCCCATTCATGATATTACGCTGAAAATTATATTCAAGAGACTGCAATATACTAGATAAATCTACGTCACGAGTTTCTGCGCTGGGTACTTTTCCATTGAGGTTTCGAACGGTAGGGGGTGGGGTGGAAGAAGGGACAGTGGCTAGACGGAGCTAAGAGACAATTGAAAGAAGTCCCTACACTGCCCATTCTGACGAGCGTAAATCGGTTATTTATCAAACGTTTGTGGCTGCTTTTGAAAATCTGATTTAAAATGAAACAAGAACAGAATGACTTCTCGAGATGAGTTTATGGTTTTACTATGACCTATTTTCCCCATGAAATTCAATCCAGGCATTAGAAATTTAAAAAATTGGTCACCATTGGGAAGCCTGCCATCTCGCAAGAAAAATACGTACAAGTATAAACGTTTGAACGCACAAAAATGTCATAAAAATATTAAAATATGCTAACATGATGGCAAAAGATTTGGTGGTTTAGGGAATAGCAAGATGCACGTTTTGAACCGGACAGAGAAAAACAGTATACATTGTTTGCTGAACAATAATGTTATCTGTACACAATATCGAAAGCCATTGATGAAAAAGAAGGAAGGAATCAGGGTTTATTGTAATGATTACACTGCAGAGCAAAATTGATGATTTAGATTGCTTATGATCTCTTCAAAGAAAAGCTGTTGAATTTGATATTTCCAAGTTTGAATTAAATATCTAGTTGCCGGTACAACTTTGGGTTGACCTTGAAAATTGTGTATCTCATTACTCGTGCAACTTGGGTTAAGATTGGATTTTTTCAGCGTGTATAGAGTTTACTTATATCCAACCACCAAGCAGCTATAATAAATATTTTTTAAAAAATGTTTTAGAATAGGATATGACTAAATCTAGATGAATGTAATTAAAGTTTAACGAAGGTTGGCGCGGTTTTAATGTTTAACTTTCATGACAAGAATTATTCAAATCTTTGTATATAAGTATACATGTACATACATAATTAAATTGACAGCGTATTAAAAGAAGTTATTTGGTTAGGAGATGTAATATTTCCCCGAACATAAAATGATAGGTTTGAAAAGTTAGAATTTAATTTCATTCATGTCTGGAACTTAATTCTTAATTTTCTGGAGTGTTTCTTTATAGGAAGTTTATTTCTGTATTACACAGTAATATTTTCAACTGCTTACTTTTATCATGTTATTGATAAAATAAAATTAACCTCGTTGGCCTGGAAATAGTTCACAGCGACATAAATGTCTCAGTCAATGTATATTCCATGTCCTAAGAGTTTGGTTGATGGAAGATGACCAGGTGAGATTAATTTGCACATTTTAGGGGCGCAATATTAAGTATTAGGTGTGACCAAACACAGTGGATTATATAAATATTTTCTGTTATCAGAACATAAACTATTTGATGGGTTTACCTCAAACTCGAGCAGCGAGACATAGCACTCAGCCATTCAATTTATTTGTATCCCAGCTTCATCCGTATCTGAATTTATACTATGATTTTTATACTATATGATTTTTGTACTGCATGATTTGTAGAATTGCGTGATATTGTAATAAAGGTAAATTATTTCAACATGAAACGGTTATGTACATTTACAAAAATTGTTAGCTAGCATGGACAAATCCGGAGTTAAATTCAAGTTTTCACTACTCAAAATGAGTTGCCTTCTCAGACGAGAAGGACAGCAACTTTCCAGTACATCACAAAAAGATCAGACCAAAACTGTGAATGGGTAGACCTGCTAAAAAATGACGCATTCATAATGAGAGCAGTATTTAACAACAGTTTTGTTGTATTTTTTCTGTACAATGGACGAAACTTGCAGTGTGGAACAGACGATATCCAACCAACGCCATTATTCGGTTTCTCCTCATCTTTTGATTGTTGCTCAGAAAGCCGTGCATGAAAGACTGGCTATCGAGCTGCAATCAAACACTGATGGAGATTTTCACCATCGCTTACCAGACACAACAGCTGCCCGTCAATCGGTAGATGGACGAATTAGAGCATTCATTAATGAATTTACGGCGGGATGATTCTGAAGAACACATTTTCCTCTCGTGACACTTGAATTCTTGCAGTATTGACTAATCTGACGGAAAATAAGTCAGTGTGTAGTCCTACTGTTGCAGAACTTGACTCATTTGGTGTCTGTCTGTTCTTCTAAAGGAGATCAAGAACAAGAACAAGATCCGTTGATGACGAACACGTGATATCAAACGTCTGGGTGCAGTTAGATGGAACTTTTTGTTCGGCATATAGTTTTATCGTTTGATAGATTTGCCTGGTTTCAGTATAATGACATGGATGTAGGGCAACTCATGAATATAAGCATAAAAATAAAATTAACTTCAAAAAAAGGTTCAGAGCGAGAGAGGCATTTAAGATAAGCGGATGGACAAGAGATGCATTCTAACATGCAGGTTGGTCTTTAATTTAATTTCATTCTTCTGTTTGTCTGGTTTTTCTTCTACTAACAAAGTTACAAACTAGCAATATTGTCTGTTTGTCCAGACATCATAAGGAAATGGAAAACGGGTACATGCAGAAGGCAGTGAAATTTCTCTGGCATCAAAAGAACTGTGAGAACGAGTCTACGAAAGACACACAGGGCACCAAATCTAATCACACACACACGGAAGCACAAACACACACGTACACGATATACGACCCTCGATCGTATTGATCTCTTTAGTACGTCGACGTTTGTTTTGCACTAATGTAATATTATATACCTCAGTTGTAGTTTGTTTTACTCTGATGTGTGGATATGTTATTGAGATTTCTCAATTTATTGTTGCTTTCCAGTTCTTTGGTTTCTGAAATTCTTCAACTGTTTCACATTTCTATTTCCCATTCTGTTCTTTAAAAAATTGCACAAACGATGCCCTTTACATAAATTTCAACACGGACATGTATCCACCTGCTTTAACACTGCAAGTGTACGAAATACATCTTTAAGTATTTCTCTTGTCTTACTAGAAAATGTTACTTGTCCCTGGACATGTCATTGCACAAACGATGCCCTTCGCATAAATTGTAACAGGGACATGTCTCCACCTGCTTTAACACTGCAAGTGTACGAAATACATCTTTAAGTATTTCACTTGTCCTACTAGAAAATGTTACTTGTCCTTGGATATGTCATACATTATACACTGGTTAAAATCCTTGTTCAAGTTATGTCATTGGTGTCTATAATGGTATCGGGATAACAACGCAAAAAAAAACTAAAAAAAAAATCACAAGCTCTGCTAAAATATACTCATTATTCACTCTAACATTAATCTTGCGCATGAAAATGTTAGTTGAATTAGATATAAACTAGATCCAACTGGTGCAGATCGAGATTTTAATGTCATTATCTATTTGAATCAAAGCTGGATATTAAGTATCTGACAATGATATAAGCATACCTGGTTTTCCATAAACTAAAGCTAAGGCAGAAAGGCAGAACCTACCTGGTGGAGGACAAATACATTACATCATTGCTTTAATATTAGACTTGATCTAGATCATCCAAACCTGGATAGTATCTGGACTGAAATTAAGTCAAGTGGTACAGATTTCTCATTGGCTTGTTCAAATAGAAATCATCATTCGTGAAATTAACCCACAGCGGCACAAATTTCTCATTGGTTGTTGTTTTTTTTTTTTTGTTATGTGGCTTAACGCCATTTTTCAGCACACGATAGACTATACATGGCAACCAGTATTAATGGTGGAGGAAGAAACCGGGAAATCACCGGAAAGAACCACGGGCCCACGGGAAGCTACTGGGAAGCTTTCTTACATATCCACATTTGCCGAATCCTAGACTCGAACTCACGCGGACAGGTGAAATGGCAGTGATCTGTAACGGACAGCGCTTTAGACCACTAGGCCACTCTCATTGGTCTATTGTACAGGAATCATTCGTGAAATTAACTCACGGCAGCACAGCTTTCCTCGCAGGCTTTTTTTTTTTTTTTTTTAGAAAGGATCATTCTTTGAATAACTAATGAGAACACTTGTAACCGCTCCGGTGGCTTAGTGGTTAGAGCGTACTCCTCGGATGCGGGAGATCGCGGGTTGGAACCCTCGGCTGAGTCGTGCCAAAGACTTGAAAATGGTACTAACAGCTGCCTCGCTTGGCGATCAGCATA
The DNA here is from genome assembly GCA_016746295.1 of Potamilus streckersoni. Classification (NCBI taxonomy): domain Eukaryota; kingdom Metazoa; phylum Mollusca; class Bivalvia; order Unionida; family Unionidae; genus Potamilus; species Potamilus streckersoni. Next base: position 1,465,909 of record JAEAOA010001832.1, read on the forward strand.
AAGAGGTTAGTGTCATGACTGGTCGGCCTGGTGTTAGGATAAAGTGACTGGGTGGGACATCATGCCACATGTCTGCGGCATAATGCCCCAGTGCTAGACATCACTATGAACTGTCACACTGCATACATCGTAACGATATGACTGAAAAATTGTTAAAGCTACGTTAAAAATCTAAATCACACACATTCACTAACGACAAAATAAAACAAATATACAAGATTTTAAGTTTGGTAATATTATCATTGAAAACCAGATCGGTCAGACTCGCTATGGAGTCAGCATGCAAGTAACGTCTGCATTAAAGCCAGCAAGCCGCTTGAATATCCGTACAAGTTTCAGACACAACGTTGACAGAGAAACCTTAGAATGTGTGTTGTCTTTTATTTTGCAATATGGCAAGAACTGCAGCATTAACTAAAACAGGAAAGCAGCTAATGTACCACAGTCATTACAGTGAGATTCGCTGCGAAAACAGAAGAAAAAAAAACACTCCATTCGACGTTTTTTACAATGAGCTTTGTTGAGAAATATTAGCAGAGCGCATTAATCAAGCAACTAGTTCTTATATACACAATTCTTAATGGAGAATCGCCTTGATATTTCGGCAGCATACTTGCTTTGCAGAACCAGCATCAAAATCGGAATTTTATCTTTGACGTATCCGACCAGGAAGACAGTCTCTTTTTAAAACAGCATGTTTCCATTCACAATCGATCTTTGGAAATCATCTAACGTTGATAATATCCTAACCTATTCCCTTTTCTTTGTCCCAAAACAATCATCATGGAAAAATGCTGTCAAAGAAACACATATATTTCCGGTATGGGAAGAAATTTTCTCTCATCATCCTGCCAATTTCGTAAATAAAAAAACAACCTTTCTGCACTTATGCATGAAGTTCACCTAAATGTGTCAAACATTATCAATATGGAGATAATTAATAATAATTCTCCGTTCACGTCAGGAAAAAAAATCCACTTTATTGGAATGTGATCTATTTCTACCATTCTCAAGAAACTCAGTCTGCAAAAGAACTCAACTAGTCCACTCGATCCAAATTACAGAGCTGAATGAAAAGGAATAATCAAATAATATATGTGCCATTTGTACAATGCATCCATGATACTGAGATTGTTAAATAAGTCACATGACTCAAATTTCAGTTTGAAGTGTGCTAATTCTCTCTGGCATCATAAATCTAGCCAAAATATTTCATAATATTCTCATAACTCTTTTTATTTGTTATTAACTACCTTTTTTAGTTTCTTAATTTGTCTTTTTTTTAACGGCAAATATGTGGAAAATGCAATTTTATAATGAATACTGTATCATCGGTCTCTGCAAAATTATCAGTACCAACGATTTAACTTGGGAATATATACTGTTATGTTTGTGACCTACTATAAGATAAGATAAGAATTCTTTATTTCTGACTGCATAGTCCATACATCTAAATTAAAATACTGATATAGAGTAAAACATTGTAAACATAAAAGAACATATATACATATATATATACACACACATACATACATATACACACACAAAGATATACACATGCACACATACATACATATATACACATATATATATACACACACACATATATACACATATATACACACACATATATATACATATATACATACATATATATATGTATATGTATATATGTATGTGTATCTATATATATGTATATGTATATATGTATGTGTATCTATATATATATATATATATATATATATATATATATATATATATATATATATATATATATATATATATATATATATATATATATATGCATGCATGCATGCATGCATGCATGCATGCATGCATGCATGCATGCATGCATGCATGCATACATACATACATACATACATACATACATACATACATACATACATACATACATACATACATACATACATACATACATACATACATACATACATACATACATACATACATACATACATACATATCACATGTACAAGTATTCAGATACATTTACAATAGTTATTTGCACCATGCATTGTTAAAAAATGAAATTTAAGTGACACATTTAAATAGTAATTGGTTCCATCTACTAACAATGTGAGAATTTAAAATAATGTCATATTTCCAAAGTGATTTCAATATACAGTTCGCACTATTAGAAAGTCTTGTTATCATTGAATATACATACTTTCTCATTACTTCCTCAAAACTTAATACATTATAATTAACAAACATGTTGGAGGCACTGTTCCATCTAGGAAGACCTAATAGAAAGCGAAGAATATTATTATAACCAATTACTAGTTTTCTTTTCACATTTTCACTAAAGTTTGTCTACAATGGAGCACCATACATAGTGCAGCAATAAGATTTGAATAATCTAATTTTGATACTCAATGAACAAGGCTTAAATTTGCGTAGAAGCTTGTTTGTTCGAGTACACAAATGTCGATAATATCTCATCATATCTTCATTATCTGACTGATTGGATTTCAAAATATGGCCCAAATACATATAACTGTCGACATACGTAAGAGCGTTGCCGTTAAGATGTACAGAGGGAGGTGATGATAATTTAAAAGAAGTTGGCTGAAGGACCATGCATACTGATTTTTGTGTATTATAGATGATATCATTCTCTAATGCATATTGTTCACATATCTTCAATAATTTTCTTAAACCTGCGACAGACGGACTTATCAGTGACATCATCGGCAAAGCTAAAATTGTTAAGAAACAGCCCATTTGGTGGCAGACGTAACCCTACGTTGCAATGGCCCAATATACGATTTAAGTCGTCAATGTAAATATTAAATACCATGCGGGAAAGAATACCTCCCTGCCTCACTCCATTGGTTACATGGAAAGCGCTGGATATTATACTTCCCCATCGCACATAATACAACTGTTTGCCATACCAGTTGACTAAAGTATGAATAATGTATACAGGAATTTTAATTTCCAGCAACTTTTTATTTAATGAGTGTCCAATGATTGACTCTATCAAATGCCTTACTAGCGTCTAAAACACATGGAAATACTGGGCTGCCATGTTCCACATAATAGCTAACGGTTTCCTTAAAGGCATAAAGACATAAATCTGTAGAATGCTGCTTTTTAAATCCAAACTGATTATCAGAGATTAAGACTTCGCATCTTTGTAGTATGATGCATTCGAATAGTTTTGAGATAATAGTCGTAAGAGCTATAGGTCTGTAGTTACTGTTGTCCGCTAGATTACCAATTTTGCTTTTTAGTAGCGGTATAATTGTAACTTTTGTGAAATCATCTGGTACAAAGTTATGCACAAACATACAATTAAATAAAACCATTAATAGCCCATTAAGTCTAGTATCTGAATATTTAAAATGTTAAATACTATGGTACGTTCAGGGTTAAACTGTATTTTATTATGCACAATTTGTTGGAATTAGTCAATTTGTATGGATTTCTTTCGCAGCATATTTTACACTAATGTCACTCCTGGCACCTTCTGGCCTTAACTGTTGTAGGGATGTAATTCATAAATGTAGGGAAGATTTCCATTGGTCAGAACATAATCATGTGATCAGATCCAGTTGCGTTTATTTCTGTATAAACTGTACAGAGAACTACTTTATACTTCTATAAATAGAATCACGTGAAAGTAACTAAAGGAATTAGTGAATGTAAGGAATGCCTATTAAACGAAATAAAAATGGTCGGTTTATATTTCATTTAGAAAATTTAATAAATAGATTTTACACAATCAAATAACAAATCTTTATAACTTTTCTGAAGGGAAATAATTCTTTTTTTGATTAGGGTTTTTTTTAATAAAAAAAAAAATTAAAAAAGCTGGGAAATTCAAAATTGCCAAGAATAACATTAGGGCTGTGTTATAGAGCACTTTCACTGCAGCTCGTTACAAATGAATTAAAAATTATAGGTAAATGGATATAGATATAGTTCAAAGACTATCATTATAACAATTGGATTCACAGTCCTCAGTGTAAGACGTAGACTGTGCTAGTTACGATGTGGGGTATAGAAATCCCTTTATTCCCACATCGTTACTGTCATGGTCGATGCCTTGCACTGTTTGACTATTGAAACCTTCATCACTATACATATTTATCGATAGTCCTAATTTCTTTTGTAAATAGCCCCTGTATATAGCCTAAGCTGTTAATAAACGCGAAAATAGATTTAAAGAAACGAAAATTGGTTTCGCACGTGTCTGGACGATAGCAATTCGGACAAGTCACAATCAACTCGTGAGAATATTAAATCCAAGATTCATTTGTATGTCAAACAAAACACATCCTGCTTTGAATATTGAACTAATACTCAGATCACATGACATGCAAGTTTAAATAAAAGATTAAGACCATGGTGTGGAATGTGAAATCTCCTACCATTGGTAGAATTATTTTTTATGCTGCCTATCTGTTACGTTGCAGATGGAGAATCCCCTGTTCTATAAATAGCTGCGTAGCAGACGTCATCAACAAGAATTCATACGCTTAAATTATGCTTTGAAACTGATTGGAAATATTGGAAATATCTATTAAAAAAAACAAACAGCAACATAACAATAAATACAATTATAAATAATTCAATTATAAGAGTTTAATGGGATTTTTTTTCAGAGTTCTTTGGGCGTTATTTTCTATATGATTCGGCTACTGACAGTTTATACCGCAACAAATTCATAAAATAAACAAACAACACTAAACTCTCTGTTGGTAAGCAATGTGTGCGCCAGTTCAGTTGTTTATGGTTGAGCTTACCTAAACCAATTCTTGAGAAAAAAACTGGACATTTATCTTTCTTCTGATCTTTGGCAAGGTTTATCCTTCCTGCCTATTGGTTTCTATTTCATTTTATTGTATTTTATTTATTCTGTGTTATTGTATATCGGCTTCAAAATTAAGCTATCTTCGGCTGCAAGAGCTAATGTTAAAATACAAACTGCTTTTATCCACATCGCTCTGGTGGCCTTGTAGTTAGACCGTCCGCCTCGAATGCGGGAGGTTGCGGGTTCGAACCCCGGCCAAGTCATACCCAATGCATAAAAATGGTACTAACAGCTGCCTCTCACATGACGCTCGGCATTAAGAGGTTAGTGTTATGCCTGGTGTCAGGATAGGAACGGGGTTGAACATCATGCTACCACCGGTTGTTACCCGAGTGTAGTTGTGCCCACTCAGGCGAAATTCGCGCGTTTCGGATCCGTAACTTCAGTTAGGTGCAACGCAGAATAGTTAATGGCGGCTTGATGGATAGAAAAATATCTCAGGAGTAAAATAAGCCATGTAATATGATTGTATGCCGCTAAAGACGGAAAAAGCAGAAGAAAATTGAGGGTCATGGGCGAAACGAAGTGTTTGGAAATTAATAACCTTCTCTGGTATATAGTATAATAGAGAGGGTCCAATGTCAAAACAGGTCATGAGGGGTAATCTTATGTATTTTTGTCCCTCTTTACGACATTTTTCCTTCAGATTATTGTTTGTTTGTTTTTTTTTTTCTTAACTTCAAGTTCGCGTCGAGCACCTGTGCATGCTACATGTCTGCGGCATGATGCCCCAGTGTGATACATCACTATAAACTGCCACACTGACGACTTCGTAGCAATATAATTGCAAAAGTGTTATAGCTATGTTAAAAGCCCAAATCAAACACGCGCTGTTATGTTATTCCCACATGGTGATATTAGACGGATCTGTATATTTAACAATTTTATATCCACTTAGAAGTACATCATCCCAATAGACACCCCTCATGTGCAGTGACAGGCGTCTATCTGAAGCAACCTGTTGGTCGTGGAATGCGCAATTGATGATGATCCAGCTGAAGTGTTGGACTTTTTGACAGACGGCCGTTTATACTGAAAAGTGTGTAACTTGTATTTTAAGAATTTCACGTCTGTTTGCTTCTATTCTTGCTTTGCATGCAGTTCTTGAGTTCTTTGCAGCATATCTACCTATTATATTTTGTCTCATTAATGTACCTTCCTTGCTTTTTGGAGTCTTATTCATTTTTGCTATATGTCTTTTGCTACGCAGGATATAGCCATGACTGTGTTGATGTACCATTAAACATATGACATACCTGTCTAAACACACACACACACACACATCCATCCATACTGCTGTCTGCGTGAGTTCGAGTCTAGGATTCGGCGAATGTGGATATGTGAGAAAGCTTGCCAGTAGCTTCTCGTGGGTCGGTGGTTCTTTCCGGTGATTTCCCGGTTTCTTCCTCCACCATTAATACTGGCCGCCATGAATAGCCTATCGTGTGCTGAAAAATGGCATTAAGCCCAACAACAACAACAACAACCATCCATACTGTACATGGCTATTCACATGAGCAAGATTAAATAAAATATTGCTATTTTACTCTCGTTGCCATCGGAGTTCTATTTTAGTACGTGCATGACCTGATAATGGAATCAATACACTGAGCTTAATGAAGCCAATATCTTGCTTGGAAAGTTAGAGCACGCGAAGCACGTAATTAATTCAGCTCACAAGGCTTCCAAGCCGGCTCACGTTCGTGCGATACGTTGCGTCGTTAGAAAAAAAAAAAACAACAAACTACAACCTATTTCAAATCTATAAAAGAAATTACCTCTGATCACTCAAAAGAAAAAGTACGTTAAAGACACAAACGCCGGAGTTTTCAATGGATTTTTTGCACATCGAATAGAGTATTGAAATTAATATTAAAACGTTAATAGCGAATTTCCAATTCATTGATTCTCTTTGAGGATTTATCGAAAACCTCTGTTCACGCAGTCTTCTAGACGTGGTCGATTGACTAACTACGGTGACTGGGTGCTGATTTTAATATATTTTATAAGAAGATTATGTTCACCTTCTTAATGCCTGTAATTACTCATTTTATCAATAAAACTCGGAATTAGAAATTAAAGCAATTAACGATAAGGTCAGAAATAATTATATGTTAATTGTGTGTTACGTCGATGTAGCTTTTTCGACATGTTAGGGGCTCCGAGTGGCCGAGTGGTCTAAAGCGCTGTCCGTTACGGATCACTGCCATCTCACATCTGTCTGCGTGGGTTCGAGTCCAGGATTCGGCGAATGTGGATATGTGAGAAAGCTTGCCAGTATCTTCTCGTGGTTCGGTGGTTCCTTCCGGTGATTTCCCGGTTTCTTCCTTCACTATTAATACTGGCCGCCATGAATAGCCTATCGTGCGCTGAAAAATGGAGTTAAGCCTAACAACAACAACATCGATATGTTAGTAGCGAACAAAGTGATTGATTCTTGATGCTGATTTTATGCATTTTTATCTCCCACTATGACTTTTCCAGATTACGATATTTATAAATGAAACCATTTAGATAGATTAAAAATATGCAGCAATAAATTACCTTAATACCTTACTGGGAATTAATGGCTATTGATGGGTAAATTTACTACAGGAAGCGTTTTATAGCACTGAAACCATTAGACAACAAATACAAACCAAAATTCCATGAACTTAAATTAGGAAATTATTACGTTTTCTTTGACAGCACAGTTTAGCAAATAATAAAACCAATAACATTAAAGACACCATTAATTATGTATGAGCGATACAAATTTTAAACTTAAAACATTATTCTTTTACGGACTCCTATCGCTGAGATCTTTCCTTTACTGGTTACTATCATCATCATCATCATCATCATCATCATCATCATCTTCTTCTTCTTCTTCTTCTTCTTCTTCTTCTTCTTCTTCTTCTTCTTCTTCTTCTTCTTCTTCTTCTCTGGGCCCGATTGGGTCATTTTGGCGGGGCTCCTAGGATGTATGCACGGGACCCTGTGAGCACGGCATTTTAAAAAACAACTTTGAAACAAGTTTCATTTGATATTGTTCTTCCTGCTCTTTAAAATTAATTTCTCTAGATATATTTTTAAAAATTACCAACGCGCGGGGACCCTGTGAGCACGGGGCCCAATTGGGCAAAATCGGTCCAAGCCTACGAAGGCTTATCCTACCAATGTGTATATGTGAGAAAATTGCCAGTAGTTTCATTTGATATTGTTCTTCCTGCTCTTTAAAATTAATTTCTCTAGATATATTTTTAAAAATTACCAACGCGCGGGGACCCTGTGAGCACGGGGCCCAATTGGGCAAAATCGGTCCAAGCCTACGAAGGCTTATCCTACCAATGTGTATATGTGAGAAAATTGCCAGTAGTTTCATTTGATATTGTTCTTCCTGCTCTTTAAAATTAATTTCTCTAGATATATTTTTAAAAATTACCAACGCGCAGGGACCCTGTGAGCACGGGGCCCAATTGGGCAAAATCGGTCCAAGTTTACGAAGGCTTATCCTACCAATGTGTATATGTGAGAAAATTGGCAGTAGCTTCCCGTAGGTCGGTAGATCTTGTCGAGATCTTTCAAGGTTCTTCCTCCGCCAGTTATACTGGATGTCATGCATAGCCTGTCTTGTGCTGAAAAAAAAACGTTGAGGGTTATTGGTAACACGAATACGTTTGATGGGTGGGTGGGTGTGGTATAGTAAAATATTACGTATATTTCTAATGAGTTTAACGCTACTAACCGAAAAATTGTCATTTAAATATTTATGGACAATCTGTTGTACAGAAAACATATTTATAAAAGTTAAAAATGTTTGTATTTTACGCGCAATAGGTTACGGCGTTGAGATTGCATTAATCTATTCCACTGTAATTATCTTGCTGCATGAAAGACCCAGTGGGTCTTGCGTACAATGCACGTGGCAAACATCACTATACCAAATAATAGGGGCTGCCATATTGGTCTTATTCCATTCAACCCGGTTCTTTGACTGACAATCAATTACACGCATACATATAACCAGATGGCCGTCGATCTTTACATACTGAAAGTACTGCTCTGATCGGTAATGATAATAGCAAAGAGAATTCCGAAACGATCCTGAGACATATGCTAGAAACTGACTTACATGCTCATTTACATTTTACTTCTAATTCTTTTCTTCTTGTCTTTCTTTGCATGTCATATATGCAATAATCCGCCAACGTTCATATCTTAGGTAATACCAGTCCTTAATACCCGTCTGAAAATAGTGAAATGTTCTTGCCATTAGCTAATTTTCCTAATAAAACCACATATGTTATACATAAATGGAATGAATGAATATATATCTTAAAATTGCGAAAACTACTATAGTTGTGGTATGTGTTTGAGAAGGCACTTCCTGCAAAACAAGAAAGAGGGAAGATTATACAAGTTTTACATTTCGTACATTTTGCACTTTACCCATTTAATCTCTAAATTCATTAATTAATGAAATAATGAAACTTAAATGTAGAACAATAGATATATAGAAGGATATATAGACATACAGACAGATAGACAGATAGATAGATGTTCAGAAATGCAAGTGAGCAGGGAATATAAATATTTCAGACTGTTTATATTTTAGATCATTATAATATTCAAGACTAGAAATTGTGTCATTATTATTATTACATACATACATGGTGTTAGTGACTTAATCATAAAATTCTCTTATGATCAATATAGTCCTTTCCACCTTTCTCTAGAATTCAAAGTAAAAAATGAGATAAACGAACTCAATGTATTGTGAATTAAATCCAAAAAATAATCAAAGAATTAAAGACACAAGTCCTAGTAATAATAAGTCCTGAATAAAACTCAATTTAAGTCCCGATAAAATCAAAAATTGAAGGCGATGAGGTTCTGTAATGGTCTGCAAAGTGCTGATGTATCAACAGTCTCTAGTTGAATCACAAATATTATTCCAGGTTTGAATTCAATATATATATATATATATATATATATATATATATATATATATATATATATATATATATATATATATATATATATATATATATATATATATATATATCCACGAATTTGATCATATAACTTTTTGTATTTCCAGAGAAAATAATCGCTTGAATTCAATAATTTAAAGAAAATAAAATTAAACCCAAACTGGACACAACATAATACAACATAAAGTGTTAAAATTTAGACACAACTGGTAAAATCCTCACAGTCACAAGTTAATATAGTTCTCTGTTTGACCTCAAGTCACAAGTAGCATTTGCTCAAAACAAATATTATCTAATGGAAAATAACCGTATAAGATGATTTAATGAGCCTTGTTTATTTACAACTCAGTAACCTATAAAATTCACTTGGGAATTCCAAAACCCTGACAGTGATCAACACATTTACTCCCGAAGCACAGAAATATCTGTTCGGTACTACAAGGTGCAGATATGGATATAACATCAGAATCTTGGTTAGCGAAGATGCAAATTCTATATACTTTGCAAAATATATTGAATGAAAACATCGCAGATTAGATTTGCAAAACCTAATCCGTCACGGGAAAGTCCCTCATCCTGAACAAATCGTAGCTATGAGGTGGTATTGTAACGACTGCGTACAGGCTACATGTACGCCACTCATGCGTGCCTCCTGAAAGGCAAACCTCGACTGTGCGCATAACGCGTCCCATGCATACCACCTATGGGGTGATTCTCGATCGGTTTGCATAGCATACCAGTGTCCACTGATAGTGGAACATGTTCTCCGCGAGTGCATCGACTTTCACACTGTGACACAAGTTTTTCCTGTAAACTGAGTAAAGTGACACAAGATGATGTACTTGCCTATGATATTTTAGACGTGTTGAAGGAATGTGGCCTATATAACGATTAACTTTATACCTTAGGCATTTTGTGCCTTTTATGCCATTCTCTATTTTTACATTTAGAAATTACCCTTTAATCAATACCTATAACCAGTATTGTGCTGACGTTCCATAAACTATATACGTACATATACGTATACATGATACAAGATTAGGCTCAAGTCATGAATTGTGTCGACAAATCAGACTCGGTGTGAATATGAGTTACACTGTGTTCTTTCGTGTACGACAAGCCTTTTCCTTGCTCATTGCGTCTGTAGTCTTGCTGAGCTGAAAATATCCTCAGTCTCTCCAAACGGTACGAAAGTTTGTAAATTTATTTTGTAAGCAGTCGTGTGAGAAACACTGCGAATATCTTACTGCCTAATTACGTTTCTCGATCTTTAATATACTTATTTCCATTTAAATTTTGGTGGCATTTTCTAAATGCTCGGAATCAGATACAGTTATATTTGGACGGAACGTTATTTATACACCAATTATTAGTCGAAGGTCACTGTCAGCAATGGCCACCGCCCATTCCAAATTTCAGGTCAATTTTAGTTGCCATTCAGACCAACTCGTCTATTATGAAACAATGATTAACAGAGAAGTCACGAATGCATGAAACCATTTTTTTTTTCATTAGCAGCTTTTGGGGTGAATCGAGTCGTAAAAAAAAAAACAAGGGTGATCCGAACAGATTGCGGTTTATTATCATTTTTGGTGAAGAAATTCAAAATGTATGAGTTTTTTCTGCAAAACGCCGACATACATCTGAGTCATATTTTGTTTTAAAAAAAATAGCTGCCGTGGTCTGAATGAGTCAAGGTTATTTCTTTGTTCTGACACCTGCTTCAAATTTCGTGTGCTCGAGAGACCACAGATTACAAAAATGGTCATCTTAGTAAAAAAAAAACGGAATCACAGTACTCTTTCCACTATGATGCACCTCTCCGACGTGAAGCTACCAACTACCAACTAATCACTAGAGTTCATGTGGAAGATTTTTCCGAACTAGTAGTTTTAGAAATAATGTCTGTGTTTCGCAAAAAAAACGTCAATGGTTATCCAATCATAGTTACTGTTCTCTGATATTGTCTTGCCATTGAACGATTTGCTTCTTCAAAAAAAAGTAACGGGGTACCAGTCTTTGGTTCTTTGTGGCACAGAAAAGGCCGAGTGTATAACAGAATAAAGATCTGAAACTGGTTTCTGTTCCCTCTATTCATCATTACTAACCCCGACTGAAGGGGGTCATTAGCAAAGCAACGCGCTGTCCTCTAAGCCTACTATGGAATGTCCTTTGTTTGTTATGAATAATAAATGGCAATCTGATGTCAGCTGATAAGAACAGTGCTAATTTTATTCTCCCTTTTATGTTGAAATCCTACATCGCCAAGGGTCAAATAAGGTCCATTCAACTGAGTAGAAATCTATGCATTTATCAGTCTAAAAATGATGCTGTTGTTCAAGCATATCACTTTTCCTGTTTGCTACTACCATGTAATTTAACACTGGAAATATTACTTTGTTTTGCTGAATTCGATTTTATCAGAATATAACACATTGGATATATTAAAATGATGAATATATTTACAGTCTAAAAATTTTTCTTTTAAATAAGTGCACCAATTTCTATGGACTGCATGGGAACAAATTCAACTGCTCTCTCTCTCTCTCTCTCTCTCTCTCTCTCTCTCTCTCTCTCTCTCTCTCTCTCTCTCTCTCTCTCTCTCTCTCTCTCTCTCTCTCTCTCTCTCTCTCTCTCTCTCTCTCTCTCTCTCTCTCTCTCTCTCTCTCTCTCTCTCTCTCTCTCTCTCTCTCTCTCTCTCTCTCTCTCTCTCTCTCTCTCTCTCTCTCTCTCTCTCTCTCTCTCTCTCTCTCTCTCTCTCTCTCTCTCTCTCTCTCTCTCTCTCTCTCTCTCTCTCTCTCTCTCTCTCTCTCTCTCTCTCTCTCTCTCTCTCTCTCTCTCTCTCTCTCTCTCTCTCTCTCTCTCTCTCTCTCTCTCTCTCTCTCTCTCTCTCTCTCTCTCTCTCTCTCTCTCTCTCTCTCTCTCTCTCTCTCTCTCTCTCTCTCTCTCTCTCTCTCTCTCCCCGTGTTGAACTGCTAGTCGTGCTTACTATATAGCCAGCGTCCACTTTTAACGTATATCGAATTTCCTCTCTCTGTCTCTGTCTCTCTCCCCCCGTTGTACTGCTAGTCGTGCTTCCTTACTTACGTTGTATACCTACTATATAGACAGCGTCAACTTGGTAACGTATATCGAATTTCATAAAAATGGCACTACCAAGTGAGCAGATAAAAAGAAAAATAGCATAAATAGGATTAAAGAAATGAATGACGTACATTTTAATTTATATTTTCATTTTATATGTATTCTAAAGCAAGAGAAGAATATATCAAGGAAACGCTTTATTTCATTGAATAGCTAACTTCCGCACGTGAAAAACCTGTCTTAATGGCGATTACATATGATAAATTATTTAATCTATGATAATTAAGGTGATAAGGTCATGATTGTGTGCAAGATCAATGTGAAATTTAATGATCATAGTCTGAATCCGTCTGAAATGAATATAAACAGCAGATGATATATTTATCTATGGAAAGGTGAATAAGAATTAACTTATGTCATGTCACGTGTACTCAAGCTGCAATTTCATCAATGGTCAGATGTGACAGTATTCGCTAAAATTGTCTGTGTATGTGGTATATATATATATATATATATATATATATATATATATATATATATATATATATATATATATATATATATATATATATATACACACATTAAGCGAGCTCCATTCTGGTGATATAAATAATATAATTGAAATTATCTTGTCAGGATTTTGTTTTAGAAAAAGAAATGTTCTCTACATTCAGTCAAAACTTGGAATGTGATACTCGAGTTCTGTAATTTGCTTGCTTGGGGATTACTATTATCAGTGTTTGTATATCTGAGCTATTTAAAAGATTTGTGGAGAACTGATATTTTTCAAAGATAATCCCATCGTATATTTTACCCTGAGGAATGTAACTCTTTCCTTAGCAGGGTAAGTCTTTCCTTAGCTGGTCTCCAACGACATCCTTAATGGCACACGGTGATCTATGGTATCCCGAATGGTATACGGTGATCATTGGTATCCCGAATGGCATATGGTATAGGGTGATCATTGTTATCCCGAATGGTATACGGTGATCATTGTTATCCCGAATGGTATACGGTGATCATTGGTATCCCGAATGGTATACGGTGATCATTGGTATCCCTATTGGTATATGGTGATCCAACTAAGAATGCATTAATGCAAATCATAGATCCTAAATATAGCAAACAAAACTTCCTCTTACATAATCTTCCATGCCATTATTTCCTCTGTTAACGCCAACAGTATGCATATATCTCTTCATATAATGGTCAAATCATTTGAAACCGTAAAATTTATTCCAGGCTTTATCATTGCAGGAGTGCGCAGACTCCAGTCTTACAAATTTTCACGTCATTTCCTCTTTTAGGGGTTTGTTCTAAACATTTGTTTTTGTTTTCATTAATAGTTCTCGTGTTTTGTATATTTCGTAAAGAATATTTAACTAATTATTTTCCGTAGAAATAATGATTGCCAATAACGACACTAATTGCGTTCTAAGATTCGAAGGCAATCATACGGATGATACCTCAAAATGCATGTTGATAGCTGCCATTCGAACTACTTCGGCTATGTACGAAACAAGGATTGATCTAGATCATATAAATGATCGTAACGTAGCCAAAAATTGTGCCACTCCTACCCCCACCCCCAACGCAAAAGATAATTATGGGCCTGCCTACCAATTCAAATATAAAGCTATTTGATGGCAATTTTACGCGTCAACAGCACCTCCCAACTTCTTAAATCTACAGGTGAGCACACATGTACAAATGTTTTTACATAGCATTGCTAAGGTATTTACCACGCTAAGTATACAGTGGTCGACATTGACGTTATGGATGAGCAAATTTAACTATACAGCTACATGTTTAAGTGATCAATTCGAAAGTATTTGTCAACGTACTGGACTTAGTCAATGTTTGGTGGAGCTTTAGAAACTAGCAAGCAAACAAAATTTGTTCTAGTGGGATTTTATTAAATTTATCTGCCTAATTATGATTTACATATTATATTTTGTGCTAATACGTGAATTAGTGGATTTGGCAAAAAAAATAATGGTAATAATTCATTGGAGTGAATTTAGGCCGATAAATCAGCTTTGGTTTATGGGTTGCTATCACCTATTCATTAAAACATGCAAAAGTCTGCAGACATTTATGGCTGCACACATCGGTGTACATTTTATACTCTTACTAGTATTTCTCGCAGCTGTGGAGCTACTGTCGGCTGGAATTTTTTTTTTTTTTTTTTTGTAGCACGTGCATTATATTTTCAGAACAAATCCTGTGTATTGTGACATGTAAATGCTCTTGGAATTGCACAACCTTATGTCCTTTTGCCATTTTGAATTTAGCGCTCGATATGGATGTTATCAATTACCGGTATTTGTCAAAAGTGTACACAGGTATGTTCCGGAAAGATTTGTAAGCAGCTAAATTTCACATTTTAATGAACAGGGGACATCAGACACATATCGTCCGTCAATATCAACACAGATTGGGGGTGGGTTGATTTATTGGATTAGAGTTTCTTATCTAAAATATTTTGTCACTGCGGACAATATATATTTATAATATTTCGACAAAGATATTTCATCCGCCATTTTGTCTCTTCTTGGTTCTAATGGTACACAGCGTTACTTCCTGCTCGGAACTATCAGATTAAAATAAAACAAATTCAAAAGAAATAAAACAATAAAACAACACTGAAGAAAAAAGGTGCATAAGCAGTATGCATATTTTTCTTCAATGTTGTTTTAATGTGTTTTATTTATCTTCAATTAGAAAAAGATTTATGTCACTACTCATATTTTCTGTGCGACTATGCAACAAAACAGAGACCGTACACTGTAAACAGCTGATATTATTGTGCGGCATACAGTAAAAAAATTCGGCTACTTCAGTATTCTAAACATATTGCTAGCATATATGTCAGAGCATATATTTCAAAGAAAACTTGTTTATTCATATCGAATAACAGATATATTTCATCTCATGGGTGTAAACCTCAAGCATTTTCACATAGCTCAAGGCTCTTAAAGTCCCCAAAAAGGCTTTACCACCACTATGTCACTTTTAGCAATTTGTATCTGCTTTTGCTTTAGATGTTCCTATGCCAGAATTGTGTGAGCCACCTGTGTAATTGTATCAAATAGACCCGAGTTTGTGAATTGTGAAAAGATGTTATGTTATAATTTTGTGTACTTTTAAAATCTAAATTATGCCAATATGCTGAATGTATGCCATCCTGTGGAATACTATCGGCATATCGGATTATAGTCACGTTTTGCACTGAGTACTTCTGCGACTGCTTATGCCCACAGGTTGGGCCACAGTCTCTTTAAGAAGTGGGTATTAAAAGCATTGTGGTTTTAAGTCGCGTATTGCTCGATGGCTTCTGCGACTGCCCACGATCCCAGGCATAGACCGCAGTCCGTTTAAGAGGGCGCTTGGCCCGAGAACTGGGTCTTTTCCTGATTCCTGGCTGAATCAGAGACCTTAAAATGACCTTAATTATTCTCAAAATGAACGCCACCACAACCAGACGCCAAAAGCAGATAACGCAAAAGCCCCCGCTCAAACCGCCCCAGACCCCGCTGACCCAAAGCCATCAAAGAAGCCCACAAAGCCGAATGCACCAGCCAGCCACCCCAACACGGCACAAGCCTCCACTAGCCGTGCCTCCCATGATGTTGGTTCTCCTCGCCATTGTTCCAAGTGTCCCAAAAAGATTCTCCAAGTCCCCAAAAAAGGCTTTGCCAATCCTATATCACTTTTAGCAATTTGTATCCGCTTGTTGCTATGGATGTTCCTATGCCAGAATTGTGTGAGCCACCTGTGCAATTGTATCAAATAGACCCGAGTTGTGAATTTTGAAAAGATGTTATTTTGCAATTTGTGTACTTAACATACTTTTAAAATCTAAATTATGTCAATTTGCTGGATGTATATCGGCATATCGGATTATAGTCACGTTATGCACCGAATATTCCTGCTACTGCTTATGGCCCCAGGCTAGACCATAGTCCCTTTAGGAGGGTGCTTGGCCCCAGTCTGGGCCTTTCAGCAATTTTGACCCGTTGCTCATATAATTTTAACACATTCTATCGCCCCCAAACCACAGACCCAGCAACCTAAACCCCGTCCCGGCCCCCCACCCGCCCTGCTCCCAGTGAGTATTAAAAGTTCAATTCACAATTCACTGTATCTAAAAATATCTACTCGCGGACGTCAAAGAAGTCATAAGTAGTTTGAATCTGAGTATATGATACGGAAAGAATGATTGAGCAGCTGTATCAAACGCATGACATATGAAATGGGTATGTAATAAAAATCAATATCAAAGTAAGTAAAATATAAAAGATCGCTTTGAGTCAGAAGGGCCGTTGGAGTAAAGACATGAAGAAGAATGCAAGACAGGTTGTTAATATACCAGAATTGTAGAAAGCACAAGTTCAAGCATTTATGAGTTAACAAGTTTCTATTAACTCATGGCCGGATGGAACCTTCCCTCTTCATTTGAATGCCAGAAGCTTACAACATTCTATTCAGTAATGGCTGGATCGAGCTTTCCCGTTTTCTTATCATGCTAACGCTGTCTCGTCCTCCCATCCCGGGGAAAGCCACATTAACCTTATTGGTTTCACGTGACTTCCTTAAATCCTTGGATTAAATATTTGCTCTTTTTGAACAAACGTTTTAGCTAATTGAAACAACACACTGGCTGTTTTGGGCCAAAAGGTACACCTCTGTAGACAAAGGTAGATGAATATGTAAGCAAACTTAGTTTAAACTAAACAAAGTAGATAACAAACTATCAGAAGACACAGAAAAATTGGTTTTAGCTGACCTTGTTTAACTCAGATGTAACATTTACACGATACGGAAACTAAAATAAGATGTTACATCTGAAACAAGCTGTAAATTGTCGATGCGGCGATATTTGTTGAATGGTCCGATTGATGGAACATTAACAACTGTCCATAATCAACGACAATCCAGTTTACCAAATTCAAAGATAATGAGCTAGTATTTTGAAAATACAGAAAATAGAGCAAAGACAACAAAACGAGGCTAGAACAGACACTAAAAATGACCAATCAGACAATACCGAATCAATCACTACATATCACATGAAAAAGGTCATTGGTGAGTAAATGAGGAAATTCCTACAAAAATAAATAAACTTGAAATTTATTGAAGCCATTTCTTAAGCATGGCATCAAGAAGAGAAAGAGACCGTACCTAAAGTTGATAAGCTGATAAAAATTAAAAAGTTTATTGTTTATATATATATATATATATATATATATATATATATATATATATATATATATATATATATATATATATATATATATATATATATATATATATAAGTGCACACTGAATAAGGATTCTAAACCAGGTCCAATAATTCACGATGATCAGTACCTCAAAACTAGTGTGTGTATATCAGCATTTATGTAGATAGTTTGTTTTCCCAAAGTCATTTATATTATCGTTTGGAATCTATCTGGATTTGTATAAGTATATTTACTATGATATTATTAGTTCTGTAGAAACATGGACTAACAATGAGCTTGAAATTACATTAAAGGGCGGAAAGAATTTTGCTACAGTAATGGAAAAAGATGTAAATGGGATACGAAAATTCTGGTCGCTTATTAACTGTTGTATGAAATTCTTTAGCAGAACTTTCAACATTATATGAGCATCAGATACTTTCTATGTTAACGATTTATATACGATTTTAGCCAGATTAGGTACTGGGTGCACCTTTGAGATTGTTTTTAGGCTGATAGATTTCTCGCCTAGAAATCCTTCATACATTCTGAAGAGAAAAGAACCCGACTGCGGTGAGCAACAATTGCTGACGTAAAAGCTAAGTACTCCGATTGCAAGTTTCATATTGGTGGAGATTGTAGTGTCGACACTGTGTGTGAACCTGATTTTATTGAGTTTGATGACACCTTTGAATTATTTGTTAACTGAAAATTATGTTTTAGATACACCGTCATCCAACAGGTGTAATAAAGAAAAGAGCTTTAATCGATCATGATCCTTAGCTATTTAATTGAAAATCAATATGTTTACGTGTTGTTAATGGCCGTATTGACGGCGATAGATGTATATGCAATTGTACATAGATTGTTTGTGTGATTTTGATTTTTAATGCAGCTTTACAAAATTTTCAGCCATATCACTACGATGTTTGCAATGTGGCAGCTTATAGGATTTTATTGTAGGGGTTGATTTCCATCCGTTTTGTTATGGCAAGCTACTCATTCATTTCGTAAAGAACATGGTTCGAACCCCGGTTGAGTCCTACTAAAGACTTATGAAAATGGTACTAGCAGCTGCCTCGCTTGGCGCTCAGCATTAGAAGTCTAGTGATAAGACTGGTCGGCCTGGTGTCAGGATGATGTGACTAGGTGGGTCATGATGCATCATGTCTGCGGCATGTTGCCCAGTTCTCGACATAGCTATAACCTGACACACTGCAGATATGACTACAATTATTAAAAATGTGTTAAATATTTTAAACATAAAAACAAAAGAGCAATGAGTATATGTATTTAAAATTAAATAAAGGTAGTTTGAGTAGAGAATGTAATAGGTTGGAACAAGGAATGTTAACCAGAATATAAATTTAATTGAGTTTGTGGTGAGCGTGTTGTGTTTTCAGCTAATTTGGAAAACAATTACAACTCTTAATTATCTATCTTCTTACGTGACAGCGGCTCGTACTCGGTAACAAAGAAAAGAGTAAAAGCTAAAAATCTATGCATATTTTAATAAAACAATTTATTTTCCTAGACAACAATGTAAAATGTGGTAAATAGGACCTATATTCTGTAAATATAATCCAAAATTTGATCCTAAGATTGAAAACACAAGTCCTATCACTAAATAATCATATAAGAATCCAGGTTCAAGTCTCGACGACGTACGAAATGGAAGACGATGACTTCAAATGTAGTCCAGTATGTGAATATCAACTATTCCTCACTTTAATTACAATTATTGCTTCCGAATAATTCCAGAATAAACTTCCATGAATATCTTTTAGAATTATTTATATAGAAAAGTCAACTTGCTGAGTTTCCAGGGGAATAAATTATTAAATCCAAAATGCAGACGAAGAATAAACAATCTGGCAACAAATAAAGAAATACATACACCTTGTTCCTTCAAGGTGTTAGAATGCTGCCCAAAATATATTAAGATTACGTATTTAAAACCCCAGACATCGTTTTAAATCTCAGAAGATTTGTCCTGTGGTCTCTTACTACACTATTGTGATCACGTAGACCAATTAGTCCCTACTTAAGAATCATCATAAAAAGGTTGTTTACACACAGTGATCACGCAAAGAATGTATGCCTTTGATACTGACCAATCATTTTAACTTCCTGTTGACATTGTTGCCAGCGCAAGACAAACTAGGGTAACTAAATGATAATTCTCACGTAATACTACTTCGTCTTAAATAAACAACATTAAATGAAAATATTTAATTACTGAAAAAGAATTTCAAATCTGATTAAAAAAATATTTATTACAATAAAATGTAATGAAATAAAAAAAGTAAATTTAAAACTTACACACAAACAATTTAATCACATATACGTAACAATCTAAACTTCATGAAATTAAGAACCTGGTAATCTAGTGGAACAATTTTTTTTTAACTCCATCTGAAAGGATAACTGATAAAATGTCTATCAATATCTTATTTCTTTTGTGTTGACGTCTTGGAATCATCTTTGGTGCTAACTAGATCATTCGAGATGGTCACAGCTGAACATGTATTTAGTAAAACAGAAATTTTTTATTTGCGTTATAATAGATGGAAAAAGTTTGTATTACAAATTGTTTCCCGAAAGACATTACAAAAGTGGATGTTTTCATTTTTTTAATAGGAATGGTTCCTGGATGAGTTTTTTTTAAGTCTTGAAAATAAATTTTATACTTAGAA
This sequence comes from Potamilus streckersoni, assembly GCA_016746295.1. NCBI lineage: Eukaryota > Metazoa > Mollusca > Bivalvia > Unionida > Unionidae > Potamilus > Potamilus streckersoni. Next base: position 1,486,730 of record JAEAOA010001832.1, read on the forward strand.
TAATTTCTTTGTTTTGCAAGGCATATTTGTAGCATTGAAGTCATATAAAATAAACTTAGTATCAATTATAGCTCAAAACTGCTACAGCCGTTTATAAATATTAATGTTGTTTATACCGTTGTAAGAAATAATTAACAATATAGAGGTATATATGAAGAACTGAATGGAAATAATGATGTACTAACATATACAAGAAAATAGAATCTAGTATTTAGCTAACTAGAATAAGAAATAAACAAAATTTAAAAGAAAAAAATGCGAAAAACCGAAATTCATTTGAAGGCTCCATTCAAAGCCGCTTCGCTTTGAAGTCCGTCGAATACGAAATATCTTAATCAAAATGAAAAAAAAATCTGGTTATTTTTTGTGTAAAATCAGTCCTAAATTCGACATAATGCATACTCTGTAGTATTGTGTACGAGCTAAAAAGAATTTAAAATTTGTAGTCCTAAAATGATATTCGGAGCGTCTCTTTATCGATGTAATAATGCAGCGATTGACACACGCTATTCCAACATTAATCATATAGAATCAGAAACACAAGTAAAGTTTCATGGAGTGATGACAAACGCCATACCATAAAACAACGTTTGCGTGAAGTGTTACATGGTTTTTCATTTCCTAGTTTTAGAAGTTTATGCTTTATGTTTGTGAACTTGACAGCGCTTTGCAAGTATTGGTACGAACGTTAAACACTGCTGCCAACAGTTTGGGATTCAAGAAAATGGTAGGATCATGAAGTAAATTATATAATGTACAACAAAGTCAATCAGCTAACCTAGGTTAGGTGTATCTTGTGAAAATGCCAACAGAATGATAGTGCGAGATCTGACATAGGTTTACTTTATTCCATTCCGAAAGGTTATTTCAATGAAGATATCAGATATAGCAATTCCGGTAAATGTCAAAATAAAACATTACATTACAGGAAATCGCAGTTGCAATTAGTAAATACATTGGAGAAAAACGACAATAAAACCTTTTCGAATTTACTCAGAAACAAAAAAATTTAACTTTTAAAAAAAATTTCCAGAGAATAAAATTTTCATTATATTTATACACACACACACACGTCAGAAAATTCATGATAAACTGTTGGGAGGGGATGAAGTGAGAGCAACTATTTTTGATCTAAAGTTTCGTGAAGCAGTAAGTATTGATGTTATGACACTTTTTGTCGTGGCTGGTAAATCAACTGGTATTGATGGGATGGCTTCTGACTTTTTCGGCAAGTGTTGTTGGCATGATACCTGGATTTATCGTGGCTGGTAAATCAGCTGGTACTGATAGCATAGCACATAGATTTATCATGGCTGATAAATTAGCGGTAGTGGAAGGCATGGCACCTGGATTTATCGTGGCTGGTAAATCGTCTGATGTGGAAGGCATGCCGTCTGGATTTATTATCGCTGGTAAATCAGCTATTATTGATAGTAAGGCGTCTGAATTTTGTCATGGCTGGCGAAACAGGTGGTATTCATTGCATGGCGTCTAAATTTGTCAAGGACGCCGAGGTTTATCCCATATCTCATTTGATTCGCTTATATAATGCCGTGTTTGATCTTTTATATTACCAAAGAGACTCGTAAACATCTGTATTCATTCCGTCAAAGAAAAAGGGGAATAAAATATTCCTAATACATATGAAAATATTAGGTCTGTATTTTGTAAAGTATTTATATTAATTTTATAAAAGAATTAAATGTAGAGGTCAGAATGAAAAAAATATACTTGCTGATGAAGTATGCTAGTTTAAAACAAGATTATAGTACGACATTTATTTGCACGAAAATCTCTGGATGTAAATTGGAAAATTAAATCGTAAATTTTATAGAAGATTCGTAGATTCTGAAGAATCATTTGAATAAGGAAAGTAAATTTAAATAAATGGTGTAAAAATTTTATTTAAAAATAATATCTTCAAATAAGCACTAAAATAATCAATATTTTTAAAGCAAAAAGATAATAAATTCTTAAAAAAAACTTCAAATGGTTTAAGCAATACTTTCAATTTTCAATTACTCTTTGGGTATACATCAAGGTTATGTTATTTCATATTTGCTATTTTCCTTATTTGTTTCTACGATTTACAAAGTGTCCTGTCGAAAGATAGTCTTAAAAGATAGCCTTAATGTCTTGAAAACCTGTTAAAACCTTTAAGTTTAATGCGTATATGTAACTTATGTATATTTGTTTAAAAAAAACGAAGTTGGAAAGCGATCGTATCAGCAAATATGTTTGAAAAACTTTCGATATTTGGATACTGCCTATTTTATCTGCTGGGGCTGAAATCTGGGACTTTTGTTCAAGACCCATATGTTGCGGCTGAAAATGCTGACAATGTTTTGATTGTAACTTTGTCTTCCGCCGTCATATTCTGACTTATAGTTTTCGACTGCGGTGAATTAGATCCGACGTTTCTTTCTCGGCTGCGTGGAAAAGGCAGAAGAGTTAGCGTCTAACCCCAGTTACTGTGACAATTCTCGCAATCCACTATTAATGTATGCAGGAGGTTTCAAAATATACAGTTAGGTAATTGTTTTGTTATATCACAGTTTAGAACTTCAATGGTCTGACACAAACAGCTGTACGTTTAGGTTCCTGAAATTAAACATGTACCTTATGCATGTGGTTATTGATAAGTTTAGTGCGATCAAGATGTAGAAAACTTTTATTCTGAATTTATTTAAACAAAAATGTGCTGACATTGAAATACAAACATGTAGTTAAGTACGTTATGAATTATGCATGATTTTCGTAAAGAACCATATTAAGACACAACTGAAGAAAATTCACTGTACATACATTTTATTTCGAAAAGATGATGCTGTCTATCTGTGAGTAAAATTGAATTTCTTATTACGTAAATATATATATATACACATTGTGATAGTAACGTTGAGACTGAATATAAGTTTTTCTGTGTTTGTAAAACAGTCGAACCCATATGTCAGCTCATTGACGTACATTTTCTTACATGTATTCGTTTACATATATGTACGTGTAATTAATCCCATTATATATATATATATATATATATATATATATATATATATATATATATATATATATATATATATATATATATATATATATATATATATATATATATATATATATATATAAGATTTAGATTTTTAACGTAGCTTTAAAAAAATTTCAGTCATACCGCTACGATGTCTGCAGTGTGACAGTTTATAGTGATGTTTAGCACTGGGGCATCATGCCGCAGACATGCGACATGATGTCCCACTCAGTCACATTATCCTGACACAAGGCTGACCGGTGCTAACACAAACCTCTTAATGCTGAGTGCCACGCAAAAGCCGCTGATAGTACCATTTTTTAAAGTCTTTGCATGACTCGGCCGATGTTAGAACCAGCGACCTCCCGCATTCGAGGCAATCGCTCTAACCATTAGTCCACCGGAGCGGTCTCATATATATATATATATATATATATATATATATATATATATATATATATATATATATATATATATATATGTATGTATGTATGTATGTATATATATATATATATATATATATATATATATATATATATATATATATATATATATATATATTCGAACATGCATATGGTTAACAGTGTTAGAGAAAATAGAGAATCTACTATGTGGTATAAGTATATGCTATGCACAATGCATGATTTTACAGTATTCATAATACTATGAATTCACTATTTTTCGTGGCGTATCGATTTTCTTCAGATCTCAAAGTTTTTGCCAATGACGAATTTAAAGATACATCGATAAGTATCTTTGTAAAGGGAGCACATATTACCCAATCAGCCAATTTAAGTACGAACAAATATTCCATTTTCTCCAAACCACTAAACTGATATCTAGGAAACTAAATGATTTCACAGTAATCCAAACGTGGCATGAAAACTTTTAGGGGGAAACTTACCTACGGAAATATTATCTCCTTGCTACATAATTTAAGCAGATAAGTTTTTTTTAAAAAATTTATACCGCATAAATAACCAGTTTGATCAAACCCCGCCTAATGTCTTAATAATGATTTCAAGTGGGATCAATAATGTGTAACAAGAAAACAGTAATGGAATTGCTTTTAAGGTATATCTTCCATTTATATCATGGAAATTCATACATCATATTTAAGTTTTAAAAACTTTCATGCAAAGAAGGAAAAGGAATATTAGTTTTGTTTTAACATATTATTTATCTAGAAGATGCAAATATCAAGTCTCAATCTTTCCAAATAAAGAGACGTGAACACTGAAGGGACATGTAGACTCATTGGCAGTAATTATATTTATACCGTCACGCTCATATTTATTTGGGACGGAACGGTGATTCCTGAGACCAATTTTCTTCTAAAATGTAATGCTCGATTCTCCTGCGAAGAACAAAATGGTATCTGTTTTCAGTATGACTCCTGACTCTTCTTTCCGGTGGCTGTTGTGCGCATGTCCTTACGAACAGAGAGAGATTTCATTGTAGAGGAGAGCTCTGACTTTCGGTACGCTTTCCAGTCCACACTCACTTGTAATCCTTCTTGAAGTTCTTCGTCCGTTGGGTAGGGACACAGCTGTATAAAATAAAATATACTGTATAAAATGAAAATTAAATGAATACACTGCTGTGGGTGTGTGTGTATGTATGTGTGTGTAACAAAATACACCGCGTTCAATCTAAGTAAAATACAGCGTGATGTGATTTGGATGTTTAACGTAGCTTTAACAATTTGTCAGCATATCATCGCTACGATATCTGCAGTGTGACAGTTTACAGCACTGGGGCACCATAACGCAGACACGTAAAATCATGTCCCACCCAGTCACATTATCCTGACACCAGGCCGACCAGTCCTAACATAACCCTCTAAAATACTGAGCGCCAAGCGAGGCAGCTGCTAATACCTCCTGCATCTGAAGCGAATGCTCCAACTACCTAGGCCACGGAAGCGGTCCAAAGGAAAGGGCAACAACTCTTACCTTGCATCCATTCTAAGTAAAAGAGGGCAATAATTGATAAAAGAAATCAAGGGAGCACTAAGATATGACAATGATAATCTTGATATGTACCATGTTTCCAAACAATCCGTACAAAAAAAACAAGATTCTATATGATACTGCATTCAGTATCAAGACAAAAGGACAGCATGAATGTCTAGAGGCGCATTGTTAGCTTTTTTTTTAATCGTCCTATTTACCAGATTTCATGACAAACTGAGTAACTAGCTGTGCTAACGTGTGTGTGTGTGTGTGTGTGTGTGTGTGTGTGTGTGTGTGTGTTACGCTGCATTAATATACAAAACAAAAGGCCAAAAACTATATTAAATGATTGAAGAATCAAAGTCATTTATCAATATCGTATCAATATCAGGTGATGACAATAATATACACATATAATCACAATTTACAAGTGGTCCAGCTCTGTTTCATACATAGTCGGAAGAGCAAAAAAACTGGACCTCCCTCCCGGTTCTTCCAGAAACCACTTTTTTTTGTAAATTGGTGACTGTCAAATTCATTGTCAATTTACAAATGGTTAATCACTCTTAAATAATATCTAGTGTCTTTATATGACTTCGCAATATTTATGTCACGTTCTGATCCTAGCAGGTCGGTAGTGTTTGAGATGATCAAAAAATGATTTTGAATTTTGCTTCGAATTTTGGCCTCAGTTCATTGTTAAATTTAGAACCGCATTCGTTAAAAATGTCACATTTATGGAGTCCTGAATTTATCCTAGGAATGAGTATTATTGGAGTAAAATTTTAATGTTACATTCATGGTGTCCAGAGCATATCATAGGCATGCGCATTAATGGAGTAAATTTTCATATTCATGGACTACTTAGTATTATATGCGGATGCTGATGAGTGAAATTTCCCTGATCTTTTAACTTACAAATACACTAAAATTTAAATTCAAACGAAAATAATTAACTGTCAACCATATTTAATAATTTTAGTCACAGGTGTCAACATTTGCAATCAATACTTCCATCAAGCGAAGTGCTTCTTCTTTCCAAAGTATGTTGACAATCTAGCAGAAATAATAAGAAACATTCTCTTTTTCGATTACATATAAGTAAAAACAATCGAAAAAATTAATTTTTAATCTAGCACAGGTCAGCTACTCGAGGATATACTAGGCATACAATTTTTGTGACGTCTATCACTAATTAGTGACACTATTAAACCTGATTATAATTTGACTATCTGCATTTAACCTTATAATATTATTATCTGCATTTAATTTGATTATCTGCCAGTAACCACATAATCCGATCATCTTCCTTTATCCCTATAATTTGACTATCTGCCTTTAACCCTATAATTTGATTATCTGTCATTACCCAAATAATTCGACTATCTGCTTTTAACCATATAATTCGACTATCTTCCTTTATCCCTATAATTCCACTATCTGCCTTTAACCCTATAATTCGACTATCTTCCTTTATCCCTATAATTCGACTATCTGTCTTTAACCCTATAATTCAACTATCTTCCTTTATCCATATAGTTCGACTATCTGCCTTTAACCCTATAATTCGACTATCTGCCTTTAACCCTATAATTCGACCATTAGCCATGTTTCTAGATATATGATGCGTGAAATCAATCTCCTCTTTTCGAGAAACATTTACCAATTGCGTCAGATGCATCAAGAGAACTGGAGACATAACTTTGCAAATTAACCCTCAGTTTTATTGCCGCACCTTTGCTTTCACTAAGTAATAATTACTTTTCACTAAGATTTAATTGATTTTAATCAAGGATTAGTTGCTTTTCGCTAATGTTGAATTGCGTTACACTAGGTATTATTAACTTTCACTTAGGCATAATTGCTTTTCATTAGGTATGATTATTCTTCACTAAGGTTTAATTGCTTCTCGCCAATTTATAATTGCTTTCACTAAGGTATTATTGCGTTTTACTAAGGTGTAATTGCTTTTAATATGACTTAATTGATTTTTACAAAGGTATTATTCTTGATGAAGTTTTCGTTACTTTTAATTAATGTAGACGATCTAATATATTAATTTCATTGTATAATTGTAACGTAAATTTAATGATAGAACGATTGTCTAATTTGGTAAAATTTATAGGGAAGAGCTGAAAGGGAAAACAAATTTACTTTGTAAATCGGCACTAACAGCTCTGGCAAAATAAAACTACTTAGTTCATCATATATCCAAAAGATACGAAGGGAAACTATCCTTCGTATGTTTTAAAAGTTAAGGTTTTTATTTCTTCTTATGTGCAGAATAAAATGTTGTGTTTCTCTTTGTTCCACCGTAACACCAAATTAGAATCACTCGGTATTGCAGATATAACGATTTTTCATCAGATCCCGATGATGAGGAATTGAACCAAGTCTAGAAATACTTTCATCCTGAACAAAATATATTGATGATGGAATTTTTCAAGTTTATATGATGAAACGGTGGAGCTTAGTCATTACGCAAATTCAATAATTATTTTTGTTACTGACCTCTTGTCTCATTTTCCTGATTAGACTCTCCGAGGCATGTTCCATATATAACTGCTTGTTGATGAGGATACAGTCGGCACCGCTACTGACAACACTAAAACTAGGCTGTTCCCCCAGAATCAAGTCAGCCATACCCTGAAAAAAAATGAAAATACAGTCATTATTAGAGGTACGCGGTATTACCGATATACCGGTTTACCGCGGTATTTTTTTTTTCTTCTGGTGGTACGTACCACGGTTTTTTTTTTCACTTCATGACAAAATAGTTTTACAAAATATCTTTTTTTTTACAATACAGTTGCATCTGTCACAAAGTAATAGTGACAAATAAAATTATATGTATGATCCTTTAATCAAGTATTTGACATGTGTCGCACAAGTCAACTGGGTGGCAAATGAATTGCGAAACAGATTCGGGGAAAATCCAGCTTTCAGAAACGTTTCATATTAAAATCAAACAACCAAACAACCAACAACAAAAATCAAGCAAACAAAAACACATGTTTCAGTTATTTACTAGCATAGGTTAATGTGTTTAATGTATTCCTTTGTAAAACTGCAAAGCATCATGGGGTTTTCTAGACCACACTTGTGATCTGTCTGAACTATACGAAATTTCTCCCTAAATATTTTCTCGTTCGTTAAATAAATGTGTTTAATATATACCAACCCTCCCTGATAGATATTTTGCCGATTGTTTTCATCCCACAAAACGTTTTCCTGCCTATATATCAATCGCGTAGTTAGAAAATTGTAGGCTTCAGTATTAACGCTTGATATGTTTATCAATAGGCTCGCTAATGACAACTCATGCAGTCTTTCACAGTATCAGCTACATTAAGCGTAATCATACCGCTTTAGCTATAGCTTTTAGACTGCAATATATATATATATATATATATATATATATATATATATATATATATATATATATATATATATATATATATATATATATATATCAGACAGAACAGACTGTGCTATCCCTGGATTCTGTAGTAGAATCTTGATAATAGTGGGTAGAAATAATAGTTTAATACAAACAATATTATCATACAGGTTAGAGAAATTAAATTCGTTCTCTACGGAGTTTCGAACCCAGGTCCGCGAGTAAATGGCACCCATCGCCTTGCCTGCACGCACCAACCCTTATATCGTCACGACTATGCACGCATCACCATAATTATGGCACTGAATCGTTGTTATATAAGCTCGTGCGTAGCAGACACACTCGCATGACGACCTAAACTATTATTTCTGCCCATTATTATCAAGAATCTACTACAGAATCCAGGGATAGCACAGCCTGTTCTGTCTGGTATATATTTATAATTATTTTATATTTTATATTATTTTATTTGAACATAGTTAGTATTAAGACATTGAATATTATTAGGTGCAAGTTTGCTATAAATCAGAGCAAACTTTTTTAGTTATTGACAGACGAAATTAAAAAAAGTGGCAGGCTCCTGCCCCAGAACATTGATTTTGTTGGTCCCTAATATAATCACGATATACCGTGGCACGTACTTATCATCATTGTCGACGACGTTCTCGTCACAGTCCTGAAATACGGGATCAATAAATAATGCAAAGGAAAATGGGGTAAAAAAAAAAATCTAAAGTACTGTATAAAGAAACAAAGACAACGAAGAGAGAAGATACATAAATATATTGCGATACTTTTTTAAAAAAAATAAAAGTACATTAAAAGGCGAGTCTAGATACAATCTTTTCTTTCTTTTTTAATGGTAAAACGTCACAATTTTTTACTGGCTTAGGACCACATATGTTGTCGTACTTATACAAATTTGTTGCTCATCTAACATGTATTTTGCGAGCTTTGTTGGGAGTAAATCATGCAATGATATACAACCGATGGCACGGAACTCCATCTGGTAATTGACCTGGTGTTATCTGGTTGCACTTAAAAATCAATATCCGACACACGCGATGGAGAAGTTGCACATGCCTGACCTAAATCGTCCTTTAAATATCTACAAATTCATTCATTTGTAAATACATACGTAAATACATACATGCATGCACGCACGTGCACATACATACCTACATACATACCTACATACATACATACATACATACATACATACATACATACATACATACATACATACATACATACATACATGCATGCATACATACATACATACATACATGCATGCACGCACGCGCACATACATACATACATACATACATACATACATACATACATACATACATACATACATACATACATACATACATACATACATACATACATACATACATACATACATACATACATACATACATACATACATACATACATACATACATACATACATACATACATACATACATACATACATTGTTGTAATCATGCTGATTTTCAAATGCCAAAGTAAAGTAGGATAGGGTGTAAGACTACAGCCGTGACAAAATTGTAACACACCCATAACTGCCCTTTGGTCAAAATTTGGACCTCGACAAACTGAGGATTGAGATCCGCCTCTGTAACTTCCAGTGGATCCTGTAACCAGGAAAAAAAGACTTATATGTACCGTTATATAAAACACTAAATTCCATACTTTTCCTAATTTGATAAAATACTGAACAAGTTAAATAAAACATAATATTCTAGAACTGTTTTCTTCAGGCGTTCATCCTTCACTGCCAAGAACGGTGAACGAATGAAAAGTGATGATAAGCAGTAAGCGTTGAACCAGTACTACACACGCTATCCGTTTAAGGACATTAATCACTTGATACAGAACAATTATGTCGCCGGATAGCGGCCAGCTTAAGTTATCCATCAAACTTGTTATTCAATCATTTAAAACAGTGTTTGGTCCAAGAAAGAAAAAAAAAAGAAGCGATGTGGCATCTTTTAAGCCCCGTTAAAAAATACAATAGTAATGCGTATTTAAAAATACAATACTCTACGAAACCTAGTCACCCTCGTGTATAGATAAAAAGGTGAAGCAAATTAGGACGGGTGGAGTAGTGTTTTACAAACACTGTTCAGTTTTAAATTAAATATATAGGTGCAAAAGATATTATTATAACCCACAACTGTAGCCCAGAACGGTATATGAAGATATTAGTGTAACCAAGAATAGTGTATGGAGATATGAGTGTAACCAAGAATATATATATATGTGTGTGTGTGTGTATATATATATATATATATATATATATATATATATATATATATATATATATATATATATATATATATATATCAGAATATTGTATGCAGATATTAGTGTAACATAGAACAGCATATGGAGATAGTAGTACAACTCATAACATTAAACTGAGATACTAGTGTAACCAAGAATAGTGAATGAAGATATTAATGTAACCCAGAATATTCTATGCGGCATGATCATCTATCTTTCTGAACCAAGAACTCGCTAAAGTTGCCTGCATTCCATGATTCATGCTTTTGTTAAACATTTTATCTTCAGTTATCAGTATTGATTTATGGTTTAATAATTTTTTGTTTCTTTGTCTTCCATAAATTTGGAAAAGGTGTTACTAAGTTGAAGTCACATCTGGTCAAGTCATTATTCTACTTATGTTTGGAATTCAGTGTCTGAAAGGATTATGCAGTGCGTATCCCATATCACCCTGTCACCACCCTGAAAAACTATTATTTCCTTTCGATATTAGCTTTCTTGCATATTAAGTAGGTAACATGTGTTTCTTTTACAAGAGTCTAAAATATGGTTGTAGGATGATTCAGTCAAACTATTAGTTTATTCTTAGAAATCATACATATTGATAGAAAGGAATACAAAAACAACAGTTGCTTGTAAGTTGAAATGACACGATTCTTTATGGTTTAATGTATACTGTAATATGTATTTCTTATTTTCGAACAATCAGCTGTACGACTATATGTATGTAGGTATGAAGGTAATTATAATTATGTATGTACGTACGTACATGTATGTATGTATGTATGTATGTATGTATGTATGTATGTATGTATGTATGTATGTATGTATGTATGTATGTATGTATGTATGTATGTATGTATGTATGTATGTATGTATGTATGTATGTATGTATGTATGTATGTATGAATGTATGTATGTATGTGTGTGTGTGTGTGTGTGTGTATGTATGTATGTATGTATGTATGTATGTATGTATGTATGTATGTATGTATGTATGTATGTATGTATGTATGTATGTATGTATGTATGTATGTATGTATGTATGTATGAATCTCAATGGGTAGCGTGACAAATGTGCATAAACAGACAGACAGACAGACTGCGTGGATTGCAATTTGTTAAAATGATCTTCCAAGATAGCTGGACATGAAAACTTTAGCCAACGTCATTCAAATATTTTGCTATCATAGTAACTCTAACAGAGCTCGGTAGAAAGTCATTCCTGTAAAATGATTATCAATGTATGGGGGGGGGGCTAATAATAGTGTAAGTATTTTTAGCTCTATTATATCTAAACCTTTCAATCAGGCAAACTGAGACAGAACTATTTACTGATAATGTATATGTGTGTTAAACCACACACTGGTACGGCTAATGCATTGGATCTGGACAGATTTTACACGATTTGAAACATAGCATCGGTAATTTAAACAAAAGAAAATACAATTTAGCCTTATGCAGGATAATGCCATGTAGAACGTATAAGGAATGTATTTTACAATAAAAGTTTTAAGGATCATCAATGTTTCTGCAACTACGGTTTTCAATTTAAGATACTATTAAACCCAGATGGGGTTCCTTACAGAGTGAATTTAACAACTTTTGCGTGAGACTGGCTTGAGGTTTATGTTTTCCCTATTTCCAAGGAACTAAAGAGAGCAGACGTTGTTAAACTGAAGGACTGGTACACGTACAAATACTGCAATTAACTTCACTCTAATCACCTAATGACCACGCATCACAAAACTCCAATTTCACACTTGCATTATCTTTTCTTGCTTCATATTTTGTAATTCTCATAAATAAGCCTTTCTTAGTCGAGGACTGGTACTTTACGCAATGCACCATCAAAAACGACCAAGACAAATAATTGATGGAATTATTCCTATCTCTGATTACCATATACATCGTAATATCTAGAGAATTCATTATGTTAAGAAATTACAAATGGTCTATGAAACTAATCCATGCTACCAAAGCGTGTCGTGAATACTGTATATTGTGACGTCTGCTTCAGACAATAATGAATCAATTTGAAAAACATTTTACCAACACAGACCCCCACACTCAACAAAAAGTAACTACAATTAAAGAAAGCTGTAAAAAGAAACGTGAATACAAATACCGCTTATCTAAACTTTATTACAATATCGTTTCAGTAGGATTGTAATATCAATAAAGATATCTTTTAAAATACGCTACCAGGTAAAATAATATTTTAAAAAAAACAGTAATCATTACATTGAATATTGAACTTATTCAATTTTTTCCATGCAATAATGCTATCGAATATTTAACTTATTCCATTTTTTCCATGCAATAATGCTATTGAATATTGAACTTATTCCATTTTTTCCATGCAATAATGCTATTGAATATTGAACTTATTCCATTTTTTCCATGCAATAATGCTATTGAATATTGAACTTATTCCATTTTTCCATGCAATAATGCTATTGAATATTGAACTTATTCCACTTTTTCCATGCAATAATGCTATTGAATATTGAACTTATTCCATTTTTTCCATGCAATAATGCTATTGAATATTGAACTTATTCCATTTTTTCCATGCAATAATGCTATTGAATATTGTACTTATTCCATTTTTTCCATGCAATAATGCTATTGAATATTGAACTTATTCCATTTTTTCCATGCAATAATGCTATTGAATATTGAACTTATTCAATTTTTCCATGCAATAATGCTTTTGAATATTGAACCTATTTAATTTTTCCATGCAATAATGCTATTGAATATTAAACTTATTCCATTTTTTCCATGCAATAATGCTACTGAATATTGAACTTATTCAATTTTTCCATGCAATGATGCTATTGAATATTGAACCTATTCATTTTTTCCATGCAATAATGCTTTTGAATATTGAACCTATTTAATTTTTCCATGCAATAATGCTATTGAATATTAAACTTATTCCATTTTTTCCATGCAATAATGCTATTGAAAGGGGCGATTGAATCAACTAAATAGTAATAGCAACTTCGCTGACAACTGCGTCCCACTTCCGCTACATGTGAAAACGAGGATAACTTTCATCTTTCATTTTTGAATAAAAAAGTACGCAAGTTTCGTAGATAATTTGCTTATTTGGTGTTGAAAGATATTTGTGGTAAGACTGATGCTTGGTGGTCATTTAAATTCATAAACTTGAAAATCGTCAAACTTACAGAATAGTTTAGGGTCTGCGACTTACTAACAAGCTATGCGTAACTGCTCTTTAGGACTAAATTGAATAAGGCGACACTAATTCAAAATTAGGTCCTATTTGTGTCCAATAAGGATGGTCTCTTTCACCTAGTAAGGTGGCGCTCTACAGTTTCTTTCTTTTGCATAGGGCTAGAATTTTAATGAAAAAGAATGTCCCCAGGTTTGCTCAATAGTTATACTGGCTATTTAAAAAAGACATTGTATATCTTAGGTGTTGTTCAAAAAACCTTTAATTCCCTTTATTTTGGTTTATGATTGATGGGAGTAATATGGGTTAAAGAGCATACATCTTGGTCTTACTCCAGATGTGCACCTTTAAAAAATGTGCGAGCTCCACTTAGTCATTTTCACTTCCTAAACTTCAGAGGTAAATTGTAAAAAAAAAGAGCCGATAACATTTTTACATTTTTTTATATTTAGTAATTCATTCAATGTACTTTCAGAAGCTGGCATTGTCTAGTCTGTCAAAATTCATTTTTCCTATTTTAATAGCTGCCAAGGATAGTGTACTTTTTATAAATTTAGGTTGATTTTTGGAGCACAAAGGAGCAGTCATTTTAGTTAGCAGTGTGCTAAGATCATTTACCATATCCAAAGAAATGTCAGCCACATTACATCCAAGCAGCATAGAGGTATGCCAACATTATCTCCACTGTGCATGATTAAAATGCAAACAACTTCATCTTACATACATCACTCTCTCAAAAATACATAATAACTGGTGAGTGCCACCTAAACTATTACACCAAGTGACTGCAACTACGGGCTTCTGCATCACAAATAAGGGTTGGGGGTTGGGAGAATGAAACCATATCCCACATCACCATAAAAAGGAGGTATGTGCGAACATTTCTACCTTGCTGGTTATGTTAGAATTGAGTTCATCCATAATTGAACGCAGTTTCAATGGTTTCTCACTGGTGGACAATGAGTCATGCCTTTGACTGATATCTGTTTCAACACTCATGCGCCCATGCTGATTGCCTGAAAGAAAAATTGAAAGTTTTCGTGTCTAACATAAATAAAAATCGAATTTACCTCAACAGAGTTTCTGTTTACCATTATCAACACACGATGCAAGCCGAAAAAAAAAAAAACATTTTACGGCAGACATGATAATACATACACATAGAACCGCAATAGTGTTGCTATCAAAAGGAAGCTGGTGAGATCATGACTTTCCTTTTTTATACTTTGCTTATATATATATATATATATATATATATATATATATATATATATATATATATATATATATATATATATATATATATATATATATATATATATATATATATATTAGTTTATGCACAGACACACACGTGCGCTGTTTTCGTACTCGCAAGAAAAGGGTATATAGCTATCTCCTTACGGTTTAGGTACTCACGAGAGTGTAGGGTCTGTTTTTCTTTACACACAAGGTATACGTACCCACTACAGACGGTGTTCGACTGTATTCGTCGTCGGTATCAAGAGTGTAGGGTCTATATCTCTTTACCCACAAGGCATACGTACCCACTACAGACGGTGTTCGGCTGTATTCGTCGTCGGTATCAAAGCTGCTGAACCTGACTACGGGTGTTGACCTCTGTGTCTGAGAACGGACACTAAATGACCCGTGTCGTATTGCATTTGGCTGATTCTCAGAATCATTCGAATCACCTTTAATTGTGTATAAGAGTTGTTGGTTTATACTAGCAAAATAATCTCTCTTTTGTTGACCCTCGCTTGTATTCTTGAACCGGAATGGACTTGGTAACAAATTCTTGAGGCGGCCTTTTTGGTTTGATACGATTGGTTGTTTTACTTCTGGATGGACAAATGGTTGGGGTCTTCCGTCTGGCCTCTCTGCAATTTCATCCAGTTCTTGTCTCGATTTAAGAGGAATCTGAAGCTCTGACCGGAACAAGCGTCTAAACAATCGTCTCTCCTCTTTCCTTTCTCTTTTCTCCTTTTCTGTTAGCTTTTGGTGTTCCTCTGTAAATAAAAATTGTTTTTGTCCTAAGTTAGAATATATTGATAGCGCATTGATAGCACACTTGCTAAGCACCATAACAGTCATGGGTTAAATTCTCTGCTCTAACATCACGCTGGTCCTGGGAAAAAAACAACGCATGTACGACTAATTTAAAAAAAAAAGTTTATAGACTAGAAAACAAATTGCCGTGTTCTACACAGGGGAAATGTCTTCATTTTCCGAGGAAACAAGCATCGCGAGGGGAGGGGGTTTGCTCTTTTCATAACATTTGGATTATCTACAATCGTCTTTGTGGAGAATCAAAAGCAGTCTGTAATTTTGTATTGCACAAGAAATTTGGATGGAATGAATTTCATTGTAACTTGTAGAGTGTCGCACGCATATTACAATTCTAAAAGATGATGGTAGACATAGCTGTCATTGGCTCAAGGTATAAATCCGCCTACTCTTGATAGCTACCAAAGATATTTTTCATATAAAGATTATCATGACCAAAAAAAAATAAACGAAATGTTTTTCAACAAAAAAACCTACTGCGATTAAATGAGTTATAAAATGACCATTTTAGAAAAATATGCTTTTGTAACATTAATGCAAATATTATAGTGTACAGTGATATCATTCATACTGTAGCTTATCGTTGTTTTTTTACCGAAAAATTCATCGATCCATAAAACAGTACAGAGGTTTACACCCTTTGCATCTATTTCCCATACTAGGCGTGCATATTCTAGGGAAGTCTGCGGGACCCCTAAACGCCCGATTCAATTGCGGCATAAAAGGAAAGAGAAGACACAGTTTGTACAATAAACTGTAACTAAATCTGGTTTATAGCTGTGAATCATAAACGTAAATGACACCTACACATCGTTGCTTGCAAATAAATTTGTATGCTACCTCGAAACCAAATGATAATGAATATGTTCGCCTTTGCGAAAACTTGACCGGTAGCTTGACTAACATTTCCATATTACGTCAACGCTATTGTTTCATCATTGCTGGTATGCATGAATGAAATCGATTGAAACATGACCTCGCTCACCCCTTGTTCGTGAAATTGAACCTGTTGATTCGAATTGCATTTTATTATATAAAGTTGCATATTGGGCACAATTCAGACGTTGTTGTTGTTGTGGGGTTTAACGCCATTTTTCAGCACAGGAAAGGCTATACATGGCGGCCAGTATTAATGGTGGAGGAAGAAACCGGGAAATCACCGGAAAGAACCACCGACCCACGAGAAGCTACTGGCAAGCTCTCTCACATATCCACATTCGCCGAATCTTAGACTCGAACCCACGCAGATAGAGGTGAGATGGCAGTGATCTGTAACGGACAGCGCTTTAGACCACTCGGCCACTCGGGGCCCCCCAATTCAGACGTTATCTAAAATATTGTGACGTCTGCTATATGTTACCTTGTAATGTTTTCGGCACTGTGACCCTCTCTGTAAGTTATGAATTCATGATACCCCCTCCCATGAATCAAATCTTCACATTCTTCATTAAAGCTATTGTAAAGAAAAGATGGCAAGAAATATACATTGAGGGTGATGTGATTATCAGGTTTCCTCCTGAGGCATTTACAACCAAATTCACAGCATTGTGGCCGTGTTATTATCCATCAAAAGAAATGTAACCACTGTGAAGAATAGGTGAATGATGGCTGACTATTGTAAATATGAAACATTTATATCAGCAAAAACGTACATCTCCCGGTGTGGTTTTACTTACTCTTCTTTTTTCCATCATGTGGGTCAACTTTCTGGAGCTGTTTTAAAATTCGTAGACTCCCCTGTTGATGAAATAGTCAAATTAATTTCAACGCTATACGATGGTCAAATTAAATAGAAACATGTTAAGGAAACAAAAAGTATTTCTTGATGTAATTTTATTAGTTTTAGCTGTTCCGTTACTGTTGCTTTAATTAAACATTTACTGAATCAACTGTTGGAGCACATCTTTAGTTCTTTCAAACACTTTTGAAGCAAAGTTTTATGGCTTATCATGCCTGTAAAAGCTGTAGCAATTTGCAAACTCAATCATTTCCAGCTCCCCACTCCCCATTCTTTTCGATCAGTCACAAAGTTCTTGTAGAAGATCAATTTGTGTAATTCGTGAAGATCTGCTAATTCTGGTCGTTAACAACAGAGTTGTAAGATTTAGATGTATAGTTAAGCCTCGTTAAACGGAACTCAGATTATCGGTTAAGTCTTGATATCTGTGCGACAAGAAAATCTGGTGAAATACGTTTCTACTATTATTCTTTAAAGTGATTATTCATTGTGGATTACCACCTAATCTGTACAAAGTGGATATGAAAAAATGTTCGCATTAACGAGGCTTCAATTCACTGAATAACTGCTAAAGGTAACAACAGTCTCTCTCTCTCTCTCTCTCTCTCTCTCTCTCTCTCTCTCTCTCTCTCTCTCTCTCTCTCTCTCTCTCTCTCTCTCTCTCTCTCTCTCTCTCTCTCTCTCTCTCTCATATTGTAATATGCAAATTCAGATTCTTGGAATGAGAACAAAAGAAAGAAAAACAAAATACTTAGAAAACTAATCCAAAGTCAGTTTCAAAAGTAGCCAGATTAATATCGTGTTAAATACATTTATTTTGAAATATTCTTTTGTTGTAATCGGTATGAAATTTAGAAGCTGACAGCTGAAAGCATGGATATTTTATTTCTTTCAAGAAACTCAGAGTTAACAGTGATTATAAAAGTGATAAATTAAGTGCCCCCACTATACACACAGACACACAAACAGGCACACATACAGACATACACATACACACACCGTTTTGTTACCTGACGATGCATCAATTAAGGGTGATATGTTTATTGTTGTATAGTTAGGAATGCTTCATACTTACCGATTTTACTAAGATCAGCCATTCCCAATACTGCGTATCATGTGTCAAGAGTTCTCCCCTTCTGTGGATATATATATATATATATATATATATATATATATATATATATATATATATATATATATATATATATATATATATATATATAGAGAGAGAGAGAGAGAGAGAGAGAGAGAGAGAGAGAGAGATAGATAGATAGATAGATAGATAGATAGATAGATAGATAGATAGATAGATAGATAGATAGATAGGTAGGTAGGTAGGTAGGTAGGTAGGTAGGTAGGTAAGGTAGCATACATACATACATACATACATACATACATACATACATACATACATACATACATACGTACGTACGTACGTACTACGTACGTGCGTGCGTGCGTGTGTGCGTGCGTGCGTGCATGCATGCATGCATGCATGCATGCTTGCATACATACATACATACATACATACATACATACATACATACATACATACATACATACATACATGTAGCCATCGTTATATATATATATATATATATATATATATATATACACACACACACACACATGCATACACACGTGCACAATAAGAAGATCAGTCATACAGACAGATTGATTGATAGATGGATGAAGGTATTGAAAAGAAAATAGCTGGATACCTAAACGATATATCAACTACGGAGAGTTTACAGTAATATCATATCACCTAAAGATAACAATCATGCGAGAAAAGGGACAAAACTCGTGCTAGATTCGCAATTTTCCACATCCGCTTCGCACATTTGACAAATGCTGCGAACCAGTCACTACAGTGCTAGATGCCTTCAGTGGTGTTAGAAATAATGACCGTTGTCCTAAAGAAAACTAAAGAATAGAAAGGAAAGAGATCAATCAAATTAGGTTACATAGAAGTATTCGACTCAAACGTGAGGCTTGCGTTCATCAGTAAAGCTTACTTAAAATAGAGGAATTTGCATTTCTTTGGGTGTTCTTGTAATATTTGTATTGGCCATCCTTTAAGGAAACTTTGCTGCCTGCAATATAAATTAAAAAGAATTAGCGCCGTTTCAGATAATTGGTATCAGTAGATTAGAAGATAAATTGTCTATTTTTATATATATATTGTATTCAGTATAGGTATTTGTTTAGGCTCTAGTCATTTTTTTGTGAATACTTATTTATAATTATCTTTTGTTTTAACTAAATATACGTTGCATGAGAAATATAAAGGCTGAAAGTAAGAGAGAGAGAGAGAGAGAGAGAGAGAGAGAGAGAGAGAGAGAGAGAGAGAGAGAGAGAGAGAGAGAGAGAATTAGTCGTGTTCAAGGCTGAGAGAGAGAGAGCGAGAGAGAGAGACAGACAGACAGACAGACAGAGAGAGAATTAGTCGTGTTCAAGACAAAGTCAAAAGTCAACGAAACTTTACTTTAAAAACTTTTCCTGATCTGGATCGTCGAGATTTTTCACACCACCTGACATGAAAATCCGCCGGTATTCCTAATAATAATAATAATAATAATAATAATAATAATAATAATAATAATAATAATAATAATAATAATAAAAGATGAATGATTGTTGTTATAATGACATTTTTGGTAACAGTGAGACCCCACCCCAACAATAATAATAAGCAACAACGATATTTTTAATAATCTCATGCTTCATAAAAAATGAAAAGTTTTATGAAAATGAGAGAATGGATGGGTGAATGGAAAGGCTGACTGCACGAATGGAAAAATCTTTTAGTATGATACATCAGAACAAATCAGGCCGCCTGGTGCCCCAGAAAACTTTACTCTGAAGAAAAAAAAATGAAGTGTGATCTGACAAACCACTATATCCAGTATTTATAGGTTACTATCTCTGTATGGGAAAATATGAACTCGTTTTTATCGGATGGATACTGCACGACCTGTGGGAATGCAGTTTCTGTCCGACAAAACGCGTTCGTATTTTCCCATACAAATGCAGTAACCTTTTTATTATATACTCATTTTCTTATTCTACTTAAGGCTTAATTATATTTCAAAATACTCTACAAGAAAAAATTAATTGAATTTATGCTGTATTCCAAAAAATACACAAGCGCAGATTAATCAATAAGCAACAACAATATTAATGCGCACATAACTCCGCCCAACGAAATTTTAACTAAAACGCGTGGTCTAACCACTTTCAAAAAGAATTGTCGCATTTGTCTACTTAAAATTGTAATTGAGCCATACTGTGAATGAATGCGCATTATAACACATTTTCCAGTTGGTCTGGAATGAATATAAATTGGGGGGGGGCTATTTGTTTCTTCGATTCTACTCAATTCCGCTGAGTATGGACCTGGATTTATTAGCTGTGCCAGTTCCACCTAAAATACATGTGCGTTTGATTCGAGCATGGAGGGACATGTCTTGACTCAGCTGCATGTGTATGTCTGTTCTGTCATTGAATGTTTGGAATCGTAATATGGGGAAAATATGAACTCTTTCAATTGTAATTATCAAAAAGACGCTATGGAATATCACGTTCATTTCATTTTGAGTGCAGAATTCTTCGTGGTCTTGGTTTATTGGCTCTGAGGTCCTTTCTTTTCTACCAAAACCTTTAGATGCATTTACCCATGATTATATTATTTTCACTTACAAAATGGAACATTTATGATAGTCATGCGAAAGCCCTTGCCCTCGTTATCCTTTTCTATGCTATTTTTACATAACCCAGAGAGCACTGGTCACAGTCTGAACGATTCTGTTCAAGAAAAGTTACAAACATTTTTCCTAAATAATTGTTTAAATAATCAGAATGGTATTTTCAATATTACGTCTAACACGTTTGTTGTGGATATTGAGAATATAGCGTTCATTCGTTTGTTTGTTTGAACGTTTAATTTGTAACTCAGTAAACTCGTCCACATTTTTCACTTTATCATCTCTAGTTTCAAATAGAATAAGCAGATGGTTTAATTCATTACCAAATAAATCAAATAAACAGAAACCTAAAGTCTACTACATGAGTGCACAGGGTTTGTTTACAAAGTATTTCCTAATACACTATACTATTTTTAGGCACACGTGTTGTATACGTGCGTGAATATTAGGGTGTTCAGTATCACATAATACTACACAACTGTGACAATGTAAAATTTACGGAGAAAAAATGCGTACATAATAAAATACAAAAATAATTGCAATGGTACAAAAGTTCATAAAATGTTTATAAAAACAGTGATGTAATTCAAGACGTGATGTAAGCCGATAACCTTTGACTTCGAGACGGAAACTCAGTTTATATGAAAGAATTTTGTTTAATAAGAGAACTGAAAAATCAAGATGCTTCGAGTTGCATTCTGAATCATATTATATTTTATTTTACACTACCTCTGTGTCTGTTTTTGTGTTTGTCTCTCCTGTATGGACGCATATCAACATACCTTTAATCCAATACATAGCAATTCACAAGCTGTCTTTGCCACTGCTGTGAATTGTCTTGGCTTTTCTTCGATGATAGGCCAGTCCTATAAAAATAATAATAATAATAATAATAATAATAATAATAATAATAATAATAATAATAATAATAATAATAATAATAACAACAACACAACAAATATAGTAATAACTTACATAAGATCTGTAACAAATAATATTTATAACCATTCTCATACTAATATTTAATATCTTAAATCTAGCAATATCGATATCAGTTCATTAACGAAGTTTCCACATCTAAGTATTTTTCTTTTTCTTTCTTCCTTATTTTCCGTTTTAGGGCCGTAACTACAAAGAAGAGAGAGCGACTTAAAACATGGCAACCAAACTGTCTCTGACACCATACAATACCGTGACGATAAAATAGCGAGAGGGACTTTTCTGTTATACTGGAGTGGGATCAAGAATGAAGACGAAAGAAAATTTTAAGAATACGTTTATGTCTTTTCTATTGTTATCTTCGAAAACTCTGCTAAATGTGAGTACTGGATGACGATAATAATCGTGTAATAGTGAAATAATGCTATCTAATAGAGTAACTATATGTTTGAGTGTTGAAGTTTTATATGTCCGTTTCTTCTTATGCATGCTCAAACATGCTAAACCAGATCTTTAAATTTAGCCTTTTTGCCAAAATAACCTAACCAAATGGATAAACTGGTCGAATCACTTTCTTAGATATTCTAAACTGGACACTTACACGGTTTGTATATGTACCAAATAATATTAAGTTATGTGTCAATAAAAATAGCGAGTTCACATTTTATTTCGATTATAATTTGGGTATTCGACAAGGTGAGAATATTTCTCCTTTTTTTTCTCTTTATCTAAAAGATTTTTAAAAAAACATTTGATAGAATACATAAAAACGGCATCACAAGTGATGTAAATGATTGCGAACAAACTAATTCTGTGTATTTATATTTTGTGTTCTTGCGTACGCTGATGACAATGTTTCTTTGGAATAAAGAGCACGTGACATACAGAATATCCTAAATAGTTTATAGTTATATAAACAATGAAAGCTGGCTGTAATTATAAATAAATTTAAAGACCATGTTAGTTTGTTTTCGTAGGAATCATTTTAAAAGGATTTTAAGTATTTTAGCAAATCAATCAATTAAAGCTATGCATAGTTTAAACAAAGAGGTACATCAGTATCTCTTTTAAACAACTTTACAACTTTAACTTTTGAATACGATGTTAAAACCGATATTGATACATTGCTTGTGACGTTTAGGGTTATTGAAAACTGGATTTCACAGAAAGACTAATTTTTAAAAGCTTTATAAAAAAATATAAAGTAAACCTTAAGCAGACAAATCGATAATATGTAGAAAAAAAATCATGAAGTCTATCCATTTAGTATAAATATAAAAAAGAATAATGTCATACTAGACAAAACAATTGACGCATCATAAACCCTAAACTATCTTCAGCTTGGCATAACATTTATCTTATATTATATCAAATTAGTAACACATTTTCATGGCTAGAGAATATCGAAGACATAGTAGTAAATACAGGCTTTCGTGACAATGGGATGCACAGTCTTTTCATTGTCTCGATGAAAATTAAATGCAGTTAGACACAGTCTTTACAATCTGATTATTCAAACTTGGATTGGCAGTTTAAATAATTCCATTGGTTCATAGTTTGAGAAGTCTTCGAAAGCAAATTTTTAGTTCGAGCATGTATTTTAATATCCTAACATCCAAATTTCGTCATTCTTCCATAACTACCAGAACTCCTAAACATACACTATCGATTCGATTAAAACTAGAGGACGGAGAAATATGACACAAAACAAGACGATAATAAAAGAGAAGAATTTGGTGATTCCCATAAACTTTCAAATTTTATTTAATTCTCTTCAGTTTAGAACTTAATAATACTGAACTCATATGTTAGTGACAAGCTTTGTTGAAAAGCGACGAACATGAGGGAAGGCCAGTCACATACTTAGAAGTTTTATACTCGGTGCATGAAAAGAGGGATGTCCCTTTAATTGACCCACAGTTTCGTTCTAGTCCTTGCAGATTTATCGTTCATTGTGTGTGTGTGTGTGTGTGTGTGTGTGTGTGTGTGTGTGTGTGTGTGTGTGTGTGAGAGAGAGAGAGAGAGGGGGGGTAAAACTGAGTAGTCACCCTCAGGTTTCGTCACTAGCTTTTTGTGGTGCATGAGAAATCGACTGCCATTTTGACAAGCACAATGACTACGGATGAACAGAAACAGGTCACGGCTGCTACGCTGTTATATTTTTTTAAATGGTGTCCTTGAAATGTGTATATATTTGTCTCCCTGAATATATTCATATATACTAGAATGTACTTTTTCAGATAAGTGTGCATTTGTCTTTATGTAGGTAGGTAGGTAGGTAGGTAGGTAGGTAGGTAGGTAGGTAGGTAGGTAGGTAGGTAGGTAGGTACGTTTCACACACTCGTACACAAATATGTCACGGATATTCATACCAACCTCGAATGCATCTCCCTTCGAAAACTCGGTTACCGATTGTACATTTTTCCTATCTTTATCCAATACCATGGCAACAACTAAAAAAAAAAATAGATGAGATAAACAACTTCTTGTAATGACACGCACACACAGTAAAAACGTTTCATAAGAATTTCATTACATAAGACTAGGACGTTTGCGTACTACGCAAATTTTCAATAGAATTTAGTAAATACACATGGATATACAAATATGATCTTTAATGCATCGTCGACTCAAGGTATTAGGCTGTATTTACCATCCAGAACGTGTAACAAAGATGATAGATTCCACAAATTCACTTTTTAGTCATGGAAAGACTTTAATTGTGTTTCAAAAATATAAATTGTTTCAAAAATATAAATTGTTTTACAATATTTTCATTTGAGACTTAAATGCCACGCATAATGCTCTATTTACCTCGGAACGTTGAGTGTCAATATTTACCGACACACAGTGCGCGGACAGATATGGTTCTACTTTGTAGTTTAGTGAGAGTTATACAGGGATATGGGATATTTTATCGTAACTCGACAATCTTGCCAATATACTGAAATGGTCTAGTGGAAAAATATTAACATCATACAAATACAAATATATTTTAAAAAATTGCTATAAAGAAATCAATCCACACTTTTATTAACTAATTATTGTATTGCTATGTATATTTTATTTAATTGTTTGTCTGTTAGTTTTATTTTTTATTTCATTACATGTTATTGTAATGTAACGTTGTGTGCTGGACATATGTTGCATGTCCAAAACTGAGTACATTTCTGCTTGACATGATTACATTTTTTTAAATTTAATTTATGTAAACAAGTAATAATAGCTTCATTATTATTTATGTGTATGAGCTTATTAACATAATTATTATTCAGGTAAACAAAGAAGCAGTAAAGATGTTGATTTGGGTCATTTTGGAGATTCCTAAGTGAATTTTGTAGGCTATTGTGTTGTTAATAAACAAGGCTCATTAGATCATTCTAGAAGCTTTTTTCCATTGAACCCTGGAAAAGAATATAGACAATTTTCAAGATTGGCACGGAATGGTTGTTTTTAGAAAATGTTGATTGTGCTCTGAGGTGAAACAGAGAACTTTATTATTTTGTGACTGTGAGAATTTTACGAGTCTTGCTTTAACATAGCACTAAGTTGTATTATATTGTGACCAGTTTGGGCTGAATTTTAGTTTTTTCAAATTATCGAATTCAAGTGATTTTTTTCTCCGGAAATACAAAAGTGCACTGAAAAAATTCGTGGATAAAGACAATAACTGGAATTTATACTAAATTCAAACCTGGAATAATATTTATGTGGTTCAACAAGAGACTGTTGACACATGACTACTTAGTAGGCTATAGTAGATACGTCATCACCTTAAATTTTGGATCTCTTCGGGACTTGAACTCAGATTTATTCAGGACTTTTTATTACTAGGACTTGTATCTTTAATATTTTGATTATTTTTGGATTTAATTAGCAATACAGTGAGTTCGTTTTTCTTTTTTATCACTTTTTATTCCAGGGAAATAACTTGTTTATTAATTTTTACAAAACTTGTTGTCTTCACTCTTTTTTTTTTTACTTATTTTAAGAACACAGACTCGTAACAGTATGACTTACCAGTCCCAGAGAGGATAAGATAGTAGGCCGTAGCCGGATGGCCTTCTCTTGTAATAACCCGTTTGGCTTCGTAACTAGGGAACAAAAGCAAGAACAAAATATAATTAGCTATTCTTTTCTTTTCTTGTCTCCTATAAATCTAGATATCATCCTTGCTAAAGTTATTATTTTTTAAACTATGTCGCTTCTTCAAAAAACTTTAAATATCGTAATCTCGAAAACCGTAGAGAGTAAGACTCTTTTATCTTCTATAAGACATTTAAACCTTAAATCATACGTAGTAACGAAAGTAAATATTTCAGAAAATTTCGAACACGCAGGTCAGGTAATTTTAGCAAAAGGATAGACTTACGCTTCGTAATATGCAACCTCTACCACCTTTGTTTGCATCCGGATTGGGTATTCAGCGAAGGTTTTGATATTCTGCAGCGCAATAAGTGCCTGAAATATATTTCAATGTTGTTGTTTTTTTTTTATTTCCTGTTTACATCAATAATTATGACAGGCAAGCGAAGATTGTATTACTTGAATGCATCCATGTTTCATGGTATTTGTGCGTGAGTTGTGGTGAATGGAATTTTATTACTCGAACGCATCCATGTTTCGTGGCAATTGGGGTGGGTGGCGAACATAATTTTATTCCTCGGATGCATTCATGTTATATGGTAAAATTTGGGGTGAGGTGCGGAAAAGGAAATGCCCTAAGGCGTCCACTTTACATGGAATTGTGTGTGTGTGTGTGGTGTGGTAAAAATGGATTTTACTACTGTAATGCATCCATGTTATATGGTAATTATGTTTTGAGTGTAGTAAACAAAATTGAGTTGGGACTGGCACAATTCAGTTGGCACAACAAAATATTAAGACATCACGTACTTTGTTGTTGTTTAATTGACGTCATTAAGCCTGGGTTGAGTAAAATTGCGATAATAACGGATAACTCTTGTAGAATGGATACAGTATAAGACATTAAATCGCATTTATATATCATTTTATCATAATATGCTGAAAATAATTGCAAACAACTACACCAGTCACAATTCAGATCTGACATTGTGTTTCACTTTGTATACCGGTAAAAAAAATTCATTGGGATGGATCAGTTAAACGTTACTTGTCTCGATTATCCCCGATCAAAAATACTTTTTCGGTTAACCTATAGAAAATATGAGCTCATAAATTGATTAAATTTTTTACATTATTCATTATGAGGCCTTACTATGATCAAAAGATGTCAGTTCTTTTTGAGAACTTATGGATTTGTAAACAGTTCAAAGAAAGAAAACAATACTACATGGCAAGGGTATGACTTTTTAAAATCAGAATTTAAAGTCAATATTTGCCAATGTATAACCATTTAACAAATTTCATGCTTTATTGATTACATTTGTTTGAAAATTCAGCCGTGGCATTTCGTCGAATAAACTACGAACAGTTGAGAATTCTATGAATTTATAAACTGTCACAAGTCAGAGAATGCAAAAAAGGGAGAAATAAAAAGAGTCTATAAAAAAAACATTCAACTGTATACTTATTTATTTTTTTATTTATTTTATTTGTTTGTTTAAGGTGTTGTTATATTTGATTGTCCATTGTCTATTGCATTATTTCATAACTACAATACAAAACAGATAAAAATCAAAGCGCTTTAAAATGAACAACTAACACGATGTTGTATGATATTGAAAAATTCGAATTTCCTGAAACAAAGAGTAAGAAAAGAAGAATTTAATAATTTAACAATTCTAAATAAATCATCACATTGTAATATACTGCTTTTTTAAAAAAAACTGCTAAAAGAAATTGAGGTGAATTTTAAATATAATTAAATGAAAAAAATGTAGTTTCACGTAAGATATGTACAGAAACATATTGAAGCAATGAGTTTGATGTCGAAAACGGAAATAT
Organism: Potamilus streckersoni; assembly: GCA_016746295.1. NCBI lineage: Eukaryota > Metazoa > Mollusca > Bivalvia > Unionida > Unionidae > Potamilus > Potamilus streckersoni. The sequence continues at coordinate 1,514,987 of JAEAOA010001832.1, forward strand.
GTTGGCAAGGTCCAGTCTCTATGATATAAAAATGTGACGTGGGGTTTTCTAAGGGCTTACTTTAACATAGCAATAGTATGTTAAAATCTGACGTATTAAAAATGTATAAGGTGCGTACTGTATACTTTTCCTTTGAACTTCTGTTCTTTGGGGTCAAAACCAGAATTCTTTTGGTTTCTTCTGTAATTTTCGTCTGAAATTAAAGAATAGGAAACAGAAAGAATACTTACTTTATTGATGAAAGAAAAACGTGTTTTGCCATGAGTCAATTTTGCAAAAATGTGTAATTTAATAAAACTTTATTTGTAGTCAGTATGTTAAATATTAATATTTTCAATAAAGAAAAATAACTTGAAATATTTGGCGGGGGGGGCAGAGCGCTGCCTATTCACCGATATTTCGGATTTGCAGCGGAATTTTACATTTTTGGATGTCCTCGCCGTTTGTAGAATTTGTTTACCACATTGAGTTTTCTCCAAATTCTTTCTTCTTCGTCAAGTTCTTGAAGGCGGCTTCTTTCTTTTTTTTTCAAGTTACATTTCTTATAAACATTTACATGAAATTGTTGTTTTGGAAAGTAGTAACGGGTGTCACTATAACTGTCGAAGAGTACATACGGGTGAGACAAGAGACCCAATGTTCTTGACACGTGAACAATATCCCTTTTGCTGTTCTAACTTGAAGGGCCATGTTAGAGAATTGTCAATAACACTGTTTTCGTGGTTTTAGCTCACGTCACTCCTGAAGTGGAAGTGAAAAGGATCAAAGATGGCGGTACATTCCAAGTATTGATGCGCCATGTTTTTTATTTATATAAAAAACAAAACAACTCAAAGGCCACCTTTGGGACAGCTTGTGGAATATTCTCGTCTACAGATCAGAACTTGATTCATGAGTGTGCTCGACCTAACAACTTTATTTGGCATCTTTGGTCATGTCTTCTCTCGCTTTAGAGGTGGATTGATTTCTTAACTTGAGAACGAGATTCTTGGCCTTTCTCGAACAAGTGATTTTTTATTCTTGCGCTTTAACGCCATTTGCAGAGTATGATAGACCATACATAGAGGCAAAACGGAAAAGACCAGTGAAGAACCGCCGTCCAACGGGAAGCTATTGGCAAGCTATTTCAGATATCCACATTGGTCGATCTAAGACTAAAACAAACTCGGACAGAGATGCATTATGTGATCTGTAAAGGCGAGTAATTTAGACCACTCGGCCACCCGTGATCCCGGTTCTCGAACAAGGTTCTCGACTTTATGCCGAGAAGAACCACAAAAACCTTGTTATCGTATTTAGGTCATGCACACCCGAGTTGTCAAGACCAATACACTCAAAAACATTTCAGAACATGTACGTGGTGCTTGATAGAGAATCCCAAATATTTCACCTAATGACGATAAAAATGTTTTGTTGCGCATGTGCCCATATAGACACATGTTCTTGTAAACTTAATCAAGAATGCTTTTCATTTTTATTCAACTAAGGAGAGATATAGAGATACATTGGTTACTATTTCATGGCCTTACATTAATGGTAACTTAAAACCATTATTTCAGACTTATGAAATCATTTAACCATTATTTCGCTAACTTAAAGGCCGTTATAATAGTTTCTCCTTTTGACATGAAACAGTAGATAACACGCTCTAATAATTGCATTTATTTTTTTCTTATTAAAAAGCTGAACCTATTGATTTCAGACACTATATATTTTATTAGTCAGCAAACGCATTAATAGGAAACATTTCCTCTGTGTCTCTAATGTTCCTTCAATGGAAATATATGGGTTCTTGACACTGAACGGGAACTTATGATTTTCCTTTTCAGCTTAATCATTCTCATCTGAATGGTCACAAATATAATGGGTGCAAGAATTTTGCAAAGAGTTTATGAGTAATAGTCTGTCAATATCGTCATTACTAATGAAAGTTTAGCGTTAAGACATTGTGGAATATGCACGCGCTATTGTGTGTGTGTGAGAGAGAGAGAAAGAGAGAGAGAGAGAGAGAGAGAGAGAGAGAGAGAGAGAGAGAGAGAGAGAGAGAGAGAGAGAGAGAGAGAGAGAGAGAGGAAGGGGGTACTAAAATGTAAATTTTGTTTTCATATATCATTAATGTACGTAATTAGACTGGGGATTCTTGCGTCACGTTTGAATATATGTTGTCATTCCTTTTGGAAACTCCACTTATAATTCCTAAATTATTGTTTAATTAACTACATCATCTATATGTGCCACAATAATAAATACTATTAAAAATCTAAATTTTAATGAAGTTGATTTTCATTTAAATGTATTGACTGGTTTTAGTTCTCTGTTACCTCTTTGTCGGCTCGATAATCCGTTGGATCGAATAATAGATCAGGTATATCATCAACATACTCAAAATTTGACAAGGTCTTCATAAATATTGCAAATTCTTTCCTGTCGCTATACCTGAAACAATGGAAATGGGAAGAATACACTAAAGTACCTACCGTATGTACTAGCTTATTCATCTTGACCAACTATAAAGAACACAAACCCTGATCTGCTGTCGCATAATGCCCAGGCAGATCAGGGTTTATGTTGTTTGTTCTACATGTTACTCCTGACAATCTGCCGGCGCATTTTGCAATGGCTGATCTTGGTCTGTGCAGTTTGTAGTTGGAGTCGGCTTCTAAGCGAGTACAGACGGTGGGCTCTAGTAAACAATGTTGCATGTTCTTGAATTTAGATTTATTAACTGATTATTTCTGTACGAAACAAAGATGAATTTCACAAGAGCTCGGTAATAGTTGTGTTTATTGTAAGGTACTTGAGTAAAAGTACCATTCACTGTATAGATAGAAACACATTGTCGTCGACCACTCCGGTGGTCTAGTGATTAGAGCATCCGCCTCGGTTGCGGGAAGTCGTGGGTTCGATCCCCGGCCAAGTCATGCTAAAGACTTGCAAAAATGGTACTAACAGCTGCCTCGCTTGGATTAAGAATTAAGAGGTTAGTATTAGGGCTGATCGACCAGGTGTCAGGATAATATGATTGGATGGCATATCATGCTAAATGTCTGCGGCATGATGCCCAAGTGCTAGATATAATTATCAACTGCCACACTGCTGGCATCGTAACGATACGACTGAAAATTGTTAAAGCTACGTTAACAATCCAAATCATACACACACTGAGGGTCGTATCCACCCTCTGTTCCTCACCCTTTTCTCCGATCACATCAGTGCCTCATTAAAACTAGCACTTCTCTCATTTCCTCTATAATCTTTATACTAATTTCCCTTTAACGTTAGAGACTAGGATTTTTTCCCCCAAAGAGTCACGTTGTCATATATATCAGTCATCACGGTTTTGTTCAACGTTACGAGTGACAAATGTTACTCGAGACGTGTAAATTTGCCTCGAAATTGACGGCTTCGTTATTCTTGACAAACGTTGTACAGCGGAAAGGTTAGGGATATTCGGTCGCTCAAGAATTTCTCTTGGCTGTAACAATGCTTCAATAACAAAACACTCTCTCTCTCTCTCTCTCTCTCTCTCTCTCTCTCTCTCTCTCTCTCTCTCTCTCTCTCTCTCTCTCTCTCTCTCTCTCTCTCTCTCTTGATCTCAATCTCGAATTTGGAAATCTAGATGTTCCCATTACTATAATAATCTCCTTCCCCTTCCCCAACTTCTCACTCCGCACTCTACTACAAGGTTGGATCGGTGTGAACTGGGTTTAGTGACCATTTATTATATTAATTTAAAATTATTTTATATTATTTATAATATTTTGTATATTATCATCAACGTTGATAATACGAAGTTTCACAGCTACATCGATTAACATGAAAAGTGAATGATAAAAATGTGAATCTAGTTTTTAAAATGTCAGAGCTAATTCGGTAGAAATCGAACTAAATACGTGAATATATACTGTTTATTTGCCTGTAGGATGTCTGGTTTAAATGGATGGCAAAGTATGCTAAATTTCTGGTCATGCACACACTTGTTCGAAAACAGAACAAGATTAAACTTCGCATTAAAGTGAAACAAGGGATGTGAAACGCTACTGTATCCATGGTGTTCACCAGCTATCAGGATGCTTATTATAAGTCCATCCTGGGTGTTTATTAGCAACTAGGATGCCTATTACAAGTCTATCCTGGGTGTTTACTAGCCACTAGGACACCTATTATAAGTCTATCCTGGGTGTTTACTAGCCACTAGGACGCCTTTTATAAGTACATCCTGGGTGTTTACTAGCAACTAGGATGCCTATTATAAGTCTATCCTAGGTGTTTACTAGCCACTAGGACGCCTTTTTAAAGTCCATCCTGGTTGTTTACTAGCAACTAGGATGCCTATTTATAAGTCTATCCTGGGTGTTTACTAGCTACTAGGACGCCTATTATAAGTCTATCCTGGGTGTTTACTAGCCACTAGGACGCCTTTTATAAGACTATACTGGGTGTTTACTAGCCACTAGGACGCCTATTATAAGTCTTTCCTGGGTGTTTACTCCTGGGTGTTTACAAGTCACTAGGACGCCTATTATAAGTTTATACTGGGTGTTTACTAGCCACTAGGACGCCTATAATAAGTCTATCCTAGGTGTTTACTAGCCATTATTATGCCTATTATAAGTCTATCCTGGGTGTTTACTATTGAGTGATTACTAGTCACCAGAACGCCTTTTACAAGTATATTTTGGGTGTTTACTAGCCACTATGATGCCTATTATAAGTCCATTCTGGGTGTTTACTAGTAACCAGGACGCCTATTATAATTATATCCTGGGTGTTTACTAGCATCTAGGACGCCTATTATAAGTCTATCCTTGGTGTTTATTACCCACTAGGATGCCTATTATAAGTCTATCCTGGGTGTTTATTAGCCACTAGGACGCCTAGTATAAGTCTATCCTGGGTGTTTATTAGCTACTGGAACGCCTATTATAACTCTATCCTGGGCGGCGTTTACTAGCCACTAAGATGCTTTTTGTAAGTCCATCCTGGTTGTTTACTAGCAACTAGGATGCCTGTTTATAAGTTTATCCTGGGTGTTTTCTAGTCACAAGGACGCCTTTTATAAGACTATTCTGGCTGTTTACTAGCCACTAGGAGGCCTATTATAAGTCTTTCCTGGGTGTTTACTCCTGGGTGTATACTAGTCACTAGGACGCCTATTATAAGTTTATACTGGGCGTTTACTAGCCACTAGGACGCCTATAATAAGTTTATCCTAGGTGTTTACTAGCCACTGGGATGCCTATTATAAGTCCATCCTGGGTGTTTACTACTGAATGATTACTAGTCATTATGATGCCTATTATAAGTTTATACTTGGTGTTTACTAGCCACTAGGACGCATATTATAAGTCTATCCTGGGTGTTTACTAGTAACTAGGATGCCTATTATAAGTCTGTCCTGGGTGTTTACTAGCCACTAGGACGCCTATTAGAAGTCTATCCTGGGTGTTTATTACCCATTAGGATCCCTATTATAAGTCTATCCTGGGTGTTTTAAAGCTACTAGGACACCTATTTTAAGTCTATCCTAGTTGTTTACTAGCCAATAGGATGCCTATTATAAGTCTATCCTGGGTGTTTGCTAGCCACTAGGATGCCTATTATAGGTATATCCTAAGTGTTTACTAGCTACTAGGACGCCTATTATAAGTCTATCCTGGGTGTTTACTAGCCACTAGGACGCCTATTATAATTAGTCTATCCTTGGTGTTTACTAGCCAGTAGGACGCCTATTGTAAGTCTGTTTTGGGTGTTTACTAGCCACTAGGACGCCTGTTTTATTTCTATCCTGGGTGTTTGCTATTCATTATGATGCCTATTTAAATTCTATTCTGAGTCTTCACTAGCTGTTGCCATCTCACCTCTGTCTGCGTGGGTTCGAATCTCGGGCTCGGCCAATGTGGGTATATGAAAAAGCTTGCCAGTAGATTCACGGGGTCGGTGGTTCTTTTCCGGTGTTTTTCAGGGTTCTTCCTCCACCATTTATACTGGCTGCCATGTCTTGTGCTGAAACTGGCGTTAAACCCTACAACAACAACGACAACAACAACAACAACAACAACAAAACCATCCATTGGCATGCCTGTTCTAAATTGTCCGTAGTGATCACTATAAATTATGATACCTATTCAAAGTCTATCAAATTTGTTCACTAGCCATTGGAAAATCTAATTCCGTTTTCTCCTAGATGTTCACTAGCCACTGTTGCCTACGTCAAGCCTATCAACGACAATATTTATAAGAAATACGATCCGTAATTTTAGTCAAGCATCTTCCCTTTAGATTGATATCCTTCTGTGATTAAACTCAAGTATTTAAGCGAAGATACAATAATCATGCATATCGTATAATCGATCACGTTGCACACGCCATCTTATCGTTTTCCCGTCAATACAGGGGCTTATCCCTTAATAAATAAATCATAAACAGTACTAAGGGAATATCTTTCCTGCGTACATAGATGTGAGACAAACACCCAGAGACCACGTTATGTATGTTCCTCCAAGTATTCCGTTAGCGAAGATATCAATATTTTTAGTACTATAAATGTCAACTGTATGATTCCAACATTTGCACAAGTTATGTTTCGTCTGATAACCTTATCATAGGTTTGACGTTAACTTCACCACAAAGTTACTTTAAGCGTTGAAAAATAAGTATAAGCGTTGTCAACAATTAATGCAGGCGTTGTACTATAGGCGCTATATTTTACATTAGTGGTATAAAAGTTACTGTAGGCGTTGTAAAAATATAATATAGGCGTTGTAAAAAAAAAACTATAAGCGTCACATAAAAAGTCTAAAACAAGAAAGAAAAATGAAAACAATAAAAAGTGTGTGTGTGTGTGTGTGTGTGTGATTTGCATTTGTAACGTAAAATGAACAATTTTTATCATATCACTAAGATGTCTGCAGTGTGGAAGTTTATAGCAGTGTCTAGCACTGGGACATCACGATGTTCCACCCAGTTGCATTATCCTGACACACGGCCAACCAGTCCTAACACAAACATAATGCTAAGTGCCAAGCGAGGCAGTTGTTAGTACCATATTTATAAGTCTGTAAAGATATGACTCGGACTGGGTTCTAACCCGCGGCCTTCCGCATCCGAGGCGGACGCTCGAACCACTTAGGCCACGGAGCAGTCAAAAAGGTCAGAATGGCAAATACACACTTCATCCAACTATACAAACATGATGGAGAATAATAGAACACTCAAAAGAAGACGCTGCAAAATTGAAAACATTATTTTACCTACGCGGTTTCTTAGTGAGAGCACGGTACCGAGACGAAATTCATGATTGGAAATGCTACAAATATTGGATCACATGTTACTAACCTAGCAAATGAACTAAGGAAACACCAGGAACTAATGAGACCGATAGTAAAGGAACAGAAAAATGAAGAAATAACTAGCAAGGAAGCAACAACAGAGAATGCGGCAAAAATAGTAACACAGAAATAATGGCCCAGACCGAAGGCTCCCAAGTCCCAAAGAGAAAAATATTACCGGCC